>OZ005649.1:3016200-3066200 GCA_963930645.1 Salticus scenicus | reverse complement strand
TAAGGGGGGAAAAAATAATAATAGCTAGAGTTATTTTTTTAAACATCAATTTCCGAGATCTAAAACTGAACTACCTAATCAGGATGACTTAATTTTCCTGTAATAATCACTTAATACATGAGAAAGCATATGTAAAATGGATTAATGAAACTATTTTCAAGAAAATATTTAGAGCCGTTTTTGATATACCAGCTTTTACCAAAACTTGGCTTACGCAATTATTGACTGGAATACAATAATTACATACAAAAGGATATTTAAAAGGGCGTTAATATGGCGAGTTTGAAAAAAATGCATACAGCCGTTTTGAAAGGAACGTACTTGCGAGACCTGCAATTGAGCTATTTATACAGGACGCCTATCATTTTTCCTGACCTAGTCAACTATATCATTCGAAAAAGCATCTAAAATATATAGCAACTTTGAAGAAAATCGTTAGAGCCATTTTCGACATACGGACTTACGGTCCCATTTCCAGTTTCCGATGATCCACTTCCGGTTTTCGAATTTTCACTAAAATTTGGAAAATTCATCTGTATACCAGGTCTGTATCAATTGTGAAATTTCGTAGTTCTATCTTTATTAATTTCGGAGATACGATAACCAGAAGATTCCACACATACATACATACACACACACTGACCAATTGCCAAAAACTACTTTTTTGGACTCAGGGGGCCTTAAAACGTGTAAATCAAGTGAAAATAATATCGAATTTTTGGACCAAATACAATACTTCCATTACCTATGGTAGTAGGGTAATGGAAGTAAAAAGCACAAAGGGCACATGAAAACTGCACCAGCGTCGATTGAAGAGTTCTTGCGTTCTATTTGTTGTTCTTTATCTGAAGCATCTTTTGCACACAATTTTAGACTTCTACCCTCAATGATTAGGGAGTAATGGGGGTGACAACCTAAAACGTTAAATTTAATTTTTTTGAAAACTATTCAAGATATCTTTTCGAGGTTGAAACTATTCATAAATGTTTATGAAGTACGTAATATATATATATATATATATATATATTTTTTTTTTTTTTTCAGAATTTTCACTCGATTTTAAACGGTAGAAAATGATAAGTATTTTTTGGACGGGCGAATTTTTATACTATCCATCGAAGTGACACCCAAAAAAATACAGTTTATTTGTTTATTAGTTAGCTATTACATATAAAAATTACAGAAGTATCAAATTGCGAGAACGTAGTGAAAAAAATAATAATTACTTAATAATAATACCATGATATAATATATATTTTTAAAAACTACTTAATATTAAAGTAAACAATGCAAGCAAATATAAAAATGTTCTATTAACATTTTATATTAAAACGTAACAATTAGCAATTAAAAAAACATATTCAATTTAATTATTATCAGGGATCTTATATCTCGCCCTTTATTGAAGACACTTTTAGGGTGGAGAAATTTAAGTAATTTTTGCTACCTTTACTTTTATATAATAGTCTTTATCCTGTTTAATCACGTCATAACACTACAAAAATACTGATATGAAATTTTCTATATGAAAATAGCATAGATGGCAAAATTTAATTTATTCCGGAGTATTTTTTAGCCCCGCCTTTTCTCCATACCACTTATTTTTTAAAGATAAAATTGACTGATTTTATCGAAGTAATTTATTTCATCCACGATAAGATATCCTATTTCGAACCACTTTATTTATAGAAAAAAAATTGTCCAATATATAACTTCCATTTTATCTTTAAAAAAAATAAGTGGTATGGAAAAAAAGGCGGGAAAAAAATATTCCGGAAGAAATTAAAATGTTCGCATCTATGCTATTTTCATACAGATATCCTTATATCAGTATTTTTATAGTAATATGTCATGATTAAACAGGATAGAGACTAGTGTTAAAAATAAAGGTAGCAAAAATTAGGGAAATTTCTCACCCCTAAAAGTGTCTTGAAAAAAAGACGAGATGTAAGATCCCTGATAACAATTAAATGGGATACTTTTTATTGCTAATTGGTATTTTTTAATAGCAAATGTTAATAGAGCATTTTTATATTTGCTTGCATTGTTTATTTATTAATATGACGTAGTTTTTAAAAATAAATATTATATCATTGGTATTATTATAGGGGTGCAAGAGTTTCCGTCATCTCAAGACGGAAAACTTACACCAGCGTATTTTTATCAATAATTTATATCATATTTACATACTTGACAACATCTTAATTAATATTCCGTAGTGTTGTTACCCCCCGCCTTCTTTTTCTCACCAGTAATTTCTAACAGTATTTTCTTTATTATTAAATCGTAATTGCATTTGAAAATAATTACTCTAAAAATTTACTGGTGTAAAAAAAAAGGGCGGGATGAACGACACTATGGAATATTAATAAGGATGTTGGCAAGTACGTATTTGTGGTTTAATTTATTGCGATTGACCATATTAGAAATTATTGATAACGAGTGCTGGTGTGAGTCTTTTATTTTGAGAGTGAAACTCTTGCACCCTTGTATTATTATTAAGTTATTATTATTTTTTTCGCTACGTTCCCGCAATTTTACACTTCTGTAATTTTTATATGTAATAGCTAACTAATAAACAAATAAACTGTATTTTTTTGGTAGGTGTCACTTTGGTGGATAGTATAAAAAATCGCCCATCAAAAATATACTTATCATTTTCTACCGTTTAAAATCGAGAGAAAATTGTGCAAAAAATATATATTATGTACTGTACTTCATAAACATTTATAAATAGTTTCAACCTCTATAAGATATCTTGAATAGTTAAAAAATAATAATAATAATTTAATGTTTTAGGTTGCCACCCCTTTTAATTCCTAATCGTTGAGGGTAGAAGTCTAAAATTGTGTGCAAAAAATGCTTCAGATAAATGACAATAAATAGAAGGCAAGAACTCTTCACTCGACGCTGGTGCAGTTTTCTTATGCTTAACCCGCAATACCCTTTCAGTAATCGACTACGGAAAAAAAAAAAAAAAAAGATATAAAAAATGATAAAAATCAGCGATTTTTAAATGAGTCTTTGACTAGAATCGTACACGGTTAAAAACGAAGTGCTCAAAAATGAGTAACTGGGCATTCGAAATGAGTAATTTTGTTTCTAATAGGACAACATGCTTATCTCATTTGGGAAATATCGCACGTTTTCAAATTGATATCTGTTCACGTGATAAATTATTATAAATAGGCTGAAGAAAAAGAAGTTCTTTAATAGAATTTCTGCAATTTTAAACGGAAAGAGTTCAAACGCAAATTTATTCCCTCGAATCTCCAGAACTATATTTCTTGGCGGTTTCATCAGGGTTAAAAAAAAAAACGGGTTTTTTCAGGAAAAACCCAGCCCAGTGGGTTTTTTCGGGTTTTATCAGAGTTTTTTGAGGGTTTGTTCAGAATATTTTTTGGGTTTTATCAGTTTTCAGGAATAGTTTCTTTCTTCCTTTTTTAAAACATTAAGTATATCATTTATAATAAGACAATATTAAAAATTAAGTTGTTATTTATTCATTAAAATTTAAATTAAAAAAAATTATTTTTTAAATTTTTAAAGTCTTTTTATGATTAAGTTATAAAGAAATTTTAAATATTAAATAATTGTACTTTAAATATTCTAAAATTCTTTTTATCTGCCCTTTGCAAAAACAAAATTGGATGTTAATAATTATTTCATGTTGCTTTATTGAACTTTTCGTAGTCAATAGATTTTCATAAAACATTTAAAATTATTTTTCCTCTACATATTAAATAAGAATGTTGCACTGTTAAAGTTTTCAGAAATTTTTTGAAAAAACTATTTTTATTTATTTCTATTTTACATTCGTCGAGTCCTACAGTTTTCTTCATACTGGTAAACATATCTGATTTTTCTAGCTTTCATTTTTTAAATATAATTTTTTATTCTGTTTTATTAAGATAATTTTATTTATTTATTTATTTATTTATTTTATTTTATTTTATTTTATTTTATTTTCATTTTTATTTGGAGGGAGGGGGGGGGGGGGATTTTTCAGGATTTCTTTTCTATACAGAAGTTTGAGCATCTCCAATATTTCTGAAAATTCTTTATTCATGGTCTAATAATGTATATAATATTTGTTTTATATTTGTATGTTTATTGTAAGTTAGACGAAAGTACAATTTTAAACAAGGATTTTGAAAGAACCCACTTGGGCTTTTTCCTGGGTTTCATATTAGTTTGCGGAACAATACATCAGTGATAATCTATGTTTGAGATATTGGGAATTCATGATGATCGATGCCAATTTTGGGCATGTTAATATACTCAATAAAAAGTACGTGGGATTTTTAAGTTTGACTTTCTTTGCTTTGAAGTTATTTTGTGTATGGAACACATTCAAATTTGACACAATTTTACTCATTTTTTGAGTATTTTCCTCGCTTATTTTTTCCAGTGTAAAATTTCTTCCAAAAAATAATAATAATAATAATAATAAATAAATGAATTAGGAAATTATTTATTTCGCTAATAAACCGAAAAGAATTTCGGAAAAGTGGCGGATGACTGATTTTTTTTTTTTTTTTTGCCTTAATCAAAGTATATAAAGAACATTATGGAATTGAAAAAAATAAAATAAAATAAATAAATAAATAAATAAAATAATCAACTTTCACGTTTTTAAATTTATTGTCAAAGTATTACTTTGTCCAAATGCACACGAACGTGTCTAAATAACTCAACATAAGAAAATGTATTTTTTTAATGTGTATTTAATGATTCGTTAATCCATAAAGGGAACTACACAAAAGTTTTTCAAAACGATAATATCCGTTTCTTAAAATAATGATAATGATGTTATGATGTTGCTGGGGAAAAAAAAAACTTTTCGAATAAAACTAAAGACAGTCGTAGAAAGATTTTTTCTTTTCTCTTGAAATTTTTATCTCATTACCCAGCCAAAAAATTCAGGTTATAAAACTGAACTTTTTTGTTGTTGTTGTTTGTTTCCAGAAAAATGATCCTAATGCTTTTTATATTTTCGATGGATGTAAGCGCCGGTTTCGACCACATGCAGATATTCCGAAACACTCACGTTAACGTTAATGTTGAACGATCTTTGACCCAATGTCCTTCGGTAGTGGATGTACTGTATTCGGTCAAAAATTTCGATATCGGGTTTTCATCTGATTTACATATTTTAAGATCTCCCGTGGGAAAAAAAAAAGTATTAGTTGGAAAATGGGTGTCAGCGTGTATATGTATGGAAAATCTTTTGACAATTACATCTCCAAATCATAGAAAAATATAATAACGAAACTTTGTAATTAAAACAATCTGCTTTTTTAATAAGTTTTCTAAATTTTGACGAAGATCGGAAAAATGGATAAAAGGCAATATCTCAAGAATGGCTCCAACGAGATTTCATCAAATTTGCTATATAAACTCTTTTTTAGATATCATTTCGTATGTATGAGTTGGTTTACTATAGGAAAATTGATAGGTGTCCTGATTAGGAGGTCAAAGTTAGGTCTCTGAAATGGGTGTCAAAAAAAAAAAAAAAAAATCTCGACCGATTTTCTTTAAATTTTGTGTTATTAAATAATTCATTCATTCATTCTTTCTTTCTTTTTTTTTTTTTTTTTTTTCTCACTAAGGTAAAAGGCGACATGTTCTGTTCAAAGAATGGCATTCGAAAACAACATTCGAAAAACTTCATTTTTGAATAAAATATCCATTATTGAAAAACATCGGACATTATTGTTATTTATTTACTTATTTATTTATTGTTATTATTATTTCTTTTTTGAAGATTATTTCTATTTTCAAAAAAGAGATAATATTATTATTTATATTTATATTATTATTATATTATTTATATTTTTTCTATTACTTTTTCTTTCTTTCCTTCTAAACATTTTGCGAGTGGGCCTCAAAGTTCTCAGCGCTGCCACTGGTTGGAAGAATTGTTATATAATTTTATTTTTCTAAATTTCTTCTTTCATATACCGTCTTTTATATTCCTATCATTTATATTGACAGCAAAATTCAAAATTCCTACGCAGAAAGAAAGTGAAAGTCTCGTCTTTGTAAATTCCTCACAATAAAATAAGAAAAACCGCAAAATGTGTAAGAAGAATGAATACGGCGGATGTCATTATTGAAATTGGAGTGTCATAGCGAAATATTTCTGATATTACGAACGTGACATTAAAAGCTATTTATTCAAATAGGTGAAAAAACCCACGCTCTCTGTAAGTTTCAAGGGCATATTTTGCTTGCATAAGGTCATGATCATGAAGGAAGCTGCCGGGAAAGAAATCACAGTTGATTAATCTTGCACCTGGTTATATATATGAATAATATTTAGTCTTTTACTTTACTCCACTTATGTAATAGAAAAAAAATATATATATCGCCTTCATCTAGAATGAATAATTGGCCATTTTCTAAATCCCTTAACTAAAAATATAGATTTCCGAGCTGTGCGCATAAGGCACGCCAATAAACTGAATAACCGAAATGATCGAGAATTTCTAGTCTACACATTTCCAGATGATGAAGCAATATTCTGAATATTCTGAATCTTTTGTATTGCGAGAAATGTTCGCTTGACTTTCTAGTATTGGGTCATAAATCAAGATTATAATTCATGAAACCCGCCTCTTGTATTCTCATTTATTTACAGAGATTTTTAAATAACGTTGCCCTCGATAATGTAAATAAACGCTCTAGAATTCTAATAGGGGTTTCTAGAACTCGCTACCAAAGAGGACTGGAATTTATAAGGATGACATGGAACTATTTTTTCTAGAGTCACAATGCAGATTCTAGATGTCAGTTACAGAATTTTTTCTCAGTGTATAATAGATTTTTTTTTACATACGTTTTTAAATAATGCAATTAATATATTAAGTGATGCGGTACAATAAATATCTTAAAGTTTGAATTTGGATATATGACACTTATTTTAAGTTAAAATTTAAAAAAATGAATAAACCCTCTGTTTTTCAACAATTAAGTTTTTTTTAAAACCATTTCTTACCTTCTCTTTTTCTTTTTCTTTCTTCCTTTCTTTCTTTAACTTTTTCTTATCCATATATAGTCGAAAACGTGTTTTAGTTTCGGGAAATGAATTTTTGATATAATTATATGTTTTGAGCACTCCTGGACCTGAAAATCAGGTTTTTAATGATTAGTCTATGTGTACCTGTGTCTGTTTGTATGCTTATTATCAGCATAATTCAAAAAGACTTCTTTAGGCTGGACAGAATAAAAGGAACCTAGCATATACGTATCCATTTCCTGTGCAATATGCATACAAGCATGCTATATGATATACATTTAACCATTGTTTACAGAACTAAACAAGTTTACAAAACTAGGCAAAATAATTGGGATATTTTCGTGCTATGGTTGGAAACCGTTCAAAGTGCATTTAAAGTTCCATTATCAATAGTTATTTAGCTGTGTTAAATTTAACTACAGCATGTGGTGCTTTTATAATTTACAGTTCATCAAAATCCCACTCGAAATAGTGGAGGATCAAAATTATGATGGCATGTCTCTGGACCATTATTAGGGAGTGCGTCCCAGACCGTCACTATTTACCCATAGCGCAGTACTAGTGCGACGTTAAACCCAACAAAACAGCCCATTCGAATTATCCAATTATAAATACAAGCCTTTCCAGCTCAGTCGGAAAGTATAGATTGACTTCTTTGTTATGTTCAGTATCTTCATTTTGAAACAAGATGGCTGATCAAAATGATTATTAAACTTGCTTGAGATCTTTATATGAGCTTTGTACTTACCGAATTTCATGCTAATCGGTTCATAAATACCTTTTTTATTTGAATTTCAATTTTCAAATTGCTACCATTTTGAAATAAGATGGCGGATCAAGTTTATTAATAATACTGGTTAAAACCTTCATAATTTCTATATAGATACCAATTTTCAGGCAAATCGGTTCATACATAAGTTTCTTATATGAGTCTGAAATTTCAAATGACTGTCATTTTTAAATAACAGGGCTCTTCAAGTCAGCCGACTACTTTATCCAAGTTATTTCGATGACAAGACTACTTTTCAACTTTGTTTCAAATTGATTTAGTATGATGACAGAATCATGATGCGAAATTTTCCATTATACATATATATAAAGAGATATTGTTAAATTAAATGATTGCAATAGATTATTTTATAAATACATCAATCCAAATTGTATTAGAGATTCTTCTTAATTTTCTAAAATTTAAAACTAAAATCTCTTTTTTCTTCTGTTTGTTTTTTCTTTATTTTTTTCTTTTAAATTTACAAATTTAGAAAGAATTTCATGTAAGAATCCAAAGAAAAAAGAAATAAAAATATAGTATGTCCCATTTTCATTAAAATTATTCACAAAGGGGGTTTAGATTCGGGAAATTCTTTAAATAACTAAAATTTAACGTATGAGATTGTTCCGTTGAGAATGTAATCTTTATATATAGGTATTACATTTTCTTCGGATGATAATAGCTCTGAGTTTTCTGCAAAAAGGCAAGGCGTGAAAAAGGTACCAATTAAGGTCGAGTAAAAATCAATAGTCTTTCTTACACATACTGCCAATATGAAGCGGATTAATTAAGTTCATTGCGCTAAACTAATTTACGCCCGTCTCATCGATTTAAGAGGCTTCGTAAGCGCTAATCGCTTTTAAAAATTCACCGCTAATCAAGGTAATGCACCGTTAAAAAATGTAACTCAAAAATGAGAAGTTCCTGCTTATTTTTCCTAAATAATTTTGACTTAAAAATGAGCATTCGTTGTTTTCAGCCTTAGGTACCGATACATTCTTAAAAAATATATAATTACAGACATGAAAAATATTATTTTATTTTAAGTGCAATAAATTAAGAATTTACATATTAAAGTTTCGTTCATTATTAAAGTAGTTTTTTTTTTTTTTTCCATTGAAGAATAATGGTACCTTCATTAAAATTTAGAAAATATTTATTTAGCGTTAAAATGATTAAAAAACAGCGGTGTTACCTCACAAACTGTATAATATTATATGAGAACTTAGCATTGAATAATCGTGTTGGCCTATGTCTTAGCGGTACAGTGCTCGCCTACAATTCGGTTGGTCCCCAGTTCAACTCCGTCTGTTCTCTGGACACAAATATGAGCAGTCAACGGCATCGTCTTTGTTCGGTAACAACAGATGACAACATATGCGCACGGTGTCTGACAATTTGTCATTTTTGAGTGAGCATTGCTCCAAAAATAAAGCTGCCTTCAAACTCTGAGAACGATACAGAGCTTCAAAAGTCATAAATTACCCATTGTCCGAAAGTGACCCTTGAAATTTTGCACACATTTGCAATGAAGGACATTACCTTTTATTGCTCTTTTACAAAAGAGACCCCGTTCTCATGCAATTATCGTACTAGGAGGTTTGTGATCTTGGACTCCCCCAAGCGTCGACTCTCCTAAACCACATCAAAGAAATATCAATAGAGCCGCACTTGCAGCTTTGTGAGTTACCAGAGTTTGAAGGCAACTTAAGAACATGTCCAATCACTTTTTAAAAGAAGAGTGTTCCAAAAATAAGAACATGTATAATATTTTTTAGAAAAAGGGTAAATTTAGTATAAAACAACAGTTTTAAAATCTGCCCCCCCCTTTTTTTTTTTTGAGCTATTTCGAAAAGTTAAATTCTTGACATTCTCCGATTTTGTGTCAGTAATAAGAATCCAGACTTAACTGTGGGATATCCTATTTAGTATCACACAGGACAAATCGTTTTAGAAATGTAAATCTATTAGGATAATAGTAATAGATCATGTGAAATAGATTAAGGGCCCTCTTCACTCACCGCCGCTGGAAGCTGAAGCTAATGCTATTCAATGGGAAATTTTTCTTTACAAATAACTTATTAAGTAATACATATTTTTAAATTGTGTTTTCACATTATGAAAATTCTCAGCTGTTAAATTGACGGACGTTTTTTAAAAAATTATTTTTTTAATTTTTTATATCTTACTTCGAAGCTGCAAAATACGAATTTTCAATATGTGAATTTTTTTCATTTTGCAATTTCAAAATAAAATATTAAAAATTAAAAAAATACATTTTCAAAAAAGGTCCGTCAATTTAACAGTTGGGAATTTTCTGAATGTGAAAACAGAATTTAAAAATATGTATTAGTTAATAAGTTATTTGTAAAGAAAATTTTCCCGTAGAATAACATTGGCTCGGGCTACCGTCGACGGTAAGTGAAGAGGGCCGTTAAGAAGTACTTAAAATATGAATCGAAAATACTTTAAAATTTTACAGTTTGATTTTTTTGTGCTATGCTTGAAAATTATGTGTAAGGCAGTCTACAGATGAGATAAGATTAGTCTGAATGAGGGAGTAGACTCAAATTAAAAGTTAGCTTATCATTTTAGTCATTCATTTTAAAAAATAAATAAATAAATAAATAAGAACTGTTTTATATTACGAAAAAATATAAAACCTAAGTTTTATCACGTGTTTAAATTTCTTTTACAAAACCAATGTGAAAAAGAATTAAAGTGTTGTAGATATAAATATATGATAATTTTCCTTTATTCTTGATCTTTTACACGGCTTAATCATGATTTTCTATCCTTTGTATTACTATGTCATTCTATGTATATAAGAGTTACGATTTTTGTAAATTTCTGTTGAAAGAGATAATTGGCTGTTTATAAATTGCTGAAAACCTTATCTTAGCACAGTTTGTAGTTTCTACTGTTCTAAAACGTGATTTTTCTATCCTTGGTTTCTATAAAATAAACTATGATCAGCGTAAATAGGGCTCAATAAGTTTGTTTATAACATTTTGAGATATAAATAGAAATAGCTCAGTGTAGATTTTTAGTGTAAAAAGGATTTTTTCAGTACACACTATGATGCGTATGCAAATTTTAGACGCTATACAAGGCACACAAAAGCAATTCTTTCTCTCTTTTTTCTTTAGAAATAAAACTATAAAAATATTTTTATTTGTTCTCCTTAGTTAAAAACGAAATATATTTTTGTAGCTTTGTTGTTTTTAGACGCTATACAGGGCTACACAAAAGAAATACATTTTATCGTTTTTCTTAAAATATACATATATATAAAAATTCTCTTTCTTAAAAAAAAAAACAACATATTTTAATGTGTTAGCATGGAGGTAAAAAACATTCAAAGTTTATTGATGTAAAAGTGTTTATAATGTTTGCGAGCCGCGTGATTTTTCTTTCTTGTATATGTACTGTTCGTTGCAACAATTACCTCAATCAAATTCATCGAAAAACTGGAAAATTATCATCATCGAAATGCAATGATGGTGGAAATAAGCAAAGCAAGCAAATCATCCTGATATTGGCATTGAATGATGAATAATTCCAAATAACTTCATTGTTAACAATAAGAACTAAACCATAGAAATTAAATATGATTAAATTTTAATTTAATTTTTAACACCTTTGTGTTTAACACCTGTGAACACATCTTTTTTTTTTTTTTTTTGACCGAAAAAAGCACGAACCTTTTAATATTTTTATATCTTTATATGTTCACCAGATACATTGTGTTCTTCTTATTTTTTATTGACAGCAAATAGTATTAAATAAAGGCGCAAGTATATAGTTAATTTACGAATCTCATAATATTGTATGTCTGTAAAAAATTAAATTTAAATTTAATCATATTTAATTTCTACGGTTTAGTTGTTAAAATAATTATTAGTTAAATGTTATTTTAAATTTAATTTTCAATTATTTTCGATTTTTAAGTATAGAATTTAATTAAGACTCTACATCTAACTGCGAGATTAACTCAATTTTGCCTCGTGGCTACGTTGGGATGTTTGAGGCGGGATAAGTAATTTTTGCAGTTGTAAAGCAAGTAATAATTTTAATTTTATTATTTTTTCTTAGGAATAGTTTTATTTTTTTAAGTAGCTTTGATCATTGTAGTGTTTAAAAGCATGTTTGTCTTTTGTTTCTCCTTTTCACTTTCTTCTATATTCAACAGATAAAAGTATTGGATTCGTAAAAATTTTTGACTTCTGGTTTTCGACAGATTTACACGTTTTGAGAGGTCTAGAACACGATTGACCATTTTTAGAAAATATCTATCTGTGTGTGTGTGTGACAAAAATTTTGTGGCAACTGTATCTTAAGAACTGCTGCTCTGAATTGTATATGAATTTATATGTAGATGCACCTTGACCTAAATTAGTGCCTATGAACTTTTGGTGTCAACTACTCAACAGGTGGTGTTGCTTTACAGCTAATTCCGCAATTTAAGGGGAGGCCATATCTCAGATTCTATTGCGTACAAGCAAACAAAACTTAACATGTAAGAAGGTCATTATGAGATATTCTGATTCAATTTGGATGCTTATCGGCCAAATGGTGACGCTGCTATACTACGATTTCCTACGATTAAAGGGAAGGCTATATCTCAGAAACTACTGCACAAAATTGCAAATAAATTTATATGTAGATGCACCTTGACATTAATTAGTACCTGTCAACAATTGGTGTCATCCGCTCAACAGGTGGCACTGCTACACAGCAATTTCTGCAATTTAAGGAAAGGCTGTATGTCAAGTTCTACTGCGTATAATCAAACAAAACTTGATATGAAAGAAGGCCATTTTGAGACATTATGCTGATTTGAGTTGGATGCTTATAGGCCAATAGATGGCCCTGCTATACTGGAAAATTTCTTGATAATGGGAAGGTCAGATCTCAACTTGCATGGCATATAAATGCACGAAACTTGATATGTGAGATAATCATTATAAAAACGCATTTTTTAAGATGCTATTTATAGACAATAAAACTATCTTTCTTTGGATATTTAGTTTTAGTTTTCTCTAAGAGGAAAATCATTTGCATTCATCATGTTAGATAATTTTAATAAATTATTTGCTCTCACAGAGAATTTGTATAGGAAAATAAAGAAGAAAGTCTTGTGGTGGCTACAAGATACTAGTTCTAATTGAGTTTGAATTTATTTATACGTCTTTTGGGTGTTATTGGGCTTAGCACACTCTAAATGTTTAGCAAATTGCATTCAGTATGACAGAAATAACACCTAATTTGCATGCAATACTCAATCTAAGCCCTGAAAAAGTATTGATGTTGTATGTATTCATTAAAAAGATGCTTAGTTTTATCAGAATATATATATATATATATGTATACATCATTTATTATAAGAAATAAATTGCTTTATTTTCTGTTATGTTGTATATCCTGTTTGTTTATTTATTTTAAACAAATCAAAATTTATTTATCAGTATGTAAACATTAATTTTTCAATCAAAACTATATTAAACAAAGACAAATGTATTGCGCATATCACATAACATAATTCCCATGAGCGTGCGTCGTTAAAATTTCAATTAGCTAAAAGCGAGAAAACATAAATTTAACACCTTCATTTTATAACATTGAAAATATGTTTTAAAAGCAGTCTTCTGGCAACGCCCGTCTTTTAAAGCGCCTTCATTTAACCCTAATGAGGGGCTGCCGTCAAAATGTAGAGGAAGGTTCAAAATGCGAAGGAGTGTGTCATTAAGTGGGGGGCACGAATGGGTTCAAAAAGGTTCATTAGGAAACTAATGTAGGGATCTATTCTAAATTTAATGCACCTCTAAGGAGATATCACAAAAGGAATTCTTTGTTTTAAACGCTTTCCAACATAGCAGAAATGTGCCCATAAATTTGTTTGCTTTTGTCCATCTGTCATAAAATTTGTTAAGTTGGGATGTAATCCATACCCATTGTTGAAGCAAATAATACGATATTGTCTAGTTAAGAAAATTTATACGTTCGAACTTATATTTTCTTTTAGAATTATGTCAAAGAATTTTCCTATTCTCTGAAAATATACAGGGTGGTTATATAATTAAACTTATCCCCTATATAAACAGCATCCTACTGCACAAACGGGTGGACGGAATGCAACGAAATTTGGTATATAGACTATACACGAGATGCACTCACGGAATTTCGAAAAAAGAATTTTAGTTCCAAAATGTCCACCAGAGGACGCCCTTTCCGGAAAAACACTAAATTTGACACAATAAACGACCAAAACGGAATACAGAAACAATATTGACTAGTTTCTGATCACCCTGAAAAAGTATGGTGTATCATGGAGGTGTTGCGATGTTGAATGACTTAAAGAACTCCATAACGCTTCACGTACGACGCATCCCAACTGATCAGTTACGATTTGCTGTCGAACACACTGTCCATCGACTTGAAAGTTTGCAAGTGAATGAGGGTGGTCACATGGAGCATCTTTCCCTGCATCGTTTTGGACACAATTAACAACTGCTCTTCTTGTGCAATTTCGTCAAATCTGTTTTTGTTTCTGCAAACTGAACTGTTTTTTTTTTTTTTTTCTTCTTCTCTCCAACAGCGTACTGTTATTTTTTCCTTACCTTTACTGATAAACCGCGAAAGGAAGATCCCTGGCGTCATCTGCGCATGGGTGAAAAGGACTGGACCATTTATAAAATAGGAATGTCCGTAGTATCTAGGGATGTGTTTGTTTATGGGTATGAAAAAATTATAAACTCAGTGATTGCATTTCTTTTCCTTCTTTGAACGGATTCTTGAATATCTGGTTATATAAATATTTTACGATTAATCAAAAGAAAGAAAAACTGATAATATTATAAAGGGATAATTTTAGATTTCAATATAAATAGTACTCAATTAAAAATAAAAGCTTTGTCAGTATTTTGAAACTTTTGAAGTTGAAACACTAATTTAAAAATTATGTCAATTATTATTTACAAACTAGTATATAACCCCGTCAAAAATGACAGAATGTGATATCAATTAAGGTAGTCAATCAATGAAGGCTTTGCCAGCTTCGCTGGTCACTATATTTAAAGGGGACTAATGTGCAAGTTGTACCTGACGGGACTAATGTTAAAGTTGTACCTCACTGGACTAATGTGCAAGTTGCACCGAACGAACAACCTATTTAAAATTGGATGTTGCTTTAAATATGTGACACTAACTTTCATTTTAAGGTACAACTTCGATATACACCCATAACGATACTTGGCGATTTTTCTTTGGCGCCGTTTTGAACGATAACGATGTCGTTCTGGACTGTTTGCGATACAATATGGCAGCCTATATGTTGTTTATTTTAGATTTGTGATTTTATGTTTTATGATTTAAGATTTAGATTATGATTTTATCATTTATTGTGATTTTATGATTTTTAGATTTATGATTTAGCCATAATCGCTAACAAAAAATCGCCAAATATCGTTGTGGGTGTATATTGAAGTTGTTCCCATTTTAATATTTATTATCAAAATTCTTGAAAAAATAATTAAAATTCTTCAAACAATAACTTCTCCTTCTAAAGCTTATTTATCGCAAAACTTAACGCACTACGGAGAGGTTTAATCCGAGAACTCGTACCAGACGTATAATCTATTTGTTCCAATATAAACAAACTGTTATACAGAAAAAATTTAAAGAAAACAAAGCAGAAGAATAAATGATTCTACTCATAACAGAAGAAACAATAATAATAGAAAAAATTCCCCTTTCTCTTTCTTCTTCCTTTGCTGTGTCTCCCAGCGAGTGAGTGGAATCGTCCTGGCACTTTGCCAACCAGGTATCAAAGATCCGCGGGCACACAGTACCTGTCTTACCTCCCTTACCCTGTGTTTCGATGACAAGGTTGATCAGAAGCTAGTCAATAAATGTTAATAATGTTTCTGTATTCCATTTTGGGCGTTTATTGTGTTAAATTTAATGTTTTTCCGGAAAATGTGCCCTCTGGTGGACATTTTGAAACTTTTTTTTTTTTCGAAATTCCGTGAGCGCATCTCGTGCATAGTCTATATACCAAATTTCGATGCATTCCGTTCACCCGTTTGCGCTCTAGGATGTTGGTTTTGGGGAAGTTTAATTGTAACCAAATACTGAAATACTTTTCGTTTTTTTTTTTTTTTTTTTAAAACTAAATTGAGTTGATTAATTGAAGCAGCTACTCTTTAAGAAAATGACTGACAGTGAAAATATGTCCGATCACCTCAATATTTTCTTTGATATAGTAGACAAGCTAAAAGAAATGGACATTCAAGTAGCCGAAGACCTATTATCAATTTTGCTCTTATACAGTATTCCTGACAGCTATGAAAATTTCAGGTGCGCCATAGAAGCAAGAGATGAATTGCCGCAGCCTGAAGCTCTGAAAATTAAAATGATGGAAGAATACGAGTCAAGAAAAAATAAAAAGCATCAAGAATCATCAAATGCGTATTTTACAACTCACAAGAAAAATCTTCCTGAAAAGAACAAAAGAGAAATCTTAAAGCCTGTGCAGAACAAGAACACGTATGGCGAAAGAAATTATGCAATCTTCAAATGCAATTACTGTTCAAAAGTAGGGCATAAAGCCTCAGAATGCAGAAAGAAGATCTCAGACAGAAAATTCACTTCATCGAATAAATATAAAGATAGATCTTTCATGGTTGAAGATAGTACAGAGTTCACGATGGCAGCGAGTAACTCTTTCCAAGAACATTCCGAGTGGTGTCTCGATAGCGGTACGACATCCCATATGGCTCATGACAAGAATTTGTTTATAGATTTCGAACCTAGAATTGGATCATTTATAAAATTAGCTGTAGATGAAACAGCGGAGATCACAGGTGTTGGAACAGTCAAATTAAAAGTTCCCGGTAATCACGGTGTAACCAATTTAAAGTTAACAAATGTTTTGTGCGTTCCAAAATTGAAATGCAATTTAATGTCTATATCAAAAGCTACTGCAAACAACTGCCGAGTTGTATTTACCGAAAAATGTGCAAAAATTACGGAGCAGGACGGCTCTCTAATTATAAGTGCTACGAGAAAAGGTGATTTATATTTTTTTCAGCCGCAGGTGGATATCGCTGCATCAACTCAGGTAAGCAACTTTCATAAATGGCATTTAAAATTAGGACATTTAAATGAAAAAGATTTAAAATTATTAAAATCTGAAAATATGTTAAGAGATTTAAATTTTAATGAAAAAGATTCCTTAAAAGATTGTAAAGTATGTATTAGGTCTAAACAAACTGCGAAACCATTTTGTAAAGAAAACAAATTTCATAGTGATGAATTATTAGAAGTAGTTTATTCTGATTTATGTGGCCCTATAAATGTTAAATCCCATGGCGGATCACGTTACTTTATTACTTTTTTGGATAATAAATCTCGTTACATTGAAGTAAATTTTCTAAAAACAAAAGATGAAGCTAAGAACGCGTTCCGGAGATATAAAGCAGCAGTCGAAAATCGATTAGGGAAAAAAATTAAAATACTGCATACTGATAATGGATTGGAATATTGTGGCGAAGAATTCAATAAATATATTGAAGAATGCGGTATTAAACGCGAATTCTCAGCACCAATGACCCCTCAGCAAAATTCTAGAATTGAAAGACAAAATCGTACATTATGCGAAATGGCCAGGTGTTTATTAATGCAATCAAACCTTCCAAATACATTCTGGGCTGAAGCAGTAAATTGCGCTGCATATATTAGAAACAGGTGTCCCACTAAAGGAATTAAAGAAAATAAAACACCGTTCGAATTATTTTTCGGTTATAAACCAACTGTTAACTATTTTAAAATTTTCGGACAGAAATGTTTTGTTCTAAATAAAAAATCAAAAGGGAAGTTTGAAGCTAGGTCACACGAACATATATTCGTTGGCTATTCAAATGAATCACGCGCTTACAGATTATGGAATAAGGATACCAGAAAAATTGTCATAAGTCGTGATGTTCGATTTATAGACGAATTTGAAATAAATGATTCAGCCACTACTGATCAATTAGAATTAATTTTTCCGTCTGAGAATAAATGCAATGATTGTAATATTAAAAATGAAACTCCTATCCCTACTCAAACCGCAGACAGGGGGGAAAACAGCGGATCGATTTCCTATCCCCCTGAATGCAACGGAGAAAGTTTCTCTTTTTGGAAAGGGGGGGAAGGCTCGCTTTCTGAAGGGGGGGACGTGAAAGATGTGAGTGGAGGGGAGGAGAGTGTTGACGATATATGTAAACAAGAGAAAGGGATTAATAAAAACAATCCTATTTTTAAACGCGGTCCAGGCCGACCTAAAAAAATTAAAAGTTGGAACTTTCAAAAGTCTCATAAGGAGTGTATTACAGATACAAAATATAAAGATGAAACTTCTCAGTTAGCTGATAACTCATTTAATGAAATTAATCCCAGCGTAATCGACGCGCTAAATGGAGATTATGCTAAAAATTGGGAAAACGCGATGAAATTAGAATATGATTCTTTAGTTAAGCAAAACGCTTGGGAAATTGTAGATAGACCAAAAGATAAAAAGGTAATTGGGTGTAAATGGGTTTTAAAAACAAAATTCAAACCAGATGGTCAAATTGAAAAATTTAAGGCCAGATTAGTTGCCAAAGGGTGTTCACAGAAACAAGGTATAGATTTTGAGGAAAATTTTTCACCAGTAGCCAGATTAAGTTCTGTAAGAACTGCAATCGCGTATGCTATCCAGAATGGTTTCACAGCATACCAGTTAGATTTCATTATGGCATATGTTAACGGAATGTTACATGAAGAAATTTATATGGAGCTTCCTGAATTTTTTGAAAATGATATACACGAAAATAAAGTGTGTTTATTAAAAAAATCTTTGTATGGCCTTAGGCAGTCAGGAAGACAGTGGTTTAAGAAATTAGATGAGAAATTGAGAAAAATGAAATTTAACCCTTTGAATTCCGACAAATGTGTCTATTACTCAAAATATCCTTTTGATGCTATTATAATCGTCTATGTCGACGATTTAATTTGTCTCACTAAAAGTGAAGAGCACTATTTTGATATAAGAAATAAATTAGCAGAATCTTTCAAAATGAAAGATATGGGCCTTCTGCATTATTGCTTAGGCATTGAATTTAATCAAGATAGGGACAGCATCACTATAACACAAAAGAAATACATTGAAGATTTATTAAATAAATTTAATATGGAAGATTCTAGAGTGGTAAATACACCTTTAGATAGCAGTGTAAAATTAACTAAACAAATGTGTCCAAATACAGAAGAAGAGAAATCATATATGTCAAAAATTCCTTATAGACAATTAATTGGTTCTCTTATGTATCTGTCGGTTGCTACCAGACCAGATATCACCCATGCTGTAAATTATTTAAGTCAGTTTAATAACAATCCAGGAAAACCTCACTGGATAGCTGCTAAAAGAATACTAAGGTATCTCAATGGCACTAGAAATTTAGGAATTGTGTATTACAGAGACGATAAACCATTGACAGCATTTGTTGATGCCGATTGGGCATCGGATATAAATGATAGAAAATCATATACAGGATACGTCTTTAAGTATGCCGGTGGACCTATTTCTTGGGAATCTAGAAAACAGCGAACCGTTGCTCTGTCCACAACAGAATCTGAATATATGTCTCTGTCCGAATCCGCAAAAGAGACAATTCATGTTAGAAATTTCTTAAAAGAACTGGATCCTGAAATTGTATCAAGTCCTACTGCAATCATGTGCGACAATCAATCTGCACTGAGATTAGTAAAAAATCCTGTTCATCACAATCGATCTAAGCACATTGACATTCGTCATCATTTTGTGCGAGAAGTTTACAATAATAAACTAATTGACATTAAATATATTTCATCAGATGAACAACCTGCAGATATTTTAACAAAAAGTTTAAATGCATATAAACATGAAAAATGTTGTGATATTATAGGACTTAATACTCAGGACTGATGAACTTAAAAATATATATATATTTAAACTGTGTTTCCATTAAGAAATTAACTGCTTATATTTTACGTATTTTATTTTATTATATTAACCATAATTATTTGCTTATAATTCTATTTCTTTACTAACACTTTTCTTATTTTAAGTAACTCTTGCATAAAAATAATTTTCTGTAATTTTTAATATGCTATTATAATGCATAAATATGTTTTATTTTCGAAACATTTATTGAATAAGGGGGAAATGAAGGATTTCAATGCATGTTTCCTCATATCATCTGTTAACTAGCTGACACCTGTCATGACGTCAGATGTGACGTAACTGTATTACGTAATCAACAGCGCATCTTCGCTTCTCTGAGAAAGAGAAGTTTATATGAGTCTGTACGAGAAAGCTTTGCTAAGCGTGCGGTAAGAAATGCCCGCATTATGTCATTCTACTTTTCTATATTATTAAATGTTGTGATTGTTTAAAAGACTCTGCTTTTCACTCTGTGGACCCATTTATACCAACATCTACGTTGAATGTTCTTTGGAATAAATGATAATCTTTAAAACTCTTCTTGACTAAAATGAAATATCGGTCATATAAAGTTAATTTAATGTTGTTTTCTGACACCACTTCCGGTTAAACTCAATTATTGACAGGAAAACAATAATTACATACAAAAGTATATTTAAAAGTGAGTTAAAATGGCGAGTTTAAAAAAAATCCGTACAACCGTTTTTAAAGGAACGCCTTTGCGAACCCTGAAATTGAGCTATTTATACAGGACGCCTATCAATTTTCCTGAACTAACCAACTATATCATTCGAAAGGACATCTCATAGAGTGTTTATATAGCAATTTTGAAGAAAATCGTTAGAGCCGTTTTTGAGATACGGACTTACGGTCCCACTTCCAGTTTCCGATGTCCCACTTATTTTAAATAACTAAATATAATATTGAATTCTCGGTAGTACAAATTATTACGCTATCTTAAACAACTGATCTCATATAAAATTATATATACATTTGCATAGAGCGCTTCTATAATTTTATTTATATTAAATAATGTTATAGTGAATAGGTAAGATTTCACTTACTTGGATAAGCATACAGCACTGGTTCAGCATGCCTCGAAGTTGAATAATATCCATTAGTTCTGGTGTTTCCACTCTAGGTTGGATCTGTAAATAAAACTTTAAATTCCATAAAATTATTACTATGTGTTTAAATTTAGGCAATTAAATGGATGCCTTTTTCTTTATGTATTGGTTTAATTTCTTGATTAAATTTGTACACATTAAAATTAAATATATATTAAGCATATTATAAGAGCGTTTAACGCCCTGCTAGAGTCAAGCAAAACTACATAACGTCTACATTAGAAATTGAAAAGCGAGCGAGAGAGAGTTCCATAAAATGATGTGTAATCATTTTTTGTTTTTCTTTTAACTAGGAGTGCCGCATATTTCTCTCTACGTCTACGTTGAATTGTTGGTATAAATGGGTCCACAGAGTGAAAAGCAGAGTCTTTTGAACAATCACAACATTTAATAATATATAGAAAAGTAGGATAACATAATGCGGGCATTTCTTGCCGCACGCTTAGCAAAGCTTTCTCGTACAGACTCTTATAAACATCTCTCTCTCAGGGAGCGAAGATGCGCCGTTGATTACGTAATACAGTTACGTCACATCTGACGTCATGACAGGTGTTCGCTGGTTAACAGCTGATATGAGAAACATGCATTGAAATCCTTCATTTCCCCCTTTTTCAATAAATGTTTCGAAAATAAAACATATTTATGCATTAGAATAGCATATTAAAAATTACAGAAAATTATTTTTATGCAAGAGTTACTTAAAATAAGAAAAGTGTTAGTAAAGAAATAGAATTATAAGCAAATAATTATGGTTAATATAATAAAATAAAATACGTAAAATATAAGCAGTTAATTTCTTAATGAAAACACAGTTTAAATATATATATATTTTTAAGTTCATCAGTCCTGAGTATTAAGTCCTATAATATCACAACATTTTTCATGTTTATATGCATTTAAACTTTTTGTTAAAATATCTGCAGGTTGTTCATCTGATGAAATATATTTAATGTCAATTAGTTTATTATTGTAAACTTCTCGCACAAAATGATGACGAATGTCAATGTGCTTAGAGCGATTGTGATAAACAGGATTTTTTACTAATCTCAGTGCAGATTGATTGTCGCACATGATTGCAGTTGGACTTGATACAATTTCAGGATCCAATTCTTTTAAGAAATTTCTAACATGAATTGTCTCTTTTGCGGATTCGGACAGAGACATATATTCAGATTCTGTTGTGGATAGAGCAACGGTTCGCTGCTTTCTAGATTCCCAAGAAATAGGTCCACAGGCATATTTAAAGACGTATCCTGTATATGATTTTCTATCATTTATATCCGATGCCCAATCGGCATCAACAAATGCTGTCAATGGTTTATCGTATCTGTAATACACAATTCCTAAATTTCTAGTGCCATTGAGATACCTTAGTATTCTTTTAGCAGCTATCCAGTGAGGTTTTCCTGGATTGTTATTAAACTGACTTAAATAATTTACAGCATGGGTGATATCTGGTCTAGTAGCAACCGACAGATACATAAGAGAACCAATTAATTGTCTATAAGGAATTTTTGACATATATGATTTCTCTTCTTCTGTATTTGGACACATTTGTTTAGTTAATTTTACACTGTTATCTAAAGGTGTATTCACCACTCTAGAATCTTCCATATTAAATTTATTTAGTAAATCTTCAATGTATTTCTTTTGTGTTATAGTGATGCTGTCCCTATCTTGATTAAATTCGATGCCTAAGCAATAATGCAGAAGGCCCATATCTTTCATTTTGAAAGATTCTGCTAATTTATTTCTTATATCAAAATAGTGCTCTTCACTTTTAGTGAGACAAATTAAATCGTCGACATAGACGATTATAATAGCATCAAAAGGATATTTTGAGTAATAGACACATTTGTCGGAATTCAAAGGGTTAAATTTCATTTTTCTCAGTTTCTCATCTAATTTCTTAAACCACTGTCTTCGTGACTGCTTAAGCCCATACAAAGACTTCTTTAATAAACACACTTTATTTTCATGTATATCATTTTCAAAAAATTCAGGAAGTTCCATAAAAATTTCTTCATTCAAATTGCCGTTAACATATGCCATAATGAAATCTAACTGGTATGCTGTGAAACCATTCTGGATAGCATACGCGATTGCAGTTCTTATAGAACTTAATCTGGCTACTGGTGAAAAATTTTCCTCAAAATCTATACCTTGTTTCTGTGAACACCCTTTGGCAACTAATCTGGCCTTAAATTTTTCAATTTGACCATCTGGTTTGAATTTTGTTTTTAAAATACATTTACACCCAATTACCTTTTTATCTTTTGGTCTATCTACAATTTCCCAAGCGTTTTGCTTAACTAAAGAATCATATTCTAATTTCATCGCGTTTTCCCAATTTTTAGCATAATCTCCATTTAACGCGTCGATCACGCTGGGATTAATTTCATTAAATGAGTTATCAGCTAATTGAGAAGTTTCATCTTTATATTTTGTATCAGTAATACACTCCTTATGAGACTTTTGAAAGTTCCAACTTTTACTTTTTTTAGGTCTTCCGGGACCACGTTAAAAAATAGGATTGTTTTTATTAATCCCTTTCTCTTGTTTACATATATCGTCAACACTCTCCTCCCCTCCACTCACATCTTCTACGTCCCCCCCTTCAGAAAGCGAGCCTTCCCCCCCTTTCCAAAAAGAGAAACTCTCTCCGTTGCATTCAGGGGGATAGGAAATCGATCCGCTGTTTTCCCCCCTGTCTGCGGTTTGAGTAGTGATAGGAGTTTCATTTTTAATATTACAATCATTGCATTTATTCTCAGACGGAAAAATTAATTCTAATTGATCAGTAGTAGCTGAATCATTTGTTTGAAACTCGTCTATAAATCGAACATCACGACTTATGACAATTTTTCTGGTATCCTTATTCCATAATCTGTAAGCGCGTGATTCATTTGAATAGCCAACGAATATATGTTCGTGTGACCTAGCTTCAAACTTCCCTTTTGATTTTTTATTTAGAACAAAACATTTCTGTCCGAAAATTTTAAAATAGTTAACAGTTGGTTTATAACCGAAAAACAATTCGAAAGGTGTTTTGTTTTCTTTAATTCCTTTAGTGGGACACCTGTTTCTAATATATGCAGCGCAATTTACTGCTTCGGCCCAGAATGTATTTGGAAGGTTTGATTGCATTAATAAACACCTCGCCATTTCGCATAATGTACGATTTTGTCTTTCAATTCTAGAATTTTGCTGAGGGGTCATTGGCGATGAAAATTCGCGTTTAATACCGCATTCTTCAATATATTTATTGAATTCTTCGCCACAATATTCCAATCCATTATCAGTATGTAGTATTTTAATTTTTTTTCCTAATCGATTTTCGACTGCTGCTTTATATCTCCGGAACGCGTACTTAGCTTGATCTTTTGTTTTTAGAAAATTTACTTCAATGTAACGAGATTTATCATCCAGAAAAGTAATAAAGTAACGTGATCCGCCATGGGATTTAACATTTATAGGGCCACATAAATCAGAATAAACTACTTCTAATAATTCATCACTATGAAATTTGTTTTCTTTACAAAATGGTTTCACAGTTTGTTTAGACCTAATACATACTTTACAATCTTTTAAGGAATCTTTTTCATTAAAATTTAAATCTCTTAACATATTTTCAGATTTTAATAATTTTAAATCTTTTTCATTTAAATGTCCTAATTTTAAATGCCATTTATGAAAGTTGCTTACCTGAGTTGATGCAGCGATATCCACATGCGGCTGAAAAAAATATAAATCACCTTTTCTCGTAGCACTTATAATCAGAGAGCCGTCCTGCTCTGTGATTTTCGCACATTTTTCGGTAAATACAACTCGGCAGTTGTTTGATGTAGCTTTTGATATAGACATTAAATTGCATTTCAATTTTGGAACGCACAAAACATTTGTCAACTTTAAATTAGTTACACCGTGATTACCGGGAACTTTTAATTTGACTGTTCCAACACCTGTGATCTCCGCTGTTTCATCTACAGCTAATTTTATAAATGATCCAATTCTAGGTTCGAAATCTGTAAACAAATTCTTGTCATGAGCCATATGGGATGTCGTACCGCTATCGAGACACCACTCGGAATGTTCTTGGAAAGAGTTACTGGCTGCCATCGTGAACTCTGTACTATCTTCAACCATGAAAGATCTATCTTTATATTTATTCGATGAAGTGAATTTTCTGTCTGAGATCTTCTTTCTGCATTCTGAGGCTTTATGCCCTACTTTTGAACAGTAATTGCATTTGAAGATTGCATAATTTCTTTCGCCATACGTGTTCTTGTTCTGCACAGGCTTTAAGATTTCTCTTTTGTTCTTTTCAGGAAGATTTTTCTTGTGAGTCGTAAAATACGCATTTGATGATTCTTGATTCTTTTTATTTTTTCTTGACTCGTATTCTTCCATCATTTTAATTTTCAGAGCTTCAGGCTGCGGCAATTCATCTCTTGCTTCTATGGCGCACCTGAAATTTTCATAGCTGTCAGGAATACTGTATAAGAGCAAAATTGATAATAGGTCTTCGGCTACTTGAATGTCCATTTCTTTTAGCTTGTCCACTATATCGAAGAAAATATTGAGGTGATCGGACATATTTTCACTGTCAGTCATTTTCTTAAAGAGTAGCTGCTTCAACAGGGTGGCTTTCTTTGCCGGTCCTCTCGATTCGTAAACTTCTTTTAATTTATTCCATACTTCATTTGAGGTGGTACAATGTTTAATATGACACAACTCACTTGGGGTAATTGCTAGGATTAAATCGGCCCTAGCTTTAAGGTCATTTTCGAGCCATTTTTCTTCGCCTTCGGCGCCTTCATCGGGCTTAATTTTCGTTCCGATAGCATAACTCCAGTGATCATTCTTGATTAAAACAGCTTCTATCTGCAGCTTCCAGGTGTCAAAATTGTTTTTGGATAACTTTTCTATATTTAATATTTGCGACATATTTAATAAGCTATAATAGCTTCGTTAAAAAAATAGAATCAAAAATACTTTCGATTTCAGCCCTTAGGCTTAACAGTAAGTCGCACTTTCGTTTTAACGAATGTTAATTTAAATTTTTAAAAAGTCCGCAGTAAGATGCGTGTCTCTGGGCCCATAACCATTGTTGGTATAAATGGGTCCACAGAGTGAAAAGCAGAGTCTTTTGAACAATCACAACATTTAATAATATATAGAAAAGTAGGATAACATAATGCGGGCATTTCTTGCCGCACGCTTAGCAAAGCTTTCTCGTACAGACTCTTATAAACATCTCTCTCTCAGGGAGCGAAGATGCGCCGTTGATTACGTAATACAGTTACGTCACATCTGACGTCATGACAGGTGTTCGCTGGTTAACAGCTGATATGAGAAACATGCATTGAAATCCTTCATGAATGTTCTTTGGAATAAATGATAATCTTTAAAACTCTTCTTGACTAAAATGAAATATCGGTCATATAAAGTTAATTTAATGTTGTTTTCTGACACCACTTCCGGTTAAACTCAATTATTGACAGGAAAACAATAATTACATACAAAAGTATATTTAAAAGTGAGTTAAAATGGCGAGTTTAAAAAAAATCCGTACAACCGTTTTTAAAGGAACGCCTTTGCGAGCCCTGAAATTGAGCTATTTATACAGGACGCCTATCAATTTTCCTGAACTAACCAACTATATCATTCGAAAGGACATCTCATAGAGTGTTTATATAGCAATTTTGAATAAAATCGTTAGAGCCGTTTTTGAGATACGGACTTACGGTCCCACTTCCAGTTTCCGATGTCCCACTTATTTTAAATAACTAAATATAATATTGAATTCTCGGTAGTACAAATTATTGCGCTATCTTAAACAACTGATCTCATATAAAATTATATATACATTTGCATAGAGCGCTTCTATAATTTTATTTATATTAAATAATGTTATAGTGAATAGGTAAGATTTCACTTACCTGGATAAGCATACAGCACTGGTTCAGCATGCCTCGAAGTTGAATAATATCCATTAGTTCTGGTGTTTCCACTCTAGGTTGGATCTGTAAATAAAACTTTAAATTCCATAAAATTATTACTATGTGTTTAAATTTAGGCAATTAAATGGATGCCTTTTTCTTTATGTATTGGTTTAATTTCTTGATTAAATTTGTACACATTAAAATTAAATATATATTAAGCATATTATAAGAGCGTTTAACGCCCTGCTAGAGTCAAGCAAAACTACATAACGTCTACATTAGAAATTGAAAAGCGAGCGAGAGAGAGTTCCATAAAATGATGTGTAATCATTTTTTGTTTTTCTTTTAACTAGGAGTGCCGCATATTTCTCTCTACGTCTACGTTGAATGTTCTTTGGAATAAATGATAATCTTTAAAACTCTTCTTGACTAAAATGAAATATCGGTCATATAAAAGTTAATTTAATGTTGTTTTCTGACACCCCTACTTGACCGGTATTTTCAATGCTCTATTAAATTTAGTTCAGTTCTTAAAATTTTAAATACCGGCCCTGGTAGGGGTTTTGTAAAAATGTCCGCTATCATCTTATTGCTGGGGATGTATTCAACTCTTATTGTCCCTTCTTCATACAAGTCTTTAATTAGATGAAATTTGACATCGACATGCTTGGTCCTCGCTTGGTGTTTGTCAGATTCGATCAATTTAATCGTTGATTGGTTATCTTCATATATCGTGACTGGTTTTATCTGACATAGATCTAAGTCCTTTAATAATCGAAGTATCCATAGGCTTTCTTGTGCAGCGCATCCTGCTGCTATATATTCTGCTTCTGCGGTGGATTGACTGACACATTTTTGTTTTCTGGAATACCAGTATATTGGGTTTTTGCCAATAAAAAATACGTTTCCTGTTATAGACTTTCGGTCCTGGGGGTCGTTCGCAAAGTCGGCATCCGCATATGCGGTTAGTATAGCAGGATGTTCATTGTCATATTTTAATTTTAAATTAATTGTATTTTTGAGGTACTTGATGACTTTCTTTGCACTTTCCCAGTCACACACTCTAGGTTTTTCGTTGTGACGAGATAAAAGGTTGACGGCAGCACTGATGTCTGGTCTGCTGACAGTGGCTATATATAGAAGTGCCCCTACTGCTTTTCTATAATCAGTATTGTCAGTTAAATAATTTTCATTCTTGTAATTCTTTAAGTAATTTGTATCTATGGGAGTATTAGTGGGTTTCGCATTTTCTAAATTAAATTTATTTACTAATTGTTTAATCTTGTTTGACTGATCTATTAACAAAGTGTTGCTGTCTGGTCGTGTTATGTTTATTCCCAGATAATTAGTAACCCTCCCAAGGTTGGTAATACTATATTCGCGCCTAAGTTCTTCTATTATATTGTTTATATCATGTTTGGTTCCAGCAATTAATATATCGTCTACATACACTAGTATGTAGACGGTTTTGTTATTTGTGTTTCTTTTGTAAAGGCATTTGTCAGTGGAACTCTGTGTGAAATTCAATTTTGTTAATGTTTCGTTTATTTTAGAATTCCAAGCCCTGGCTGACTGTTTCAGCCCGTAGATGGCTTTGTGTAGTTTACAGACTTTATGTTCTTCACCGGGATTTATGAATCCCTCCGGTTGTTGCATGTAAATTGTTTCTTCGAGCTCACCGTGTAAAAACGCGGTTTTTACATCCAAGTGGTTTAATTCTAAGTTTTTATACAGGGCCATTACAAGAAAAGATCTAATTGTCGTATGAGACGCCACCGGGGCGAACGTCTCGTCATAATCTACCCCATACTTTTGGCTAAAGCCTTTGGCGACAAGCCTGGCTTTATATTTTTGGATTTCACCCTTATCATTATATTTCGCCTTGAATGCCCATTTTGAGCCTACTATGTGTGTGTTAGGGGGAGGGTCTACCAATTCCCATGTATTATTTTCGTTTAAAGAAGCAATTTCATCATTGGCTGCTTTTAACCAATTTTCCCTCTCTATGGAATTTTCTATCTGCAATATTTCATTGAAGGTTTTGGGTTCGTTTACGTTCATAGTATTTGTCAATAAAGCAAACCTGTCAGGTGGAACACCTTTGTTTACTCTTTCCGACCTTCTCGGAATTGTTTGATCTGTCATGTCATGATTAACACCCTCATTTTGGTCCGAATTTTGATTTATTTCATTTAATATCACCGGGAAGTTATTTTTATGATCGTTTGTTTCGCTAGAATTCCCTTCATTTGTATTATTGTTTGTCTCTAACAGTTCATCATCGACATACTCAAAATTATTATCTTTTGTTTTTGTTTCAATGAATTTTACCGTTCTACATATCCTAACATTATTATCTATATATACTCTATAACCTTTACTTCTAAGGTCATAACCAACAAGTATTCCTTCCTTTGCCCTGTTGTCAAGCTTCCCTCTTGTGGTTTTGTGAGTATACACATATGCCTTACAACCAAATGATTTTATATGCGAGAGATTTGGTTTATTTCCATTCCATTTTTCATATGGTGTTTTATCGCATGCACTCGTTGGCAATCTATTCTGTAGATAATTAGCAGTCATAAGGGCTTCACCCCAAAATTTATTCGGTAAGCTGCTTTGTCTTAACAAACATCTGGTCATTTCAACCAATGTTCTATTTTTTCTCTCCGCCACGCCATTTTGAGGAGAACAATGCGGTACTGTTAATTGGTATTCGATTCCTTCATTCGCGAGAAAGTTTTCAAATTCATTGCTTGTATACTCTCCGCCGTTATCGGTACGAAATATTTTTATTTTCCTGCCGAACTTGTTTAAAGTCAACGCATAATATTGTTTAAATTTATCAAACACCTCACTTTTATTTCGCAATAAGTATGTAAATGTGAAACGACTGTAGTCGTCGATAAACGTTAAAAAATAATTTTTCCCTCCTATTGTGGAAGTTTGAAAGAGTCCGCAAACATCTGAAACAACTAGATCTAATGATTTTTCTGCCCTGAAAGTTGCCCTTTTCGGATATGTGTCATCCTCCAATTTTGAAATGATACAGATTTCGCATTCTGTGTTGTGTTTACATTTACTTAGCTCTATTCCAGTTGCCATATTTTTGTTAACGAGTTCTTTTATTTGTTGTAGATTTTTATGCCCTAATCTTTCATGCCACAATTTGATACAATTTTTATTTTCGCAAGCTTCTACAATATTTACACTTTCGGAAAATTTTTCGCTCGTTTGTAGTTCATATAAATTATCTGTCAAGTTCGCCTCTATATAAGTTTTATTCCCGAATTTGATTTTACATTCATGATTTTTAAATATGGCAACACAACCATTCTCTGTTGCTTTCTTTACCGATATTAGATTTGTGGCTATATTGGGTATGTATAAAACCTCTTTTAAAGTAATGTTGTTTATTTCCTTATCCGAGTTAAGTCGCCGCAACCCTGTGAGACTACGGAGTGCCCGTTCGCTAGCATAACACTAACCTTTTCGTTGTCTTTCAGATTTGTAAATTGATTTATGTCGTTGCAGATATGCCTGCTGCTCCCACTGTCGACTATCCATGAGTTATGCTGAGTTTTATCAATGATGAATGTAAGATTCTTTAATTTATTCTCAGTTTCCTTTATGAGTTGTGTTTTATTTTTGTTTTTGTACTTGCTGGGATTGTTACCACTGTTATGAAAATTATTATAATTCCTTTGGTTATGATTTGGTCTGGCGTTTAAATGCCAGCATTCGTTACGGGTGTGTGAATTCTTTCCGCAAAAATTGCAATGTTTACTTGGTGGTGTTTTACGCTTAATTTGAGTTTTATACGCGTTTTCACCTTTTGTTTGGTGATTTTCTGTCCTTTTAATATATTCATCGAACAATTTGCTTTTAATGTACTCTGGTGTAAGTTGATCGTCATTTCTGGCTTCGATAGCCGTTATCAGGGTATCATAACTAGGAGGTAGCGAGCACAACATTAACGCTGATAAGTGCTGCTCATTTATTTCTTCTCCTATCGCTAACAATTTGTCCCTTAACTTATAAATACTAGTTATGTGTTCTATCAGATTTCCCCCTTCTGCTAGTTTGGTGGAATATAATTTTCTGAGTAAGAATAATTTGCTGCTTAGATTTGCCCTCTCATGTATATTTTTAAGTGCATCCCATGTTTCCCTGGCTGTGGACAGATGTTTTACGTACACTATTTGTGTGTCTTCTATAGCTAAATTAATTATGGCGCGCGCTTTGCGATCTTTAGATCGCCATTCATCAGTTAATGGGTCTGGGGGCGCTTCTATAATAACCTGGAAGAGATCCTCCTTCGTGAGGAGCATCTCAATCATAAACTTCCAGTTATCATAATTACTGGAGTTTAAATTCTCAACTAATGTTATTTCTTTTGCGGGAGCTGCCATTTTCTTTATTTATTATTATTATTATTATTATTATTATTTTTTTTTTTTTTTTATCAAAACATATTTTTATATACTACGTATATTTATTCTTTGAAAAGTTCGAATAATATTTGGAGAGAGAGTATTTACTGAGATAACAGTTATGAGTTTTTTTTTTTTTTTTTATGTCTAGTTATGAGCACATACAAGTTGATTTCAGTATATAATAATTCACACTTATATTATTTGTATATATATATATGCTTAATTGAATTTCTTCAAACACATGGATTAATTATATTTCATAACTTGATTTCAGTATATAATAATTCATACTTATATTATTTGTATATATATATGCTTAATTGAATTTCTTCAAACACATAGATTAATTATATTTCACAAGTTGATTTCCTTTTTTTTTTTTTTTTAAGTCCCAGTGCTGTAATCTGTAATTTTATTTTTATCGTTGCGCTCTTTTATTTAAGAGACCCTTTATTTAAGAGAATCAGTCTCATAATCTATTTTAAATAACTAAATATAATATTGAATTCTCGGTAGTACAAATTATTGCGCTATCTTAAACAACTGATCTCATATAAAATTATATATACATTTGCATAGAGCGCTTCTATAATTTTATTTATATTAAATAATGTTATAGTGAATAGGTAAGATTTCACTTACCTGGATAAGGATACAGCACTGGTTCAGCATGCCTCGAAGTTGAATAATATCCATTAGTTCTGGTGTTTCCACTCTAGGTTGGATCTGTAAATAAAACTTTAAATTCCATAAAATTATTACTATGTGTTTAAATTTAGGCAATTAAATGGATGCCTTTTTCTTTATGTATTGGTTTAATTTCTTGATTAAATTTGTACACATTAAAATTAAATATATATTAAGCATATTATAAGAGCGTTTAACGCCCTGCTAGAGTCAAGCAAAACTACATAACGTCTACATTAGAAATTGAAAAGCGAGCGAGAGAGAGTTCCATAAAATGATGTGTAATCATTTTTTGTTTTTCTTTTAACTAGGAGTGCCGCATATTTCTCTCTACGTCTACGTTGAATGTTCTTTGGAATAAATGATAATCTTTAAAACTCTTCTTGACTAAAATGAAATATCGGTCATATAAAGTTAATTTAATGTTGTTTTCTGACACCACTTCCGGTTAAACTCAATTATTGACTGGAAAACAATAATTACATACAAAAGTATATTTAAAAGTGAGTTAAAATGGCGAGTTTAAAAAAAATCCGTACAACCGTTTTTAAAGGAACGCCTTTGCGAGCCCTGAAATTGAGCTATTTATACAGGACGCCTATCAATTTTCCTGAACTAACCAACTATATCATTCGAAAGGACATCTCATAGAGTGTTTACATAGCAAGTTTGAAGAAAATCGTTAGAGCCGTTTTTGAGATACGGACTTACGGTCCCACTTCCGGTTTCCGATGTCCCACTTCCGGTTTTTCAATTTTCACCAAAATTTGGAAATTTCTTCTGTACACCAGACGTATTTCAATTCTAAAATTTCGTAGCTCTATCTTTATTGGTTTCTGAGCTACAATAGCCAGAAGATTCTCCACATACATACACACACACACACACACACACATACATACACACTGACCAATTGCCAAAAAACACTTTTTTGGACTCAGGGGACCTTAAAAATTGTAAATCAGGTGAAAACCCGATATCGAATTTTCAGACCGAATACAATACTTCCATTACCTACGGTAGTAGGGTAATGGAAGTAAAAAAGAGGAGTTGTTAAACAAACAAAAGAGAGAAAACCATAATGGAGTGTTTGAGTATTTTACTCCATATATTACACGATGTTTTATTGAACGCTACTGAACTTTGAGCCCATAGATCATAATGTTAAAGAATTTTTCGTTGTGTCTCTGTAAAAACCTATGAATGCTAGATTCACCAAAATGCTTATAGTTAGTGCAACAGTTATTTATAATATTCATATAAATTTTCAGCTCAATTGAATAAGGCGTTTAGATGCTATCGCACTTTTAAAAATCTGGAGTGACTCCACTCGACTTTCCGAACATTGAGTAACTAACAGTTTTGTAGATAAAATAAAGAAAGAGGAATTGCTAAACAAACAAAAGAGAGAAAACCATAATAGAGTGTTTTTTTCTCCATATATCACACGAGGTTTTATTTAACGCTACTGAACTTTGAGCCCTTAGATCATAATGATAAAGAATTTTTCGTTTTGTCCCTGTAAAAATCTATAGATGCTAGATTTACCAAAATGCTTATAGTTAGTGCAACAGTGATTTATAATATTCATACAAATTTTCAGCTCAATTGAATAAGGCGTTTAGATGCTATCGCACTTTTAAAAATTTGGTCTCATAGGCCATAATGATAAAGAATTTTTCTTTGTGTCCCTGTAAAAAAACTGTAGTGCTAGATTCACCAAAATCTATACAGTTGGTGCAAATGCGACCTATAACATGTGTACAATTTTTTTGCTCAGATTAATAAGGCGTTTAGGCGCTATCACACTTTTAAAAATTTGGCCCCATTGGCCTTAATGATAAAGAATTTTTCTTTGTGTCCCTGTAAAAAAACTATAAGTGCTAGATTCTCCAAAATCTATACAGATTGAGTATCTGTGACCTATAATATGGGTATAAAATTTTTGCTCAATTGAATAAGGCGTTTAGATGCTATCGCACTTTTAAGATTTTGGTCCCATAGGCCATAATGATAAAGAATTTTTCTTTGTGTCCCTGTAAAAAAACTATAAGTGCTAGATTCACCAAAATCTATAGGGTTCGTACTATGGTGACTTACAATATACGTACCAACTTTCAGGTTAATCGAATACAGCCTTTAGACGCTAGCGTGTTCACAAACATACACACATACACACATACACACATACACACATACACACACACATACATACATCATCGTAAAAATAGTGAAAACGGACTCAGGGGACCTCAAAACGTATAGAAACATCAAAATCTCGAATTCGGATTTTTGACATGATTACAATACTTTCCTCACTATAGTGTTCGGAAAGTAAAAATTGGGTCCCATAGGCCATAATGATAAAGAATTTTTCTTTGTGTCCCTGTAAAAAAACGGTAAGTGCTAAATTCACAAAAATCTATACAGTTGGTGCAACTGTGACCTATAACATGTGTACAATTTTTATGCTCTGATTAATAGGGGGTTTACGGGCCCCATACGCCATAATGATAAAGAACTTTTCTTTGTGCTCCTGTAAAAAAACTATAAGTGCTAGATTCACCAAAATCTATAGGGTTCGTACTATGGTAACTTACAATATACGTACCAACTTTCAGCTAATTCTAACAAAGCGTTTAGACGCTAGCGTGTTCACTCACAGACATACACACACAGACACATACACACAATCATACACACACACAATCATACACACACACATAGATACATACATCATCGTAAAAATAGTGAAAACGGACTCAGGGGACCTCGAAACGTATAGAAACATCAAAATCTCAAATTCGGATTTTGGACATGATTACAATACTTTCCTCACTATAGTGTTCTGAAAGTAAAAAAAGTTTTAAAGATATTAGCAAATTAATGTGTTAGGAAAATGCATTAATCACTCGTCGCGAGCAAACAAATGATCAGCTCGTGAAATATTCTTAATTTTTTTCTGACCAATGTGCATATAAAATTAACTTAAAAAAAAAAAAAAAAAAAAAAAAATATATATATATATATATATATATATATATATATATATATATAATGGAATAAATAAAATAAAATAAAATAAAATGAAATAAATAAAAATATATGGACTTTTACCTTATTTCCATACAGGCCTTAAGGGCAACCGGAAAAGGAATTAACATGCTAATGTAAAAGATCGGTAATTGGTAAAATGCATATATTTTAGGACAATAATTTTTGTAAATGTTGTATGATAATAGATGCAGGGAAATGGGTGAGGGAGCACAATTCTTAGTAAATAAATAAAAATACGTTTTAATTACAGGCCCATGAGGCTTTTTTCACAAAAAAGAAGTTTTGCAAAGTGGTTGAAATAATTGTATCTCCAAATTAAATACGTGGTATATGAAAAACGACTTATGAAATTTCAACTCTGGAAAATATATTCTTCTATGCTCAGAGAAAAAAGTATTGGATTCATAGACATTTCCGATAAGTTTACACATTTTGAAGTGTCTTAATTTGACCCTATTTGGGGTGTCACGATTTCACCATATTTAAAAAATATTCGTCTTTATGCCTGCGTGTGACAGAAGTTTTGTGGCAGCTCCAAATTAAAAACTAATGCATAAAATTTCATAAAAATTATATTTACTTGAACCTTGTTACAAATTGCTGTATATTAACTTTTGATTCATATCGCCCTACAGTGACAACCCTATTATGCTAAGATTTCGCCTATTTACACGACGAATGTGTTTAAACTTCGATAGCAATATAGTTAATTATACAAAACTTCATAGGTGAGAGTGAAATTTCGAAAAAATAAACTGATTGAATTTGGGTGCATATGGGCGGAAAAGTGGTGCTATGCAGCAATTTTCCCGTGTACAGGAAGGCTATATCTCTATTTCTGCCACGTATAAATGCTCCAGAGTTGATTTGTAAAATTGCCTTTGAGGGGGGGGGGGGATCTGACTTAATTTGGATGTATATTGGCCAACAAGTGTCACTGCTATCACAAAACCTTTAATGATATTATATATAGCTACATCTCAGCGTCTATTAGTTAAAACTGAACCAAACTGCATATGTAAAATTTTTGTTGTAAGAGACTATGTTTACTTTCTTATGCATGTTAACTGATAGGTGACACTGTTATATGGGGTAACGTTTAAGAAAATTTGGTAATCGCTGCACAACATAGTAGCTCCTTAAAGTTTTGATGGATTTGTGAGTTAGTTCTTGAGCTACATTTACAGTCGGTAACAAAAGTGTCCGAACACTAGCAAAAATTCCTATGTAAAAAAAGTACACTTCATACGGTTTTGTTAAATAAATCTTTGTCGAATCATTTTCTTAGTCAGTCTAAGAACAAGATTCGACAAGGATGTATTTAACAAAACCGTATGAAGTGTACTTTTTTTACATAGGAATTTTCGCTAGTGTTCGGACACTTTTGTTACAGACTGTACCAAAAAAACTATGTAAGATGCATGCAGACATTGTAAAAAAAAAAAAAAGGAGACGAAGAAGAAGAAGAAAAAGAAGAAGAAATAAATAAATAAGTTAATGAAATCACATTCATAAAACCCCAAAATGTTTAAATTTATATTAAAAAAAAAAAAAAAAAATGTAAATAAAAAAATAAATAAAATAGGCGTTTATTTATCCATAATCGAAAAATTTCTCGAATACACTATATTTAGATAGAATTATATACTCGACACTTATGCTGCACTTAATGCAAAATAAGATATATGGTGGGGGGGTTATAAATATATTAAAATATTAAATATACGACAGATGTTGCAGGAACCATGCGGATGCGGTCTTGAATGTGCATATCAAATATCCATTCTCATATCTCAATCACAAGTAAGAATAATTAATGAAAGAAAGAATCTCCAGTAAAAAATGCAAGCGTGCATAAAATAGTTATGCTATAAAACAACGCAGAAAATGCCCGTATGCTTTTCCTAATTAAATTCCATTTCCTTTTTCGAGAAAGAATTCTAAAATTAAAATAAAATAAAAAAATAAACTTTTAAATGTAATGCATTAAAAGCTTGCATTTGCATACTTTGGATATTTAAGTTCAGCATCCTGATAAATCTATCGAATGCTTTTATTAAAATACACACATGCTTCCACTGATAACTTTTTGGAATTTACATGTAATGAAGCTAAACATTTTTAAAACATAATTATCGTCTACTGAACTTGTAAAATGGAATTCAATTTGCAGTAATTCCAAGATTCTTCATTACTTTTTTTTTCCTTTTTAAATAATGTTTAAAAGAAGAAGAAGAAGAAGAAGAAAATAAACAAAATTACTCGCTTTAGTAACAAACAAATAACTAAATTTGAGATATTGACATTAATAGTCGAAATTATTTTCTTTTATTTAATAAAAGACTATGCGTCAGGTTGTAATGTTTTAATTTGTTTCTTAAAATGTTATATTTGTTTATACTAATATGGAACTGTTTAAAATGAAGGAAAAAAAAAATTTAACACATCACTAAACTACTTTATACACCTTTAAAACTAAGGTTTTGTTAATTTTTATTTATTTATTTGACATTTTTTTAAACTCAATATCACTCAAATCTTTGTGTATCAAAATTTGTTGTCCTATTTTTGAAATATGCCAATAATATCCAAACAGAATTAATCATTAGTTAATATTTTTATAATTTATTCCAGTATATAAATTATATTTCATAGCTTCTTTTTATGCACTTATAATTTATTTTATTAAAATGTCTCTTAATAAATATATATTAAATCATTTAAAATAATTTAGTACAACAGAAATTTGAGATGAAACATTTTTAGATAGTAGCATGATGAAATAAGTCAAATTACATGTATAATAATGAAATTTAGATTTTTGTATTTTCCTTAACAGAAAAATAAGAAATCTATAAATAAAATGGCTTAAAGACGCTCATTGAAAATTTAATTATATGGAGATTTTAACTAAAAACATAAGATTTCAGTCATTTTATTTTTTCCACTTATAATTTTCATTTTATTTATGCACTTATAATTTTCGATAGTTTTGCTAATAATGGAATTGTTTAAAGTAAAGTACAGAATAATAATAATAATGATGATAATTATGACATAATATATTGATAAACTATTTTATCCCTCTTAAAAATTATAACATTTTTAGAATTCCTTGAAAAACAATAATATTTTAATTTTATTCAGATACTTCCTAATTATAATGGCCTCCGTTATTGCCAAATTTATTAATTAAAATTGATTGCTTTAAAAAATATATATATTATTATTATTAAAGTTATCTATAATTTAAATACATGTTTTGAACATAATTTGGTTTCTTACTGCCGAAGACATAATAAGGAGATACCTTTATTTGAGAATTTTCAAAAATATGACAAAAATATTCAGAGGGAGTCAACCATTATTAAAATGCTTTTATGGCTGAATATCACATAAATGTGCATTTTAGTGTTTCAGGTCTTTATTATTAATTTTAAGCAAATAAATTGTAAAATTTTATTATTATTATTTAGAAGTACCTTTTTAAAAAAGCATCAAATCATAAAATGTGAGTTTATAGCAATTTCAGTATTTTTTAGAAAATTTTAAACCTTATAATCGTCATTTTCGTGACTGTCTCCAAGACCAAATGTTTACATACAAAGTATGTTTTTTACTAAAAAAAATAAAATGATAATTATAATAATTGTTAATTCTTGTAAAAAAAACTATTTGTTTTCAAAGGAAATTTTTTTTTCTTTTTAATTACGTTAATTTTCATGCATGTGTAATTAAAATGCTTGTATGCAAGTCTTGATGTCATTTTCGTGACACATGAAAATAACTTCATATATCATCAAGGGATGGTGCCACCATTCACATTTTTTAAAGTTTAAGATCAGAAATCAACATTGACGATATGTGGGGGAAAAAAAAATCTCAAGAAAATTGAAAACAGGTAAGAGTTAACATTATTTTTATTGTTTACATGCTGTGCGTACTTTTATTGCTTGTCATTTTCGAGATGCATAAAAAATAAAAAAATATTATTATAAAATTTAGAACAAAGTTTTATTTTAATATAGAATGACGACCAGAAGAAGAAAATGTGACGATATCGGCTTAGTGAAAGCATGTTTTTCAGTACAGAACGAATTATTGACGATTTGTCATTTTCGTGACGGTCATTTTTGTGACGTCACGAAAATGACATTTGTTGCTGATTTACTATTTTGTAAGCCCTGGATTTAAATAATTTTTACTTTCCGAACACTATAGTGAGGAAAGTATTGTAATCATGTCAAAAATCCGAATTCGAGATTTTGATGTTTCTATACGTTTTGAGGTCCCCTGAGTCCGTTTTCACTATTTTTACGATGATGTATGTATGTGTGTGTGTATGTGTGTATGTGTGTATGTATGTGTGTATGTCTGTGAGTGAACACGCTAGCGTCTAAACGCTTTGTTCGATTAACCTGAAAGTTGGTACGCATCGTGTAAGTCACCATAGTACGAACCCTATAGATTTTGGTGAATCTAGCACTTATAGTTTTTTTACAGGGACACAAAGAAAAATTCTTTATCATTATGGCCTATGGGAGCAAAATCTTAAAAGTGCGATAGCATCTAAACGCCTTATTCAATTGAGCAAAAAATTTATACACATATTATAGGTCACAAATACTCAATCTGTATAGATTTTGGAGAATCTAGCACTTATAGCTTTTTTACAGGGACACAAAGAAAAATTCATTATCATTATGCCTATGGGGCCAAATTTTTAAAAGTGTGATAGCGTCTAAACGCCTTATTAATCTGAGCAAAAAATTTGTACACATGTTATAGATCACAGTTGAACTAACTGTATAGATTTTGGTGAATCTAGCACTTACAGTTTTTTTACAGGGATACAAAGAAAAATTCTTTATCATTATGCCCTATGGGACTAAATTTTTAAAAGTACGATAGCATCTAAACGCCTTATTGAATTGAGCTGAAAATTTATATGAGTATTATAAATCACTGTTGCACTAACTATAAGCATTTTGGTGAATCTAGCATTTATAGGTTTTTACAGGGACACAACGAAAAATTCTTTATCATTATGATCTATGGGCTCAAAGTTCAGTAGCGTTAAATAAAACATCGTGTAATAGATGGAGAAAAATACTCAAACACTCTATTATTGTTTTCTCTCTTTTGTTTGTTTGACAACTCCTCTTTCTTTACTTTATCTACAAAACTGTTAATTACTCAATGTTCGGAAAGTCGAGTGGAGTCACTCCAGATTTTTTATTTTTAGTTAAAAGATTTGTTGGTGTAGGATAAGCTTTATATTTAAATATTTAAAGTACTTTCCGGTATCCAGGTAAATATAAAAAAATTACATATGACATTAATATTAAGATACAATTAAAAAAGCAAACTTTTATTTATTTATTTATTTATTTATTTATTTTTTTTTTTTTTTTGCCCCCTTTAAGGTGTCATTGAGAATGTTACTCAAAATATTTTACTTGTGTCATTTATGGCAAGATGCAGAAAAAATAATTTGCATGGCCTGACAAAGAGGATGTCCATGAAATTCAAGTGCCACATATTCTGTGCAAAATTAGGAATTCTCCTGAACCTGCTTCAAATAGATATTTTAAACTTCAGGATGAAGATTTTAATAATGTTCAAAATGCTTTTAATCATTAAACTTGTAACTACAAATACAATAAAATTGCTTGATATTCTCATTATTGCTCTTTCTTTTCCCTTCACAATCTTTTCTCTATTGTTCTAATATGTTCCATTTTTAATATTATATGGTCCTATTTCATTGGCAAGCAATGTTATTTCAGTGAAAAATAGTCATTTTGACAAATATTGTCGTTTCAGTGACAAACAATCGTTTCAGTGACAAACATTGTCATTTCAGTGACAAACCAGTCATTTCAGTGACATCATTTTTTGACATCTTTAAATGTTATAATTAAAAATTTAATGCAAGTAAACTAATTATTTCCAGTTTATAGTCAAGAGGTATGCAGTCTGATATTTCCCATTGATATAATTTATGTTTATAAAAAATTAAATTTAAATTTATTTATTTATTTATTTATTTTTTTTAAATTTTGGGTTTTTTTATTCTATTTTTTTTTTTTTTTTTTAATGGGAAGAACTTTTTAGAAAAGACTAAGTCTTGTATTTTTTAATGAATCTGAACCAAAAAAAAAAAAAAAAAAAAAAAAAAAAAAATTAAATGGTAATTTTGATTTTATAAGATAATTAAAATTATAAATTTTTATTGAAAAATTTCAATAACATTTTTAAAAACTATGATCGATCTCTGTCAAACTCAGAATTTATTTAAGATGTACTTACGGACTTATTTTAAAAAATTCAAATTAAAATACAAAGTTTTAAAAAAAAGTTTTAAAAAATCCAAAATGCACACTTATGTGATATTCAGCCTTATATTAAGTCCGTTTGTCAGTCTGTTTATTTATCTATCATCAATTTTCTTTATGAATTTAATGCAGAAGCTTCATGAAACCTTCTGAAATGTCTAGAAACTTTATGGAATCTTCTAGAAATTTCTTGGGAACGTCTAGAAACTGTATGGAATCTTCTGAAATATGGAACCTTCAAGAAACTTCATGGCATCTTCATTAATATTTATGGAACTTTCTAGAAACTTTGTGAAAACATCTAGAAACTTCCTGGAATCCTCTAGAAACTTCATGGAACCTTCGTGGAAACGTCTAGAAGTTTCATGGAACCTTCTAGAAAAATTTGGCTTCCATAGATGCCTTCAGAATTTTCTAAAAGTTCTCAGAGTTACATAATTAAGTTGACGTTTTAGCTAAGTAACTAAAGTTACATAACTAAAAAGCTAAAAAAAAAAAAAAAAAAAAAAAAAAAATACTTTCATAGAAATGCCCTAAAACGTGGAAAATTGTGGTCAGCTTGAAAAAGAAAAAAAAAAAAAAAAAAGAAGAAGGAAGGAAGAAAGAAAGAAAGAAAGAAAAGGAAAGAATAGCATTCAAAGTTGACAAAGGAAAATGTTGGCTAAAATTCGCCATTCTCTCATTTTTCCCGTCAGCGTTACAAACACTTATTTTTCCTTTTCTTTACCTCCGGAGGTTTTATGTTTAAGTAACTTTATTTCTAGCAAAATGTATTCAAGTGCTAAATTAATTTACTTACTTTTTATGTAAAATAACTATAATAGGTAAAAATGCCGCTTTGTTTACATTCTTCTAGTTAACTCAAACGCTAACCGCTACCACCAAGCAAGCGGCGCTGTTTTCGCAGTTTTTTTAATTCAACTCGGTTTCTTGCGATCGCAATTATCTAATTTAGTTTCTATTCAAAATTTGTAACTATTAATCAATTAAATAGCACTTGAGTACAAAATATAAAATCATTCACCTATTTTTCCTATTTTTTTTAATTGCATAAATTTGCATATGAAATTAATGGCAGTACAGCTAACTGTTTCTTTAACTGCCAGCGAATCTTCTAGACAGCATCGCGGTTCATTTAAAAGGGGTGTGTACTGCACATCAGCTGGCTTTGCTTTTCGACGATGTTTTTGGATGCTGCCGGTTGCGTAATGCACGATTCATTTTCTAAAAATTTCTTTTTCGGCTTATAGTCGTAATAGGTGAATGACTCTAATTAAACAAATATCAATTGTTTTTCTTTGTTATTTTTATGTTTAAAGTTTTTAAGTTAAATTGCATGATTCAAGTTGAATCTTAATAAAAATAGTAGTTTTCAAGACTGTTTCCTTCAATATGAAATTTACACCAGTACAGGAACATCGACTACTGGCACGTGAGTACATATTTTTCAATCTCATTCATCCTTTTGTCAGTCTATATTTTAAACTAGGATGTCATTTTATTTAATGAGATATATGAGTTTACTTGTACTCATGTGTCCAGTGGCAGAAAATTTTCTACATTGGGAAGGAGCTTATTGCTGCTACTCTGCATTTGGGTTTTTAATTAACTAACAGAAGAGTAAACCCACAAGAGGGTTATGGGCCCAGAGCCCTTCCCTAGTTTAAGGAAATTAATTGAAGTAGATAAATTTTAAGATGGCTACAAACATAAATCCACAGCATTTATTAACTAGACATAATTATCGTTCTTGGTCTAGAAATATAAAAATTAAACTAGAAAGTGAAGGTTTAATTGTTTGGATAGATAAGAAAAATTGGCCTCAAGAGAGTGAAACTGAAAAAGAGAAATTACCTCCCATTTCTAAATTTAAACTAGAGCAAAGCAAAGCTAAAACATGTGGATTAATAAAATCTTATTGTAGTCCTGATATTTGTTTAGAAATTAATCATTTGGATGATCCAGCTGAAATTTGGCAAATCTTGAAAACCAGTATAGGGGGAACTACCTCAGATAGGTCATATAGAATCTCTTGTTTAAAAGAGTTTAAATCCCTTAAGAAATTACCTGAGGAAGAATTGCCAACCTTTATAGCTAGGATTGAGGATAGTTGTCGAAGGTTAGAAGATATTGGGGAAAATATTTCAGAAGACTATAAATGTTATGCTTTAATTGAAAATTTACCCATTGAATACGACTATTTAGCCCGTGAAATTGAGAACTATGAGCCAAATGATTTTAAATTTCTAAAAATTAAAAGTGAAATCCTGAAGGAATATTCAAGGAGAAACTTGAGGGAAGAAACTAAAGTAGAATGTTTAGCAACTGAAAACTTGAAACCTAATGTAAAATTTAAAGTAAAATGTGAATTTTGTAATAAATTAGGCCATTCAATACGAGAATGTAAGAAGAAACAACGAATTGAAGACAAAGTTAAACAAACTCATGGAGGGGCATTTATAACAGAAAGCAATGTTTCTGAATTTTTAAACAGTGGTCAGGCAAATGAAATATTAACTAGAGAATGGACTTTGGACAGTGCGTCCACATCACACATTTGCCAGAACAGGGAATTCTTTACAGAGATGAGAAAACCTCAAAACAACTCGGCAGTAAAAATGGGTATCACTCCCCATGAGGTTGAAGGCATAGGGACAGTTAAATTTACAATAAAAGAAGGTCAAAACATAAAAACTGTAACCCTTTTTAATACTTTGTATGTTCCCACAATTCATCGAAATCTTATAAGCATGTCTAAAATGGATAAAGCTGGTATGCACGCAAAACTAGACCATGGTTTTAAAATTTTTTCCCCTCATTGGAAATATCTTTGGTCTGCAAAATTAAAAGATAATTTTTATGTTATAAAAGGGCTCCCATTGAAAAGGAGAGGTAAAAATGAAATTAAAGAAAACAAAATGTCCCCAAAACTAACTAAAAGGAAAACTGTTAAAGACGGCATTAAATCTAGAAAGGAAAATAAAAATGAAACTATAGAATTTGCCTATTCAGTAGATAAAAATGATATTATGATTTGGCATGAACGCTTGGGGCATTGTAACATTTCTACAATAAAGAAAATGTTTAATGAAAGTTTAGTTGAGCCATCAGTCAAGTTAAAAGGGGAAGAATCTAGGTGCGAACCGTGTATATATGGTAAAAATACACGTGCAGAATACCCAAGGTCAAATAACATTCGTTCAACAGAAATACTCCAACTTATCCATACAGATGTTTGGGGACCAGCCCCTACTCCGTCTAAGCATGGGTTTAGATACATTCTCACATTCCTAGATGATTACAGTCGCCGATCTTTTTGCTATGCTATGAGAACTAAAGATGAAGTCTGCACTAAATTAAAAAGTTTCATAGAATTTATAGAACGTCAAACTGGCAAAAAGATAAGAGCCATTAGGAGTGATAACGGACTTGAGTATTGTTGCCGCCCTGTAGAAGAATTGTTAGGAAAACTAGGAATTAGACATGAGAGAACCAATACGTATTCTCCTCAAATGAATGGTTCTGCAGAAAGGTTGAACAGAGTACTTTTTGACGGCATGAGAACTCTTCTACAGTCCTCCAACATTCCTGAAAATCTCTGGTTAGAAGCAGTTCATACTATCAACTATATTAGAAATCGAATTTTCCATCGGTCTATAAATGACATTCCATTTAAACGTTGGTATGGAAGGAAACCAACTCTGAAACATCTTAAAAGATATGGTTGCATTGCTTATGTCCACATCCCGCAACAGAAAAGGAATAAATTTCAACCTAGAGCCAAGAAAGGAATAATGATAGGATACGGTATGCGAACAAGGGGCTACCGAATTTGGATACCCGAGGAGGACACCATAATAGAAAGCAAACATGTAACTTTTAATGAAGAAAAGCTAGGAATAGAAAAAGATGGGCAAGTGGTTGCTTCAGAATTTGATGATGATGATGAATTAACTGATACAAATGTAGAAGATCAAAGCTCAGGCAGTGAAAGTTCAGAACAAGAACCACAGCCAAGTACGAGTCGTGAAACAGAACTAAAATCTGACCAGTGTGTAACCTTTAGAAGATACACAAAAACTAGAAAAAAGGGAAAGACTAAAGGACAGGAAGATATATATGTATTTGCTCCAGATGGAAAAACTTTGAGAAGTAATATAGAACTTGAAAACTACTGTAAAGAACATAATATAAATTATGATCCTTCACTAGACGTTTTTTCCAAATATTGTCAAATAACTAATGATTTTTCACTTAAAAGAAAAGACACTGAAGAGGTAAGTAGTGAAGAAGAGGCAAATTGTGCTGAAATAATAATTCCCCGTTCACCTAGGGAGGCAAAGAAACTACCAGAAGCAAAGGAATGGAAGAAAGCCATGGACATGGAAATTGACATGATGATAAAGAGGCAAGTATGGGAACCAGTACCAAAACCAAATCCAACCACTAAAATTCTGGGGACGAAGTGGGTTTACACCCTGAAAAATAAAGATAAATCCAAGAGATTTAAAGCTAGACTCGTTGCCTTGGGAAATAATCAGACTGAAGGTCAAGATTATGAGGAAACATTCTCACCAGTTGTCAATTTTGTCCTAATCCGTTTATTTATGATCCTTTTTATCTGTATATTGAAGTGGAAACATAGTTTAATTGATGTTAAATGTGCCTATCTCTATGGCAATGTTGATAAAGATATCTATATAGCCCAACCTACAGATTATATAATAGAGGGAAAAGAAAATCATGTTTTAAAATTAAAGAAAGCTCTATATGGTCTCCATCAAGCAGGAAAGTGTTGGTATGAGGAATTACACAATAAATTAATAACAAACGGATTCCATCAAATTAAAGGTCTGACTTGTGTCTATAATTATAAAAATAGAGCTATAGTTTTAATTTACGTTGATGACCTACCTGTGTTTGCTAAATCTGAAACAGATCTAAAAGAAGTAATAAAGCTATTAGAATCAATTTATGAACTAGAAAATCTTGGCCCAATAACAAAATTATTGGGAATAAACTTCAATATCACAGATGAAAAGATTATAATTAATTGCCCAGAATATATAAATTCCTGTCTCAAAAAGTTTAAAATTTTCCATCATATTAATACTTTTCTTCCTCTTAACGCAGGCACAGTAACTTCTCTACAGGAAATGCCTCAGACTGATGCTGAGCGTCTTCAAATGCAGAAGGTGCCATATAGAAGTCTTCTTGGATGCCTCCTCTACATCGCCGGAAGATGCCGTCCTGACATTAGCTATGCTGTCGTCTCACTCTCACAAGTTGTAGAAAATCCTGGATCTATCCATTGGAAAAGACTACTACAAATCTTGAAGTACCTAGCCTCCACAAAAGATTTAGGACTTAGTTTATCATCAAACCAGCAACCTCTTCAGCTTACTACATACTCAGATGCAAGCTGGGCCAGTGATCCCCATGATCGTCGTTCCTGGTCTGGTTATATAATTTTCATCAATAATATGCCACTAACATGGCGGGTAATTAAACAAACCTGTGTTGCTCTTTCGTCGATGGAGTCCGAATTTATTGCCTCTTCCGAATCAGCAAAGGACATAAAATATCTTACCTCTACTATTAAAAACATAATTGAAGATCTTCAGCTATTTACTACTATAAAAATACAAAAACCAATTCTTTTCTGCGATAATACTGCAAGTGTGCAATTTACAAAATGTAGAGCTGAAAACATTAAAAATAGGTACATTGATTTGAGATATATGTTTGTACGAGAAATGTATGAAAATGGTGAGATAGATGTTAAGAACATCCAATCGAAAGAAAATATTGCGGACATTATGACGAAAGCTCTACCCAAAGACGCTTTTCTAAAACTAAGACAGTCTTTTCTAGCATGAAATGTAATTGAAAAAAAAATCAAGGACAATTAATGAACTATAAACTTTATAGACTGTCTTTTGGGACTTACACTTTCAAATGGACTTGGAAAAAAAAACTACATATTATTAAAAATTGTAATTTTTGCTTAAACCCTAGAAAATGTCTAGGTCATCTGTGAACTTGGTTTTACATATTTTTTTTTTCCTACCTAAAATTTTTTTTGTAACTCTGTCGGGAAAGGGAGGCATTTTGTTGGCTAAAATTCGCCATTCTCTCATTTTTCCCGTCAGCGTTACAAACACTTATTTTTCCTTTTCTTTACCTCCGGAGGTTTTATGTTTAAGTAACTTTATTTCTAGCAAAATGTATTCAAGTGCTAAATTAATTTACTTACTTTTTATGTAAAATAACTATAATAGGTAAAAATGCCGCTTTGTTTACATTCTTCTAGTTAACTCAAACGCTAACCGCTACCACCAAGCAAGCGGCGCTGTTTTCGCAGTTTTTTTAATTCAACTCGGTTTCTTGCGATCGCAATTATCTAATTTAGTTTCTATTCAAAATTTGTAACTATTAATCAATTAAATAGCACTTGAGTACAAAATATAAAATCATTCACCTATTTTTCCTATTTTTTTTAATTGCATAAATTTGCATATGAAATTAATGGCAGTACAGCTAACTGTTTCTTTAACTGCCAGCGAATCTTCTAGACAGCATCGCGGTTCATTTAAAAGGGGTGTGTACTGCACATCAGCTGGCTTTGCTTTTCGACGATGTTTTTGGATGCTGCCGGTTGCGTAATGCACGATTCATTTTCTAAAAATTTCTTTTTCGGCTTATAGTCGTAATAGGTGAATGACTCTAATTAAACAAATATCAATTGTTTTTCTTTGTTATTTTTATGTTTAAAGTTTTTAAGTTAAATTGCATGATTCAAGTTGAATCTTAATAAAAATAGTAGTTTTCAAGACTGTTTCCTTCATTATGAAATTTACACCAGTACAGGAACATCGACTACTGGCACGTGAGTACATATTTTTCAATCTCATTCATCCTTTTGTCAGTCTATATTTTAAACTAGGATGTCATTTTATTTAATGAGATATATGAGTTTACTTGTACTCACGTGTCCAGTGGCAGAAAATTTTCTACATTGGGAAGGAGCTTATTGCTGCTACTCTGCATTTGGGTTTTTAATTAACTAACAGAAGAGTAAACCCACAGAAAAATTTATTCTTGAACAAAAAAAAAAAACTGCATTCATTGTTGAGCAATATTTTTTAATTAATGTTTTTGATGATTTATTCTTACAAGGAAACATTCAAAAGGTGTCATCTTCAAAAAGTATTGAAAAAAATATATGTGATTCTACTCTTCATAAAACACCAGAAAAATGAAAAAAATATCGGCTGAAATTAATTACAGCGACCACAAAAAATTATCAAAATTAAGCATATTTGGCGATTAAGCGCTGTTAGGCGATACGTTTGCTAGCACCGAGATTGACGTGTACGAACAGATCCGTGTTTTGCTTTTCCGCCAAGTACTCAAAATCAATCGCCTAGCAATATGAAATCGCCAAGTATGCTTAATTTAGATAATTTTTTGTGATCGTTGTAATTTATTTCAGCCGATAATTTTTTCATTTTCTGGTGTTTTATGAAGAGTAGAATCACATATGTTTTTTTCAATACTTTTTGAAGATGGCACCTTTTGAATGTTTCCTTGTTAGTCACAAATTAATTGTATTTCACATAGCTTGTATGCTTTACTTCTTTGATAGAATAATAATTTGTTTCATTAAAATGTCTCTTTAAAAATATTTTACATATAAAAGCAGTTAAAATAATTTAAGTGCAACAAAAATTTGATATAAAACCCTGTTCGGTGTTAATAATAAATTAATGTATTATAAAACTAACGAGATATGTATTTTATTATTATTGTTATTATTATTATTATTATTATTTCTATGATAGAAATATAAAAAAATAAAAATAATATATAACTTAAATAAATTCAGTATAAATTTAATTGTGTTAAGATTTCAAGCAAAAAAGGACTTCAACTTAATTTTCATTCATACATGTATAATTTTTTATACCTTTCAAGTACTTCGTATTCTAATAATTAACTAACATATTTCATCTAAAAAGAACTGCATTCATGAAAATGCAAAAAAAAAAAAAAAATAAATAAATAAACTAAACTCAGATATAATTATTTTGAAATTTGTTGATTAGCAAGAATATACTACACCAATGAAAGAAAGAAATTAAATCAGAAAAGAGTGAAACAGTTGATGGTATTGTAACAGAAACTTCGTGAAATTTCCTTTTTTCTTTTCGTTCTTTATTTTTTCTTCATTAATATTTCTTTTCGATGAAGAACGGATCACTGTATTAAATATAACGAAAAAATATACAAGATGATATTGATTTTAAAAAAAATCTAATGGATAGCTGTTAAAAATTATAAATAAATAAATAGTTCATATATAGTCAACAGACTAGCTGCCTAGGTGGTTTACCTTTAAACAACTTTGATTATAAAATCGAAAACGTGTTCTATCGATAAAAAAAGAAACCGCCCTCCCCCCTTCCCTTCCCAGATTTCAGTAGTTTCACTCCAATGACTATCTCTTTCCCTATAAAATGTTGAAAAGACTTCTATTATCAATGCATGGTTTACATTTTTTGTTTTATTAGTGCATTAATTAAATTAAATTAATTTATTTATTTATCATGA
>OZ005649.1:2626200-3013700 GCA_963930645.1 Salticus scenicus | reverse complement strand
AATATAAAATCAAGTAAATGTCGTATGTGTGATATCGAAAATCACATATTCTAAGTTATGTATTACATTTCTGATAAATTTAATTCTTTCCCAATTCATTTTCTATCTGTATAAAAAGCGAGTTAATATATGCGGTTTCATTCTTTATTCCTTCTTACAAAAAGAGCAAGCCATACTATTCCTTTCATTTAAAAGAAATAATAATAATAAAAGCAAGAGATGATCTTTCAATCGCTTAATTCTGTGGAGAACAATTCGTTTCATCGCAATTAAATAAAACAGAATAAAATGTTTCCTGATGTCATTTTGAATATTGAACAGATCTCACATCTGCGACGTAAAAATAGAAATCGCGTATTCTTCTTTGACTAAGGTTTATAAATAAACATTTAACGATAAAATTCTTGTGGTCAAGAGTTAAGGGTGGTTTGCCAGATTCTCACGAACTGATAACGGATTTTTGGCTACGAAATCAATCGCCGATTTATTTTAAAAAGTTACACTAAATTAGCTGTAACTGAAAAAGTTGGGTGTTGCCTTGGCTTAATTTTATGTTGTTTTGGGTAATGTATCCAGCCAACAATTTCATCACTTCTGCATTTTCTCTGCTGCTGAAAGGACGTAACTTTTGAATACTTCTCTCCCCGTGTCCATCCCGTTCATTTTCATGTTTTCATGTATTAGAAAACGAACATCTTCATTGTTTTCAAAAGAATGTTTCTGATGTATATCATTAGTGTTGAATTCTTTAATTACAAGCAATATTGTTACAAAGTGAAGATAAATAAAATATTTTAATGTCAGCAACGAACTCTGGATTATTGTGAACAGTGCAATGTGCACGGCCAACCACCTCAATGACTTTGATCCTTTATCACTATTTCTACCAGTGTATTGCTCCATAATAATACGGAAAATTTATGCATCATCAAAAGTGCTATTATCATTAAGTCGTTTATACAAAATAGTGCGACAAACTCTATAGCACAAATTATGGTGCTAATGACAATTGCTGACTTTATAAAATTAAAATAAATGGACACGGGGAGGAGGAAAAGCCTTCTTGAAACTTTAAAAATTTTCTGTGTGCTGCCTTGATTAACATTTGCATTTTTAATACGCTGCAATCATGAAGGGTGCTGTCTCGCTATGTCTCTCTCGCTTGTTCTGAAAGTGTTGTCTCCTGTCTCTGCAAGTTCGATGCTCGGCGAAACTCCATTTCTCTTCACTCTATTACTGGATGGTGTGCAACAAATGTTTCGTACGTGACAGCGTCTTCTTCAGGAGAGGTTTCGTTTAGTTTTCCTGTGTTACAGTATGACCCTCAACAGCTGTTTCGTCATGTGAGCTTCTTCAAAGCATTTTTATCGAAAGTCAGTCCGATACTGACTATTCCGTTCGCTTTCTGTATTTTTTTTCCTTTTCAAGAGTGTGTGGAAAAAATCAAGTGAAATCGTCAATCGTCAGCCGCTTAAAAAAAAAATGAATCATCGTATTTTTTTAAAATGCCACTATTCACAAGTTCAATCGTAATGCGTCCAGCTTGAAGGCGATCTCTACGAAAAATTATTCAATGTTTTGTGTTGTGACTATCCGATTTGTCAAATAACTTTTTTACGAAGTTACAAAATTTTTTAATTATTAGTGACTACTATTGAAGCAAGAATCACAACAATTAAAATATATACAACAGTAAGGTATGACAAAACGCAACATATAATATATATATTTAAAAGAAAGTAAATAAATATATAAATAAGATAAAATAAAATACAAATTCGTCGTATATATAAAAATAATAATAATAATAATAACAATAAAAATAAAGAAAAGAAATCTTTCTATTCAAGTAAGTAATTTTAATATATTTTTAAGTAAACAGATTTCATTTTAAAATAATAAAGAGTAAATAAATGAATGAATTGCACTTATGATTATAATTTTATTGCACTTTAAAGTCATTAATTCTTCTCTTGCTCTTTATATGAAATTGCTATTAAATTAAATGATTTTTTTAATTGCTTAAATAAATAAATATATATATATATAAATTAAAATTAAAATCAGGACATTCTAATATTAATGCTCATCATATAATATTTCTATCTCCCATGCAGTTACTTAAATATTGAAGTTTATGAAATCTTTTATTTATGCTATATATATTTCAGCTAATTTTTTTAGTAAATTAATTATTTTCTACTCATTTTTAATTATTACTACTCACTATTGATTGGATGTGAATAAATATTTAAATATATAGATTGCATACATATGTTGATTGCTACGTCATGGTATAAATATAAAGAAATTTACAATATTGAGAATTTTGAAAGTAATTTTTTTAAGATTTTACATTTTGTGATTTATGATGGTTCTACATTTATTGCACAACATATATTTTTATAACAACTAATTTCTGCCATGACTGATCTTACATATTAAGATCTTATATATATATATATTTAATATATTTCCAAAAGAAATTATTCAAGTCAAAATGCAATCCTTTTTATATTTTATTGTTGGTAGTGAAAGTTTTATAGATATTTATATGTGATACGTAATCAATATATAGTATATATACATAATATTCAGTTTTCCATTTTGGTATTTAAATTAATTAGTAATAATGGCCACCAATATTATGATTCCAACTTTTGATGGGGATCCAAATTTTCTTAAATTCTTTTTTGATCAGTTAAGATCGTATGCAGAGATTGGTGGTATAAAATCTAAAGAAATCATTTTGATTCTAAAAAGTAAATTGATCGGTCCTGCACAAAAATTCATGTTAGAAAATGAAATTTTATATAATGCAACTGATCTGGAATTTATCGAAAAAGAATTTACTAATTTCTTTGCCTTACCGTCTTCAACATACAATATTCATTCATTTAATAACATCACAATGATAAAATCAGAGTCGCCAAAACATTTTGCACACAGATTAAATTGTGTCGCATCAAAAGCATTTCCTGATATTTATGACATGGAAGCACTAAACTCACTAAAATTCTCTAAATTCATTTCGTGTATACCACCAAACATTAGAATTAAGCTTCAAGAGGAAGGTATTAATAAATACAAAGAAGCTGTTGATAGGGCACAAAAACTATTTGAAATTCATGTGACAGAGGATATGACAAAAAACACAGAAAACACAGACACAAACAGTAACATCATTTTGGAGAAAATCAATTTTTTGACTCAACAAGTTAACAGCTTATCATGTAAACAGGATAATAAAAAAGACTATCATGATAAGCAGAACCATCAATTGCAAAACAAGAGAACAAAATATTCTCCAAAAATGCACAGATTTGCTGATAATCAAACACACTTTAAAAATAAAAGAACTTTCTTCCAAAATAGACAAAGTAGAAACAAATTCAATTCTAGAATTTGCCAAATTTGTGAGAAATATGGACACACTGCTAAATATTGCTTCAGATGGAAGAGACAAAATTTAAGAAAACAAGATTATAGACACTACTCACACCAACAAAATTCTGAAGCAAATTTTCGAGACAATACAAAGTTTAGAGAGGATAGGAATTTAAACTGATAGAGAGATTTATTCCCACTGGTGAGAATATTTCTCAATCTCTACAATCACCAGTATTTTCTACGCTAAATAATGATATACCAAAATTAACAAATCGTAGGCTAGTTAATTCTGTTGCTTCTCAAACAAATTCTATCATTACGATTTCAAACAATGTAGCTATTCAAACAGAAACGGAGCAAAGAAGTTTAATATATTTGTAATGTATATCAAAATGTTTCTTCTTTACCACTTATTAATGCAGTGATGGCTCAATCAAAAGTAAATTTTTTAATTGACACAGGCAGTTCGTTAAGTCTACTTTCACAAAAATTGTTTAATCAAATCAAAACATCTTTGAAATATAAAAGAAAATGTTCTAATATTACAATTAAGACTGTCAATTCTGAGGTTAATTTCTCATCATGTATAAGTGCATCTTTTAAAATTGAACAAAAGAATTTTCACCATACATTTTATATTGTTGATATCCCTTCATCCTCGTCCTTCCAAGGAATTCTTGGAATTGATTTCATTAAACATAATAACATCCAAATTGGTTTTGCTCATGACTTACTAAAAATAAATGATACATCAATTCCATTTTACTCTTGTAATGAGGAGGATGATGGTACTTGTAATCACAATCATACTGACCGTACACATAAAAAAAATTGCATTCCTGCATATTTACATTCTAAATGTATTCTCAACCCATATGAAACAAAAGCAATTAAGGTATTCACCAAATTAAAACCTGATCCTACTGAATATATGTTTGAGGGAAATGAAGATAAACAGATAAATTTTTACGATACTCTTATATCATTCAAGGACTTCCAAAAAAGTTACAATAGGAAAAATCATATAAAGGAAATTTATAATTTCCAGATTTATATATCAAATAATTCTGAAAAGAGTGTTCATCTTAACAAAAACATGAATATAGGTAAAATTGCTTTGGTTCAACAAATCAAAAATTTTGATGTAAGTGAAATTATTTTGAATGACGGCAATCACACGGAATTTAAAAACAAAACTGAACACTCTGTCAATTTAATTCAACCATCAGAACAAATTTTAAACAAAAGAAAATCAGATTTAACTCATTCTGACTTCAAACTTGATCACTTATGTAAAGAAGAAAAAGAGCAGTTGCAAAAATTACTATTCGAAAATTTTGCTGTTTTTTCAAAATCTTTAGCAACCTTAGGACATACTGATAAAGTTATTCCAAATTTAAAGCTCACAAATGATTTTCCAATAAAAACTCTTCCTTTCCCAATACCTCAAGCTCTGCAAAACGAAGCTCTCAATCAAATTAGAGAACTTGCAGATGCTAATATCATTGAGCGTAGTTGCTCTGAATGGGCCTGTCCCATCCTTTTGGTAAAAAAGAAACCGGATGGTTCAGGAAAACAAAGATTCAGACTAGCTTTAGATCTAAGAATGCTAAACACGGTAATTCAGGGTTCTTCTTACCCTTTACCGAAAATTCAAACTATTATTTCAAATTTATCATCATATAAATATTTTACGTCATTGGATTTTCAACAAGCATATCATCAAATCGATTTACCGGAAAAATTTCAAGATTATGTTACTTTTACATCAATGTTTGGTTCTTATAAATATAAACGTTTATGTTTTGGTCTTAAAACAGCTAGCTCTATTTTTCAATCACTTATGGATAGTCTTTTAGATGAAATTCAGGAAGATGGAATCTATTCCTATCAAGATGACTTAATTTTAGGGGCTAACTCATTTGAAGAAACAATGTTTAAATTAAGGAAAGTATTCGATGTTTTAAAAAAGTACAATTTAACTTTAACTCCTAACAAATGTTCATTTCACAAAACAGAAGTAGATTATTTAGGTTTTCACATTCAAAATCATACAATTTCCCCGGTGCAGGCTAATATTATTAAAATTAATTCGTTTCCTGTACCAACTACTAAGAAACAGGTGAAAAGATTTTTAGGACTTGCTACTTATTATAAATCATTATTACCAACTTTTTCTCAAATTGTCCAGCCATTAATTGACTTAACCAAACCTAAAGTCACTTTTAAGTGGACTCAGAAACATCAGAAAATTTTTGAAAAATTGCAACAATTATTTTTCAAACCTCCAATTGTTAGATTACCTGATTGGAACAAAAAATTTTTCGTAAGCACAGACGCATCAAAAGTTGCAATTTCAGGTGTACTTATGCAAAAATTTGGCAATAGACTTTTGCCCATTGCATATTTTTCAAAATCATTAAAACCCTCTGAACAAAAATATCCTTCATTGAAACTAGAATTAATGGCCATACATAGATCTGTACTTGCATTTAAGTACTATTTATATAATCGAAATTTTGTAATTCTTTCGGACAGAGCACCTTTAAAAAAATATAAGAAAACAACAAATCCTGCAGACATTACCACTAGATGGCTTATGGACCTTTCTGAATATTCTTATTCTTTTGAACATATTCCTGGTTCTAGCAATATTTTAGCTGATTATTTGTCGAGATGTAACTTAGATGAAAATCAAAATAACCTGTCTACTAATCCGAAGATTATTTTTGAAGAAAATCTTCCTGTCGTTCAAAATGATCCTGATAAGGTGAGTACAAATGGTCATGAAAATTATGAAAAAGGTAAAAATAATTATCAATTGAACTTTCTTATTTCTGGCCAAAATGGCAATAAAGATCCCCTCCTGGAAATATCAAATAACACTTTTGTGTTTGAGCAGAAAAAGGATGATAAATTATCTCCTATATATAATGAAATTTTAAGAAAAGGATCATCTAAGAAGTTTTCTAATTTTTTTATACATCCTGATACTAAAGTTCTAATGATAAAAAAGTATGACACTTGCAATGACACATATACTTACTGTATTGTTGTGCCAGAAAAATTAAAAGCTAAAACATTAACTATTTCTCATTTATCACACTTCGGATTTACAAAAACTTACGAATTTTTATCATCTAGATTTTTTTGGAGAGGAATGTACAACGACACACTAAATTTTGTTGCATCTTGTACAAATTGTTTACAATCAAAACATCATCGTATACTTAATGCACCTTTACAGCCAACCTACACACCAAAATTTCCTGGACATACTATATCTACTGATTTGTTAGGTCCTTTCGAAAATGGTCAATCCATATTGACCATAATTGACCATTTCTCAAGACATGCAGAACTTTATCCCTTAACGGATACATCTGCACAAAAAGTTGTTAAATGTTTATTTTCTTACATATCCACACATGGTCGTCCATCTGTAATTCTTTCAGATCTTGGACCCCAATTCACGTCACATGTTTATAACAATTTCAACGACACACTAGGTATCAAAATTTTACACTCTTCTGTTGCTCATCCACAAAGCAACGCTATTTCTGAAAGAATAAACAAAAGTATAAAATATTCCATAAAAACACTCCTACAAGAAGGACACACATTTGCAAATGCTATCAATATTCATAAATCTTTGTATAATGGATCAAAACATTCGTCTACACAATTTTCACCAAATTTCCTACACTTTGGCAGAGATTTATCGTTAATTTTTGATACATGTGATTCTCAGTGCAACCAACCATTCCTTGATAGAAATGTTGATGCTTATAAACTAATGCATGACCTTGATAAAATTTACCATAAAGCTTACAATAATATTAAAATGTCTCAAGAAAGAAGCTATAACTATTATCAAAGAAAAACAAAGTTAAGAAACATTTTCGAAAAAGATATAGTATATTTAAAATCTACTGACAGATTTAGACTTAAATATTATGGTCCTTTTATTGTATTTAAAAAGCATTCACCAGTTGTATTTTCAATAAAAAGAATAAACTACCCTGATGAGTCTGCATTTAAGGTACATGTGGATAGACTGTTGCTAGCTCCACCCAGAAACACACATTTAGTTGATAACTGTGTTACAAATGATCAAAACACTTTTCAAAACATATCAACACCTACACACTCATATAATCTACGTCCAAGACAAAAATGCACACCAAATAATTTCAATGCTATTCCAAAATCTACACACTCATATAATTTGCGTCCAAGGAAAAATAAGGCAAATCCTTAAAAAAAAAAAAAAAAAAAAAAAAAAAAAAAAAAAAAAAGTGGAACGAGTTACCATTGCAGGGGTACCACTGCAGGAGTAAACTTTTGTCATAAAAAATCATATACTCATAAATGACCTTTACACTTTATTTATTTAATATTTATAATTTGAAATTTTATTTTACAATCAATATATCAGTTTCTCAAAAGATATTCTTAACAGCATTTATATTACATAGTTTAAAAAAAAAAAAGGGATATGTAAATATTTTTGCTGCAATTCCCGACGGCCAAGGGAACTTTGTTGTGCTTACTGCATCATTGCATGCCATTATTGGCGGGCCCACTTTTTGCATGTTCAAGGGTGCAATTGACATAACAGTATTACTCTAAAATGTTGCATATTCTTTTATTCAAATCGATATATTTGACATATTTTCTCTAAAAAAAAAAAAAAAAAAAGGAATTATGACAAAACAAAATTATAAAAATATACTTTTACGTTATATTTACATTTATTTAAGAACATAAGAATTACAATTTACACACATTTGCATCTTAGACACTTGTCAAAAACTTAAATTACACATTGTTTAGTATTCAAAAATAAATAAATATGTTCATAAATAAAAAAAAAAAAAATAATATCTTATGCTATTTCATTGAACACATAATGTTACAATATATCATTTAAAATTTTGAATTTTCCCATTTTTGAATAATTTGAATGTTTTGCTAGCAACATGTATTGCCATAAATGTGTCAATGTGTGAATATTACCGATCGTGACCTTATTTTGCTCTCAATTTTCTTGGAATGACTTTTTTATGATTTTTGTAGAAATCAATTCATTGAATCTACCCCTTTTTTTTTTTTTTTTTTTTTTGAAATAATTTTCCTACCTTGAGAAGATGATTCGTTCAAAATTATTGCCCCAAGAATCATCAACTCAATTGAGAGCATCCAATTTTGAGAATTCTAGTATGCTATTAAACTAGTAGTTCTCTATTTATTCATTTGAAAATCTCCCGTCCTTGTTTTTGAGGTGCTCCCGATCGCACATTTTTTCTTAATGGCGTGGTGGAGCTGTTTTTTACATGCCCTATTCATCTAGGACGAAGGCCCTAAGCCTGAGTCATATACTTGTGTTTCACACAAGAGTAAGGTGGGTTGTTCGTGTTACGGTGGATGCCTAACACAATTGAACAGCTTCCCTGGCTGGAATTGGCCAAAACACATTTTTGCTTATATTTTATGGTGTTATTCACACATCATATTTTTTTTCATATTTTTATTTTGACAATATTTTTCTGATGTTTCTTACACATCATTTGGTGTATTGTATATTTAGTTTTAGATAATTTTGCTTCTTTATATTTCATTTTTGCATTTATATATATTATTTTCTACTGTAATGAATATTATTTCCACAAAGTACTATTATGTTTGCAAACTATTGTTATATGAATCTAGCAGAAGAAATAATTAGAAAAATACATGATATCCAATATTACTGCTTTTTCATTGTGACTGCCAGTGATTCTTATAGATATATCAACAAATCGTATATGCAGTGGACTATGAAGCATATATTTAAGAAAAATAAGATGACTGAAGAATATTCTCATGGACATGAGTGAAAATGTGCACATATTAAAAAAAAAAAAAATGTAATGGTAGCTACTCTATATATTTCATACAAAGTTGTACAACTGTTTACATATACATTTCTTTTGATATCTTATACATATATATAATTTTTCTGTTCTATATGTAGAATATGTGTTGTATATGATAACCCTCGGCAACACCTCTTTCTTTTTCAGACGAAGGGGAGAAATATGTGATATCGAAAATCACATATTCTAAGTTATGTATTACATTTCTGATAAATTTAATTCTTTCCCAATTCATTTTCTATCTGTATAAAAAGCGAGTTAATATATGCGGTTTCATTCTTTATTCCTTCTTACAAAAAGAGCAAGCCATACTATTCCTTTCATTTAAAAGAAATAATAATAATAAAAGCAAGAGATGATCTTTCAATCGCTTAATTCTGTGGAGAACAATTCGTTTCATCGCAATTAAATAAAACAGAATAAAATGTTTCCTGATGTCATTTTGAATATTGAACAGATCTCACATCTGCGACGTAAAAATAGAAATCGCGTATTCTTCTTTGACTAAGGTTTATAAATAAACATTTAACGATAAAATTCTTGTGGTCAAGAGTTAAGGGTGGTTTGCCAGATTCTCACGAACTGATAACGGATTTTTTGGCTACGAAATCAATCGCCGATTTATTTTAAAAAGTTACACTAAATTAGCTGTAACTGAAAAAGTTGGGTGTTGCCTTGGCTTAATTTTATGTTGTTTTGGGTAATGTATCCAGCCAACAATTTCATCACTTCTGCATTTTCTCTGCTGCTGAAAGGACGTAACTTTTGAATACTTCTCTCCCCGTGTCCATCCCGTTCATTTTCATGTTTTCATGTATTAGAAAACGAACATCTTCATTCTTTTCAAGAGATTGTTTCTGATGTATATCATTAGTGTTGAATTCTTTAATTACAAGCAATATTGTTACAAAGTGAAGATAAATAAAATATTTTAATGTCAGCAACGAACTCTGGATTATTGTGAACAGTGCAATGTGCACGGCCAACCACCTCAATGACTTTGATCCTTTATCACTATTTCTACCAGTGTATTGCTCCATAATAATACGGAAAATTTATGCATCATCAAAAGTGCTATTATCATTAAGTCGTTTATACAAAATAGTGCAACAAACTCTATAGCACAGTATGAAAGTGCAGTTTGTTGCGAAATACCTCCCATGGCAAAAAATTTGATATAAGAAAATAAAAAAGTGTTCAGTAATTTTTCCTCGGACGACGCTACTTGTTTCTATGTTTTGTTTCTATAGTGTTTCTTGTAGCTTTGCTTTGGCTACCTTGATTCTCACACTTACTCCTTTTTGATTTCCTCTTGTGGGCCTATGTAAAGGACAAAGTTTATATTTCCCTGTGACTGACAATGAAATTATAAAGACGCCAGTGACGCACGTAATCTAGTAACATCCACAATCAATGCTAGCGAATAAATAGATTGAATTAAATTACCGTTTGGATGTGGTTCAAACTACTAAAGACGCACGTAATACGATGTACAGCGTCATCTATGAGCAAGAATTCGAACTAACTTTTTTATTTTTTTAAACAAAGCTTTCATCGTGAGGTGTTGAGTGTTAGGGTTAAGGCAAATTGACAACACAAGGGTCCTAGGTCTCGGTTGTTTCATCGTAAGAAGCATTGTAGTACACAAACCGTATGATTTCACAATATGATGAAAACTGCACAAACATTTTAAGGTATTCAAAACATAAACAGGCTGTGCTTACATGGCTTAACAGGCTTTATTAATACTTATTCTCTCAAAAGTAGGAAAGTTTCATTCCAGTAAATAATTTAAACTTCTAAGTTATACAAGGAAAATTTTAACAATTTGAAGTGAAAAGCATCCAAAGACTAGTATAATGCGGCTATCACAAACTTTCTTTTACATAATTCTATATAACAGCGCCATTTACTATTTAACATAATACTAACTAATATAGGTAATGTTGTAGTTCCCACACACAAAACATTTTCTAAAAGTGGTCAAATTGTGTAAAGTATTGAATTCGTAAGAGTTTTCGACTTCTGGTTTTCGATAAATTTAAATTTACATATCTTGACAGGTTCATTACCCGATTTGTGTCATAAAGTTTTTGTAGCAGCTCTAAATTAAAAACTAATGCACATAATTTCATCAAAGTTTATATTTAGTTGCACCTTGATAAAAATGAGCGCTTATCAACTTTTAGTTAAAACCAATTAATAGGTAACTCTGCTATGTTGTGATTTTCCTCATGAATGAGAAGGTTAATATCTCAAGCATCTATGAAGATTAAATACACCGAATGCTGACTCTGACGCTCTTATTACTCACCTTCTGTGATTTTAACTATGGGTACATCTCAGAACATATTGTTTAAAAGTACACCAAACAGTATATGTAAAGTGTTTTCTTTGAGAAGCTATAATTAATTTTTTGTGCATGTTATTCGGTAGGTCGCATTAGAGGTCTGCACAGGCCAGAGGTGGGCAGTATATTATGTACTTGTATATAATATAGTATATTCAATATACGTTTGTATATTGTATATTGTATATTTTACAACATTTTAAAAAGTATTTGTATATTGTATCTAATATACATTTTAGCCAGTATATTGTATATTTTACAGGGCTTAATATACAATATACTTTATCTCAAAATTACCAACTTCTTAAAAAAAAAAAAATCTTTCATCTCAGATTTAGAACACTCCTTTTACTATGGGAACTCAACTCAAATGCCCCTACAGACTGACAATTATTTTTTCACCCCTTGTTGACTGACCTCAATAAGAATTAGTGATAACATACTATTACAAATGGATATTTTATGATAGCGGACACTTTAAGTATTTAAAAGAAAGTACAAAATACAAAGTGTGTTTTTTTTTTTTTCCCTTCACTTCCTGGCTCCATAGGGGTCTAATTAAACCTGGTGTTCAAGAAATGACCGCAGAGAGAGGGATAAACCCAAACAAATTAGTTCTCTTTCCATAGATGTCCTCAATGCCCACATGCATCTGTAAAACGGAAGTGATCATTACACCTTTTTTTTTATCTTGAATCTTTTCATTTGATTTGATTATAGAATTAATTGGGTATCAGAGAAAGACGTCTTTAAAATAATTTAGTTTAGAGTTGGGGATGGAAATGCCTAGTGAAAAATTTGCTTTTTACTGTTTTCCTATCGAAAATATCTGTTTTTATTTTGTGGACGTTTCATTTTACTTATATAGATTTCAGTCATATAGAAAGGTACAAAATTTTATTTTCATACATCTTACACATGGATAAAAAGGGTGGTAATATTAAAAAAAGAAAAAAATGAAATAAAGAAACTGGCCGAAAAATTTCTTACGATAACTTTAAAAGGTGAAAAGGGGAATATAATAGAAGATAATAAAATGGATAATAATAATTGTATAATGTATGATAATAATAATAATTATAATAAAATAGTAGTATAATAGAAACAAGAATAAAATGAAAACGTAAAAAATGGTTGACAAAACAAAATTATAAGTAAAGGTTATTAGGTACATTTATTTATTCTTCCTTTAAATAATTTATTCCATTAAGACATTATTTACCTTAAAGATAAATAAAAGGCATTATACAAAAGAGACTTAATATCGTGTAAAAGGAGTTCCAAACTTCAAACTGCATTTACACAGGTATGTCTGTATTTATATTTATAAATTATTATGTAACATAAATTTATAATACTAGGGGGCTCTGCCCCCTGCTCGCTCAGCTCACCAACCCCCGAGGGAGGCTTCACCTCCCCCCCCAACTCACTTTACTTATTAACACATGCAGAGCTCTACCCACCTATTCGCTGTTTTCTTTCACTGAAAAGGAATATTAATAGTGCATATTACAAGACAAAAGCAGAAAATTGTTATGGAAGTCCTCATATTCAATGTCTAATTGAAATATATAATATATATATTTTTTTTTAATAGAAAGAAATATATAATATCTAGACCATTTTGCATTACAGCTTTAGTATATGACCCTTTTTATTTATTTTTTACAACCTTAGATCCGGACCGCGGTACCCCTTCGTAATTGGAAGATTGCGGGTTCGGTTCTCGAGCCGGCCAAAGACCGTCGTGTACAGGTACACTAATGGTGGCTGGTGCACGTAAAATATGTCGTGGCCGCAATATCCTCCATGTTCCCATCAAAATTATACCTCTGGGGGCCACAGAATTGTGGGACCATCCCCTTCGTGTAGGACCAAAATTGTGGTGGCATGTCTCCGGAACATCCGTAGGGGTGCATCCCAGACCGTCGCCAATTATCCATAGTGCAGTAATGGTGCGACGTCAAACGCAACCTACCGACAACCATGGACCATATTTTAGTTTTCCCGTCTATGAAAATTAATTAACTAAAAGTAGAGAAAAAAAAGTTAATATTTATTTTCTTTCTTTTTTACATCCATGGTTTCGGGCCGCGGTACCCTAGTCTGTAAAGCGCCGAGCACGTAATTGGAAGATTGCCGATTTGATACTTGAGACGGCCAAAGACCGTCGTGTACACTAATCGTGGCTGGTGCTCATAAAATCTGTCGTGACCGCGAAGTCCTCCATGTTCCCACACACACTATACCTCTGGGAATCACCAAAGCGGGGGGGGGGACCTTTCCGGAAAGAATCAGAATTGTGATGGCATGTGACCGGAACATCTCTAGGGGTGCGTCCCAGACCATCGCCAATTACCCATAGTGTAGTACTGGTGCGACGTTAAATCGAACCTACCTACCTACCTACGTACAACCATGGATCATAATTTAATTTTCCCGTTTAATTACTTCATGACAGAAGAACAACGTCACTGGGAGAAACTTTCTTCAAACAGAGTACCTTCAAACAGAGTACCTTCATAAACTTGTCGTTTTAGTTAATAACTTCTTTAATTAAAATGATAGAAATTTCTAAGCAGCTGAAATGTCTGCCCTGGAGTATTCGGAACACATTGATACGTCTCATGACGCGAAGGACCATGCCCTCCGCTAGAAGATGCTGTCGCAGACAAAAGAATTTGACGCCAGTGACAGTAACTTTTTTTTAATATATAGAGGTTTAAACACAGCATCATAATAAAACAGTAGAGAATTCTAATCAAATATATAAGTGTATATTTTTATGAAAAATAAATTATTCCTTCAGATTTTATAATATATAATACATCATTTTAACAGTTTGTGTTCTTTGGCATTTGGACATCAAAACGTGAGATAAGTAGACTCTGCTCAATTCCTTATCATACATTTTCTCATAAATTTCCTACTGTAGGACATATTATACTCATAGTAAGAGAAATAAATTCGGTCGATCAACCAGCATAGCCAACAATTTAAACTGCCCACCCACTAAGCTACCCTCCCCCAACTTCCATACATTTATGTTATCATAACTTACTGATTAATTTCACTATAGTCAATTTCATATTTTAGTTTTCATGAAATTCTATATGCTATTTCCAATGCAATAAGCTACATAATGCAAGTTTATGTGAAATAGGGAAATATTTCATATAAACTTGTGATTAAATAATAATAATAATAATAATAAATTCATAGTTTTTCTGCCCTGCTATAAAAAATCTTTAAATTAGCATACCTTAAGAAGCTTTTAAATTAAAATGCTGATTATCAAGAAATGTTAATGCCAATATGATAAATGATATTTTAAAACTAGTCAGACATGTTTATGAAGAAAATAATCTTCATAATTAAATATTTATGTGAAATTCCTTCATGTTAAGAAAATCTTAAATTTGAAATAACTTATGAATTTTTTAAAATAAAATGTGCCATAGTCATTGTTCATGCCAGTATCATAAATTATTATTTTAAAACAGATCTGAAATCTTTATGATACATATGATCATCATAATACATGTTTAAGCCAAATTTTGCATTATTCTACCATGTAGAAGAAACTTTAAATTTTGGATAACTAATGAAGATTTTAAATTAGAATGTTGCAAATCAACACGGTTCTTTGCAGTATCAAAGTGATATTTTGAAATCTGTCCGACTTCCTTAAGATAATTTGTTTTTGAGATATTGTCTATACAAACTATGACATTAACAAACTGACTAATGTATAGACGGATACCACATACATTTTGCGATTTTCGGATTACTCATACCTCATCATTACCAAATCTACTATTATGATGAGTAACTAAAAATATAAAATGAACAAGATAATGTAATTGAACGAAATAAATTAATTTTTTCTTTAATTGTTTGTGTTATCTAATTAAAGAGAAGGACAGCATTATATAACACTGTATTCTATTACATTTAAAGGAGTAATTCATTATTATGATAATAGCTTACTTCCAAGAAAATTTTTATATGTTTATTTTCTAATTATTTATGAATTCCTAATTGCCTATATATTTTTATTTAAATGCATAAAATACTGATTTTGATTTCTAAGTAAAATATTAACTCATTTATTCTTAGTAAGAAATTAAATAAACGTAAAGATACATTTTTACATAATTACAAATACTACAACCACATATAAAAATTAATTTTTAAAAGTATATTCTGAAAGTATATCAAATATACTTTTTGAATCAAGAGTATATTGTATATTGTATATTTTCGAAATTCTAAAAAGTATTTGCATATTGTATATTTTTGGACAAAATAGACGAGTATTTGTATATTGTATATAATATACTTTTTTGAAGTATATTGCCCATCTCTCGAAATTTTCAATTTGCTCTCGTTGAGGGCCGGGCTCGGGCTAAAAAAAATTTTTCAGGCTCGGGCTCAATTTTTTTTTTTTTTTTTTTTTTTGTGTGTGTGTGTGTGTTTGTGTGTGTGTGTGTGTGTGTACTCTGGCTGGGCTGGGCCTGGATGAAATTTTTTCCGGGCCGCGTCTGCCCGAATCTGTTTCTAGTTTCCTCATTAATCAACGAAAAAGGAAGAGATAAAACATTTCTTCAGTCATTTATTTTACATAATTTTACAGGCAGGGTCACATAAAATTTTATTTTGTTAAAAAATGTCTGTAACTTCAATTTAATAGTCTATCAGCCTGTCTGTTCGTGATCTGATTTTCCGCAAATATTTTTAGCAAGTCTCAAAATTAATACATTTTATTTAAAGTAATATTAGGCGGTTTCCTATTCAAAATAGTATGCATGTCGCTACTAGTTTGCGCACATGTGCAAACAAAAGAAATTAGATACGTTACTATGTATAAGGATTTGTGCCCTATGATCTGTAGAGTTTAGGTGGTATGAAGACTATAAAAATCCTTTCGCTGTAACTATTTTTCTAACGCTCCTTTTTCTTTTCTCCAGTGCACTGGATGAAAGTAGCATCATTGTTAGCATGTGCAAAAGCATCTTTTCTATTGAATATGGTTGGATTAACATTAAAATTTTGTTTACCGGATTACATGAAAGATTCGGATACATTACGGTATATAAGAAGAAATGGTTGAAGATGCATCTTTAGTAGTATTAACCATTTTAAATACCTTCCTATATTGTTTGATGAATGTTAATATTTTCGATTTGACTCTTTGTCTGTCTCTGTGCCTACTGTCCGTCTGTAATAAGGAATTTCTGTTTATATATTGAAGTTACCCACACGGGAGCTAGACTTAAACTAACGTTTATTTACATATGTACAGTTACAGAGAAAAAAGAATGAACACACAGCGCCATCTATTGGCGTACTATAAAACACTTTGAGCATCATCACTACTTATATTATACCAACATTCTCCCCCTGCGAAAAGCGTTTTATATTTAATCAAAAACAATAATAAACAATAATTAATATGAAAATATATACTTTTAAATCAAACATATTTTTTCTAACGTAAATGATAATTTTTCCTTTGTAACAGCCTTTGTTAGAAAATCTGAAATCATTTCATTAGTACAATTATACATAACTTTCACAGTCTTTTCTTCAATTAAGTCTCTAACAAAATGAAATTTGAGATTTACATGTCTTGTTTTATTTGATGACTTTGCTGTATTTAGCCAATCTATGGCTGCTTGACTATCAGAATAAATCGTCACAGGTCTTTCAACAAATTGTTCACATTTAAGTTCTTGTAACATATTTAAAGTCCATGTTAATTCTCTTGCAGTATCTGCAGTGGCTAACAGCTCTGATTCACATGTCGATAGTCCTACACAGCTTTTTACTTTTCCATACAATAAGAGAATTTCCTAACATAATTACACAACCTGAAAACGATTTGCCTCCCTCTCCATTTCCCCAGCTTGCATCTGCACTACAATTTATTAAACCGAATTTTCTCTCGTAAAACAATACTTTATTTTTTTTTGTTCCATTTAAGTATTTTAGAACCTTTTTAGCTAATGTATAATGTCTTTTCTCAGGACGTTTATTAAATTGTGATAAATAACTAGTAACAAATGCAAGGTCAGGTCGAGTTCGGTTAGCTAAATATAGCAACTCGCCTATAATTTCTTGATACTCAGTTTGATTAACTAAATTATCTGTAGGTGTAAAACATCTATCCTCGCCTTTAACTATTGGTAGATTAGACTTTTTAGAATTTTGCATACCATATTTTTCTAATAAAGATTCAATGTAGTTAGTTTGCGATAAACTGATACCGTCTTGATTTTGTACTACTTCCATGCCTAAAAATTTTGAATCTTTAGTTGTTTCATTGAGAACAAAAATTTCTTTAAGTTTACTTATTTTTTCATCGCATAACTTAGAATTATTTGAAAAGATTGCTAAATCATCAACGTACACACAAATTGCTAGAAAATTCGTATCATCTTTATAAGTAAATACACAATTATCAGATGCAAATGGAGAGAAGCCAATCACTTTCAGTTCATGTTTAAGTTTATTATGCCAATTTCGCCTGCTTTGAGGCAAGCCATATATACTACGTTTCAATTTACATACATTATTTTTACCAAATTTATTTTCATAACCAGGGGGTATTTCCATATACACAGTTTCTTCAATGTTACCATATAAATAAGCTGTTTTTACATCAAAAAATCTTACAGATAAACAGAAGCGATTGCCATTAATAACCTAAATGATTCAATATTTACTACCGGTGAATATGACTCTGAATAATCGACTGTTTTTATTTGATTGAAGGCCGCTGCTACTAACCTAGCTTTATAAATTTCCTCATTATTAACCCTTTTAATTGAATAAATCCATTTACTTTTAATTATTTTTTCATTTTTTGGCCTTTCAACTATCTCAAATAGATTGTGTTTATATTGGGCTTAGAAAGCAGAGCACGCAAATAATAATGCATATTGATGAGTCCATATTAAAACGAAACACTTTTTAATTAGACGAACACTCACATCACATGGTTACACATAGAGAAACAAATATTCAACAAGTACAGGTAAAAGATGCGCCGTACGAACAGTTCAAGTGGTGGCGCGCCAGTCGTTATTGGAATGATCTATTATACAGTGAAGGAGGGTAAATACAAGAGGCATTGGTAATAGAAAATAAATGCAACCTAACACCCCCCCCCCCCCACACACACACACAATGTTGACGTATTTACCCAAATAACAATGTTACATCTTCCAATCCCATAATTTTACAACAGTTGTAATGTTTTGCAGATGTTAATGCTTTTGTAAGTATGTCAACCCCCATATTTTCAGTAGACACAAAATTTAAATCAATAATTCCATTTTTCAGTGCATCCCTTATGAAATGATGCCTTATATCTATATGTTTAGTGCGTTTATGAAAGATCGGATTTTCAGCTAATTTAATAGATCCTAAGTTATCTGTAAATATACTCACTTTTTCAATTTTGCCATCAGATAACTCATTTAGTAATTTACATAAATAAATCCCTTCCCTAGTGGCATCGGATAAAGCCATATATTCGGCTTCCGTTGATGAGAGAGCCACGGTACTTCGGCTTTCCCATGTAATTGCACTCCCACAAAATATGAAACAGTAACCTGTATATGACCTATGGTCATCGAGGCAATTCCCCCAATCCGCATCAGTGTAACCGAACAAAGGCTCATTACTTTTTCTAAATACAAGTCCAAAATTTATTGTTTTCTTTAAGTATCGTAAAACTCTTTTAGCGGCAGTCCAATGAGTTTTATCAAAACAAGTTAGAAATTGACTTAATTGACTGACGGAATTTGCAATGTCCGGCCTGGTGGAAGTTGCAAGATACATCACACTTCCAACTAATTCACGGTAGGGATATTCGTTTTCACAACATTTTTCGGCCTTTTTTAATCGAATGCTTGTATCCATAGGACAAGCTACGGGCTTGGCTTCTGTCATGCCAAAACGCTCTAAGAGCTCTCTAATATAACTATGTTGACTCATTGTTATAAGGCCATTTTCTAACTGAAAATTTATCCCTAGACAATATTTAACTATGCCTGAAAATTTAACATCTAGTTTTTCATTTAGATGAATTTTGAAGTTTTCTAACATATCAGGGTCCTGTGACATAAACAATATGTCATCAACGTAAATCATTATAAGAGTCAACCCTTTATCACATTTAATATAATATAAACATGGATCTGCATTTGTTTGTTTTGCTCCGAAATCATTCAAAATTTTATTTAACTTAGTGTTCCAACACCTCCCGGCCTGTTTGAGACCATACAGAGATTTTTTTAACAAAAGAACTTTATTCCCTACATTTAGATATTTAAGAATCTTGGCTGCTTTATCAGATATGTCCCTATCGCAATTTTCATTCACAATTATTTGAAGAATTTCCTTAAAGTAATCGGGAACTTCCATAAAAATTTCCTCATCTAATTTTCCATTCAAATATGCTGACGTTATGTCAAATTGATGTATTTTTATTCCTAATTTAGCAGATTACCTGCCAAGACTCTAATCGACCCCATTCTTGCCACAGGAGAAAAAGTCTCACGAAAATCTATACCTAATTTTTGACTAAATCCGCGGGCTACTAATCTCGCTTTATATTTCAAAAGAGATCCATTTTGATCATATTTATTTGTAAGGACAAATCTACCTTTAATGCATTGTTTCTCGGGCCTGTCTACCACTTTTTTAATATTACTTTTATTTCGTCAGTCATAGCTTTATACCAGTTCGAAGCTTCGGATCCCTTTAAAGCATTATTTATTTCTATTTCCGAATTAAAATTATAAACAGCATTTGCATTTGACTCCGGCTGTCGAATTATTTCGCGATTACGCAATGATAATATATTTTTCTCTTCTGAAACTTCGGAAGGCGCAGTTACAAGGTCACGTGACAGTTCATCACTTTCATTTTTTATTTGAGGAGGAGAAATTTTCTCTTCTGATTGCACGTGTGACTCATTTTGCGATTCGCTTAATTGTATTTCTCTTTGAGAAGCATCTGGATACAATTGACCTATTTTTGAAAAATCATTAGATTTCGCTTCAAAGAATTTAACGCTACGGGATATAATTACTTTGTTTGATTCAGGAAGATAAATACGAAATGCTTTAGAATTTTCTGAATAACCTACAAATATTCCTTTTTTAGACCTTGCGGAAAATTTATGTTTAGGTTGATTATTGAAATAATAAGAAATGCAGCCGAAAGTCTTAAAATAACTAACATTTGGTACTACATTATTCCATAATTCATATGGGGTTTTTCCATTTAAAGCTTTTGTTGGGCATCAATTTCTTATATAATTAGAAGTGTTAATAGCTTCTGCCCATAAATTTAAGGGTAATTTTGATTGTGATAATAGACAACGGGCCATTTCGACAAGGGTTCGATTTTTTCTCTCAGCAACTCCCGAGTGCTCTGCGCAATAAGGGGTTGTTAATCTATGCTGAACACCATTTTCTTTCAAGAAATTTTCAAATTCAGTCCCAATAAATTCGCCCCCATTATCACTCATGATTTTTTTTTTTTTTTTTTATAGATTTTTCATTTTCCCAAAGAACTTTGATTTCTTTAAAAGCATTCAATGCCTCATCTTTAGTTTTTAAGAATTTTACTGCACAATAACGAGAATAATCATCAATAAATGTAATAAAGTAAATAGACTTACCTATGGAGGGTATCCTAATGGGGCCACAAATATCCGAATGAACTATTTCTAACATTTTTGAAACACGATCTGAGTGCTTAGGGAAAGGCGCACGGGTCATTTTATTTAACGCGCATACTTCACAATTGAAGTCGGATACTTTTTTAATATTTAACCCCCTAATATGACCCTTTAAATTTGAAGGGAGGGTAATAATAAGGGAGGGGAATAAGGAGGGTAAATACAAGAGGCATTGGTAATAGAAAATAAATGTAACCTAACAGTTTATTCATGGAATCGATTTCTTTTTCCATAGCGATCTCCCATTTTTTACAATTTCTTTTATTTTTTATTTCCTCAAAATTTCTCGGTACTGATTCCCCATCAAGGTCGTTTAAAGCCAAATTAGCTGACATTTTTTTTTTTTTCTTTCTGGTCGTCTCAACTGGGGTGGCGATCTAAAAATAGATTGACTCATTCTGTATTTCATTTTGTTCTAGCATTTGTTGTTTAGACGAAAAATCTGATAAATGATCATCATTGTTTCCGGGTAGGGAAGAAGTTTCGTTTTCATTAAACTGGGTTAATTCTTTGATATCCCACAAATAAGTTTCGGTTTCACTTTTTAAGAATTTACTACCTTTAGATGTTTCATCAAATTTAACTGATCTTTCTTCAATAATTTTTCTCTTTTCGATATCATAAATTCTGTATGCGCGCCTATCTCTAGAATATCCAACAAATATACCTTTCTTAGCGGGAACATCGAATTTATTTCTGAATTGTTTAGGAATGTGATAGTAAGCTACACAACCAAAAGTTCTTAAATAAGTTAGTTTTGGTTTTCTACCTGTCCATATTTCGATTGGGATTTTTTGTTTACCTTTTCGCGGTGTATAATTAGATATGTGGTTACTACAATTTATGGCTTCCGCCCAAAATCTAAGTGACAGTTTACTATCATATAACAATGTTCTTGCGCGTTCTACCAGTACTCTTACACATTTTTCTGCAATACCGTTGCTTTCAGGATTATATGGTACTGTTTTCTCGTGAATTATTCCAGATTTTTCTAGAAAATTTTTAAATTCATTATTTACAAATTCTAAACCGTTATCGGTTCTTAAACGTTTAATTTTCTTATTCATCTGATTTTCATACCTTTCTTTGAAAATAGTAAAAGCATCAAATGCTTCATACTTATGTTTCAAGAAATAAGTGAAATACATCCCAGAAAAATCATCAACCAATACTAAAAAATATTTAGAATTTCCTAAGGAATTAACATTAGGTCCTGCTAAATCAGCATGAATCAACTCTAATATAGAACTACTTTGATCAATTACTTTTGAATGATTTTTCCGAGTTAACTTACTAATGTCACATGATTCACAATTAAAATTTTCAGAATCTCGAAATTTTATGCCAATAATATTTTGCATTTTTATCATATATTGTGGATTTAAATGGCAAAGTCTTTTGTGCCAAATATCATAAGATTCTGATTTATTTATTAAGTTACATTCTAGAGAATCAGGTGACATATCATTGTAAGGTTCTAATATGACTTCAAATCTATTATTTATTTTAACAGCTTTTAACACAATTTTATCATTTTTACTTAGAACTAAGATATGATCTCTACTTGATTTGATTTTATAACCTCTATCAATTAATTTACTTACAGAAATTAAATTATTTCTCAAATCAGGAATATATATACATTCGTTCATAGTTAAAATATTTTGAGAATTATTTACCAAAGTTTTAGCGCGAAAGTATACCAGTAAAATTTAAAGTAGAATTCTTACCTGCTAAATTGATATATCCATTATCATTAGCAATATCACAAAAATAATTCAAATTATTTGTTAAATGACAACTGGAGCCTGAATCTAATAACCAAACATTATTTTCAGGAATATCAAATTGTTCTCTATTCGCGGAAAGTGCAAAATCACTATCATTTTTGCTTGCATAATTCGAGTTTCTGTTTTTAAACTGTTCTTTGTTTTTGTTATTATTGTTATTATAAGCATTTGTTCTTTTATCATTAGTGTTCTGAGGTAAGTTATCTCTATTCCTAAAATAGCAGTTTTTAGCAAGATGGTTCGTTTTCTTACATATAAAACAACTTTTCACTCTGTTTTTGTTCTCACTTTTAACGTGGAATGCTTCTTCTCTTCTAGTCTTTTGGTACAGTCAGGTGATCTCAGGATTGTTCTCTCTTCTTCGCGTAAAATCTCGAGTATTTCATCTAAATCTTTTTACTTTCTTCTATATGTAATATAGAGAAAGTATTGGATTCGCGAAAATTTTCGACCTCCGTTTTTTGACGGATCTACACGTTTTGGGATGTCCTGAACACGTATTGATAGTTTTTAAAAAATGTCTGTCTGTGCGTCTGTCTGTGTGTCTGTCTGTCTGTCTGTATCATTTTTTTGTGGACGCTGTATCTCCCGAACCAATGAATGAAATTTAATCAAACTTGGTATTTAGTTGCACCCTGACATGAACTGGTGCCCATTAGATTTGGGGATCAATAGCTCAACAGGTGGCGCTGTGATCGCATTTTATGCAAATTTTTAACATGGCAGCATAGGACAAAATTCCGTATAAATGGGCATAATGAGAGTTATTTTAAACTTGTGATTGTAAAATTAATATGAATTATTGATAATAGTAGTAGTTAACTAGGGAAAAAAAATTGTGCATGGGGGGGCATTGGTTCCCCCTTGGGGGGAAGTACCCCCCCGGGGGGGTTAAATTTTGAAGATGGGTATCATTCGAAAGATCTCGTCAATACCTTTAAAACGAATGGTTGAACCATAAATCTGTGATAATTTAAAACAAAGTTATCGATTTTTTTTACTTTTAACAAAAAAAAAAAAAAATCGTATTTTTTTTTTTTTTTTTTTTTTTTTTTTTTTTTTAAACGAAATTTTACCAAACTTGGTATTTAGTTGGTCCCCGACATAAACTGGTGCTGATTATATTTGGGGATCAATAGCTCAACAGGAGGCGCTGTGATAGCATTTTATCTAAATTTTTAACATGGCAGAATAGGACAAAAATTCGTATAAATGTGCATAATAAGAGTTATTTTACACTTGTGATTGTAAAATTAATATGAATTATTGATAATAGTAGTACGTAACTAGGAAAAAAATTTTGTGCATGGGAGGGCATCGCTTCCCCCCCTGGGGGGGAAGTACCCCCCCCCCCCGTGGGGGGTAAATTTTGAAGATGGGTATCATTCGAAAGATCTCGTCAATACCTTTAAAACGAATGATTGAACCATAAATCTGTGATAATTTAAAACAAAGTTATCGATTTTTTTTTACTTTTAACAAAAAAAAAAAAAAAAACTTAGAAAAAAAAATTGCATTTTTTTTTTTTTTTTTTTTTTTTTTTAATAATATTGTTAGTGATTGAATATGTATTAATTTTTACAAAAAAAAAAAAAAAAAAAAACTCTTAGGAAAAAAAAAATCGTATTTTTTTTTTTTTTTTTTTTTAAATATTGTTACTGATTGAATATGTATAGGAAAATATAGAAGAAAGTCTTGTGGTGGCCACAACATACTAGTTCTCTTTGAGTTTTCAATATTTCTCGAATTTTCGAGAATTTTCCTCTAAGGCCTCTTACAGTATAGTAGACGATTTCTCTTTCTGTGATTTCCAGACCTAGTGAAGCACATTTTGTTCTTAAACCTCTTGCTCTTGCAATACAATCCGTTACTGTTTCTTCTGGATTAATTTCAATGTTTTTTATTTCATTGCTTGCATCGATTTTTCGATCTTCCAGTTTTCCTGTGAATGTTGATTTTATTTTTTCCCATAAATTCTTAGCGTTTCCTTCGTCGGCGAATTGGAGACTTTGTTCATCAGATAACGAAAGTAAGATGTATGAAACAGCTTCAGCATTCTTAGTATCCCATTCAGCCCGTTCTTCTTCTTTTAAGTCGCCTGCTTCTTTAATTACGACGTCATACAATTTTTTAATAGTTAGAACAGCTTTTAATTTTAATGACCACGTGTGATAATTCGTACTGTTTAACAGTGGTACTGACGGGATTAATTTATCCATTTTTAATTTTTCTTTTTAATTGAAGATCTCCTTTCGCTTATCCATTTTTTAGTTTTTAATTACAGGAAAACGTGGCGTCGTTTCATTTTCACCGCCGATCGAACGCAACCAGCGCTCGTGCTACCACATGAAGTTACCCACACGGGAGTTAGACTTAAACTAACGTTTATTTACATATGTACAGTTACAGAGAAAAAAGAATGAACACACAGCACCATCTATTGGCGTACTATAAAACACTTTGAGCATCATCACTACTTATATTATACCAACATATATAATTACCTTGTAAAAGATCAGCAGTTTTGTTAAAGCACATTCTATTGCTTGGCTATATAAAACCTCTGCAAAACATACACTAAAAATCTTTTGCATAGAAAGGTATGCATTTTTTGTTTGTTTGTTTGTTGTTTTACATATTTTTGAAACGGCTCGAGCCTGATTTTATTCTGTTTTGTCCGGGCCGGGCCGTACACTAGTGAAAAATAAACGGGCCGAGCCTGGGCCGAATTTCTCGACTTCATATATCTTTGTTTTGTTTTGTAAAAGTATTTAAAAAAAAATAGTTGGCTTAAAAGTTATTTTAGGCGACAGATTTGTCTTTCAAGTATGTTATTTTTGCGACATTTGTAGATGACATGGCGATAATTGTCGATATCTCGCCATGCTGGCACACATATTTCAATTTTTAAATAATAACTATGAGTCCTCTGAAACTTAAACACAATGCAAAATCGTTTATTCATTTTAAATTGAATTAGTCCTGAACAGAAATTTGTTTCCAGAAAAATCCTTCTTTTCCTTCGGCATAGAATAATATCCCACTGTTTAACATTTATTTCACTTCTCATGAATATTAAAAGCGAAATAAACTAGAAAGTAATTAAAATAAATCCAAATGCATTCTTCTCCGGGATCGGCAATGGCTGTTAATCGTTATTTGCATTTTAGAGATAATGCATTCTGAATTTTTAAATAGGTCATCCAAAAATGTCAGCTTCCTATTTTAAACTGAATGTTTATCTATCACAATTTTAATTAAATACATTAATATTAATAAGTATACACTGCTAACGAAATTTTAAACAATGAGACATAATAAATGACCAAAACGGAACACAGAAACATTATTAACATTTATTGACTAGTTTCTGATCACCTTGTCATCGCAAACGTTTGTCGTCTGCAAACGTTTTATAGCCTAACCTGTTTTGCATAAAGCTTCCTCTTTGCAAGCATGCAAATCTCAACATTTTTTTCCTAGAACTGACAGCTTTTCCCGGTTTTACATTTTATTACTCATAATTCTTTTTCTGGATTGTTAATATTGTTTCTGTATTCCGTTTTGGTCGTTTATTGTGTTAAATTTAATGTTTTTCCGGAAAAGGCGCTCTCTGGTGGACATTTTGGAACTTTTTTTTTTTTTTTTTTTTTTTTCAAAATTCCGTGAGCGCATCTCGTGTATAGTCTATATACCAAATTTCGTTACATTCCGTTCACCCCTTTGCGTTGTAGGATGCTGTTTATAGGGGAAGTTTAATTACAACTACCCTGTATATTTTTAAATCCCGTTTTTACAGCCAGAAAATTCATAACCGTTAAATTACTCATTTTCGAAAAGTTGATTTTTTAAAAAAATTTACATTTTAATTTTGAGGTCAAAAATGCGACTTTTCACAAAGTGTATTTTTCTCATTTTTTACTAGCAAAATGAAGTACTAAAAATCTAAAAAATCAATTTTTGGAAAATAAGTACTAATTTAACGCTTATGAATTTACTGAATGTGAAAACAGAATTGAAAAATATTCATTGGGTAATGAGTAATTATGTAAACAAATTTTCCCATAGAATAACATGGGCCGAGCACTGAGAAAAATTCTATAACTGACTTCTAGAATCTTCATTGTGGCTCTAGAAAAAATAGTTCCATGTCATCCTTATAAATTCTAGTACCCTTTGAAAGCGAATTCTAGAGATCCCTATTGGAATTCTATAGCGTTTTTGCCTATATTATCGAGGGCAAAGTTATTTAAAAATCTTTGCAAATAACTGTGACTACAAGAGGCGGGTTTTAGCAACTATCATCTTGGTTTATGACCCAATTCTAGAAAATCAAGCGAGAACTTCTCGCAATACAAAAGATTCAGAATATTGTTTCACCATCTAGAAATGTGAAGACTAGAAATTCTGGATGACTTCGTCCATTCAGTTTATTGGCGTGCCTTATGCGCATAGCTCGGAAATCTATATTTGTAGTTAAGGGATTTAGAAAATGACCACTTATTCATTCTAGATGAAGGCGGTATATTTTTTTTTCTCAGTGCGATTGTCGGCGAAGTCAGGTATTGACCGCTCTTAAGTGATTTTTAGTCAACAATTATCCATAGATCATAATGTATTCGAATTCTTTTATGTAACCTTTGTGTGTTTTTACTCACTCTGCAGAAAACACATACAAAGTCAAAACAGGATAAGAAGCATGTCATATCTGCCAACATTCTAATTAATATATTTCATGAAATTGTTAGTACTAGCTTTTTTTTCCCACACCAGACACCTTTTTTTTTTTTTTTTTTTTTTTTTGAGTATTTTTCTTCTTATTTAAACGCAATTACATTTGGGGAGAAAATATTCTAAAAGTAAATTAATGTGAAAAAGAGGCGAGTAATAACAATTTTACAGAATGTTAACCCCTTAACTGCCCCGGACGTACACATACGTTTTTCCTAAGTACGATTTTGTGTATTGTACGGCTTAAACTATAGATACAGTTTGATAATATAATAAAATAAACTTGACAGTGTTTTCCAAAGATTTATTCATTTTAGAATTGAAAGAGAACGGTAGCACTGGTAATCAGTTCTCGTAAATTTTCTTCGGTAGTTAAGGGGTTAACTGGAATGTTAGCAGGCATGTCATGTGTTTACTAGGGGGGGGGGGGGAAGGTGATTACGTTATGTGAAGTTATTTTACGATTTAAATGCCCTTTACAGTGAAAACTGCCATACATATTATAGTTTTAATCTTAATATAATTTAAATGTTCGTATTTATACGGTAAAAAATCAAAATGGATGATGGTACTACTGTAAAGTTTATTGAACTTGCACAGAAAGATTTTATTATTTATTTATTTACGTTATAACACTATAAATTATTTTACTGTAAAATCTCTGGTTATAACTCGAAATATTCCCTTTATGTATATATTCGTTTCAAAAACTTTTAAACTGGATATTTAACTTCTATTTTTTAAATGACTGAACAAATTATGGCCTTGCAGTGTGTATACTATAATTTTCAAATCCTTTTTCAAAGCATGATCTCATACCGGAGATGTCAAAGAGCACTTTTAAACATGCGTAAGCTCAAGTAAAAAAAAAAAAAAAAAAAAACATCAATCAATATATTTAAAGTAAGTTACGTTTATTTAAAGTTAAATACATCTCCAGGATTTCCTTCTGCGATAAGAAAGATAAACTGTTTCAGGGAACGCGGTTCGATAAATGATTAGAAGTAAACGTAGTTTCTGTTTTTAAAGTATGTAAAGGAATAAAAGAATGAAAGAGAAATAAATGCAGACTATGTATAATTTTTAGTCTAATAAGTATTTTTGAAAAAGACGAAGAAAAGGAAAGTAATAATAAAAATAATAAAATGAGATGAACAATTTCCTATTCAAAAGTTTCTTTTTGAACGCATATAGCTTTTTTTTTTTTTTTTTTTTTTTTTTTAATGAGAGATCATCTAAGATATTCATACAGAAAAACTTTAAATATTGATATTGGTTGGTTGATACTTATTTATATTAAACACAGGTTCTATAAAATAATACAGAATTGTATTATATACTTCAATTTATTGATGATTTGTTTCGCTTGTGTTCTACATTTTGTTACATATGTACAGTCGGCAACAAAAGTGTCCGAACACTAGCTAAAATTCCTATGTAAAAATAGTAGAGTTAATACTGTTATGTTAAATAAATCCTTATCGAATCCTGTTCTTAATCAGTGTAAGAACATGATTCGATAAGGATTTATTTAACAAAATCGTATGAAGTGTACTTTTTTTACATAGGAATTTTTGCTAGTGTTCGGACACTTTTGTTACCGACTGTACATATATATTTTTCTTTTTTCATCTTTTGCAATTGTTTAAATGAGCTCGAAAGTAATGTGAATGCAAATTTCGGTTAAAGCATTTGCCTATTATATTGAATATAAATTAATTATATAAGTATTAAAAATTATAAAAAGAAATGTATAATGATGTATCCTCTTAAGACACTCCCCTTCCCCCCATACACACCTCCGACTTTTCGTTCTGGAAATTAGCTGTCGCATTATAAGAATAAAAGTTAAGAATTACTATGGATGAAATTCTGTCTATGACAGAATTTAATTTAGTAAGACAGGACTACTTGTATTTTAACACCCTTTAAAAGGAAAATAATAATAATAATAATAATAATAATAGAGGGCGCTCGGTAAAACTCTTAAGCACATTTCAAATAATGTATTGATTTTTAATTCCAAATAAATCAATAAAATTTTAATGTATTAATTGTGTAGTATCTTCCCCTAATTGCTTAATACTCATTTACTAAATATTTTAATTAGTAAAATAATCTTTAAAAAAAAAATCGTATTTATTAGTAATAATTAACAGTTTATTTTTACAGAACAAAACATAATATTAAAAAAAAAACTATAAACCAATTATTCGATATTTAAATTATAGTCAAAATTCATCACAGATTAATTAATATTAATCCATTAAATTCTCAAAAACATAATTAAGGTCAATATACTCATCTTATAAATCGAAAAATTACACACATTTTAAATAAACTTCACAATTTTAGTCTAAAAATATCTGAAAACACTAGTCTAAATAATCAAGAAAACTTCGCCCAAGACCCATTGGCTCTGTGGTCAGAATACACAACTGTAAACCTGAAGGTTGTGTGTTCGATCCTCACCGGCGGGAAGTGAAAAAACGGTATTTATAAAAGTTTTTAAGTATTTCACAAAATATTTTAAGATAGAATAAGAAATTAAATGATAAAATTGGATATTGGCAAACATTTTCGAAGTGGAACACTAGAAATCGGTTACGACGCAAAATGGCAGATTGAAAGAAATAGTCCTGTCGCACTAAAATACACAATAAATGCATAGATAAAGGTGGTCGTCATTGCATATTACAATTTATATTAATTTCTTGTCACTATTTTCTGTGTTATGTCTGTTATATGTTAATTATAGGCCAATACCAATACAGTTTGTGTATTTTCAGATAACTAACATTGCTATAGGTTTCCTTTTATGTTATTTACATGCTAATGCTTCTTAACAATTTTTAAAATTTCATTTCTGAATGCTGACGCGGCTCCCAAATATATTCAAGCTGAATGTGTTTTTCATGATAGTGCAGCAAAATGTTTTGCTGAATAGAATTGAAGCACAACTCCATATTTTTTGTAAACTTCAGAATTTTTATTTATTTGTTTATTTATTTTGAGAGGCATAGAAACTGAAAAGCAAAGCAAATATTAGGAGCTCAAACAAAAATAAACACTAGGCAGTCCTTTATGGATATTTTAGAAGTATAGTTGTATTTTTTTAAATGCAAATCCCATTGAAATTTTAATTTAAGCTCGATTAAATTCTTAGTGAATTGTAGGATATTTCTTTCCTTCCTACCTTTTTTTTTTTTTTTTCCCCTTTGACTGAGGAAAAAATAATAATCATGATAACTATCTGAAACCCGTCGAATTCGACGATCACTTTATTTACTGTAATGTTTCAAAAATCATCGCATCATTATAAATGTATTTAAGTTAAAATATGTAATATAATTTACGACATTTCACTTAAAAAAAAGAAATTCGGAAAAATACTTTTAAATACAAATACTATATATGACATCACTTTCTACAAAGTACTGTGAATGTGACGTCAAACTGATTCCAAATAAACAGTTGCTATCTTTTATTTTCTATTCCGTTAAATACTACATGTTAGCTGACCCGACCGGCGTTGTTCGGGCCTATAGTAATAACCTTAAATGAACCTTAAATTTGTATGGTTTTACATCTTTAACTCGATTTTGTTTGAATTTATATTTCTAAATAAAAGCATCTCAAAAAAATAATCAGCAGTAACAAAAAAATTACCTCGAACCGAACGAAACTCTGCCTTGTAACCCCGGTGCCTTCGGCACGCATACGCCGGTCGCTAATAACATAAAAATATTCCCAAAAATTAATCTGGAACCAAACGAACACGCTCGCTATTGCCCGAGCCCATGATACCTTAAATGAACCTTAAATTTGTATGATTTTATACCTTTAACTCGATTTTGTCTGAATTTCTGTTTTTAAATAATAGCATCACGAAAAAAATGATTTGCTGTAACAAAAAAAAAAAAAAAAAAAAAAAATTACCTCGAACCGAAGGAAACTCTGCCTTGTGATCCCGGTGCCTGCGGCAGTGCATACGCGGGCCGCTAAAAACATAAAAAAATTTCAAAAAATTAACCTGGAACAGAACGAACCCACCCAGCAATTCCCGGGCCCATGATAATAACCTTAAATGAATCTTAAATGTGTATGGTTTTATATCTTTAACTCGAGTTTGTTTGAATTTCTATTTTTAAATGAAAGCATCATAAAAAAAATAATAATTTGTAACAAAAAAAAAAAAAAAAAATACCTCAAACAGAACGAAACTTGGGCTCGTGAGCCGATGACTGCGGCAGCGTATAAGGAAAGGGCACGTGACGTCACTCGCAGTCAAATTATGAGTAAAGTAGCAAAACATTGATATTTCCACCAATAGAGATTGATCTTTTGCCACTCGAGAGTGGCAAAGATTGATTGACGGAGCGTTTGTTTGTAAACATGCCCTTTCCTTATATGCAGCCCGCTAATAACATGAACAAATTCTCAAAAATTAATCTTGAACCGAACGAACCTCTGACTCGTGTTACCGCTGCCTGTGGCTGCAGCACCGTATAGCAGGCATGCTACGCACGCGCTGCAAAATCCACTTTCCTCCACCAAGGGGCGCAGTATGTTGTATACGAACATCACCAATTGCCTTGAATTTCCAAGACCTTCCATATAAGGTGTCACATGGTGGTGTCAACTGCAAAATCCTTTAGTTGCACTTTCAACCGCCAGGGGACACAGCGTGTTCTATACGAACAACACCAACGGTCAGGAAATACCAAGACCTTTAAAATAAGGTGTAACATGATAGGGTCTACTGTAAAATCACCTAGTTCCATTTTTAACCACCAGGGGGCGCACTATATTGTATACAAACATTCCCAATCAACATGAAATTTTAAGACCTTTATCACCAATCGTCTTGAATTTCCAAGACCTTTCAAATAAGGGGTCACATGGTGGTGTCAACTGCAAAATCCTTTAGTTGCACTTTCCACCACTAGGGGGCACAGTGTGTTCTGTACGAACATCATCAACGGTCAGGAAATGCCAAGACCTTTAAAGTAAGGTGTAACATGATAGGGCCTACTGCAAAATCACTAGTTCCATTTTTCACCACCAGGGGGCGCCCTATATTGTATACAAACATCTCTAATCAACATGAATTTTCAAGACCTTTAAAATGAGGTGCTGCATGTGTGGGTCTAGAACGGATTTCCCTCTCAAACTAATTTCCCCCCTTCCCCCCCCCCCTCCAAATCTACTTTCCCCCTTTTTCCCCCCTTTAAAATCGAAAATTCCAAATTCGCAGGAAGTGATTTTTTAGTATTCGACTCTAGTCCCCATATGTACAATTTCTTCACCGTGAAGTAATTTGGAGCTTAGTTAAGCTCGTAAACGTGTTTTTAACCCGTTTCACCCCCGGGGGGGGGAAACCGTTCGACTTTTTTTTTATTTTTCTCTTTTCATAGTACATCTACAGACCAAGACCTTTTTTTAGACACCTCAACCAAATTTTTACACCAAGTAGTTCTCTCAATATAGTGGAGACAGACAAAAACATGTTTCAAATTAATATATAGATAATATATACATACTGCCTCCATCTAGGATGAATAAGTCACTTTCTGAATCCTTAAACAAGAAATACAGATTTCTGAGTAATGGGTATAGGGGAGAACCGTGTATTATGGACCCCCTAAGCAAAAATGCTCATAAAACTTAAATTATTAAAATAAAAAGATTTGATTTGGTGGCTTGGTACTCTGTGAACTATTAATAATTGCAGAAAATAATTATTTTATTTAGGTATCGGTGGTCCATATTACACGAACGTATGCGTAATATGGACCAAGTGGTCCATAGTGGTCCTTCCCGTTCCCCAACAGTTGACACACTTGGAATTGTGAAACGAACTGTCCAGCATGTTCTCTCACACACTTGCACATCTCTTGGGAATAGTAGAAATGGACGAAAAAAAAGGGGATGTCTAAAAGGTTACATCCAATGGGTAGTGTGCGGAAGAAGTGATTGATTACCTCCGCTTCCCTGGCCTGTTCTATAGCCTCAAGATTTTTAGTATGCGAATGCGACACATGTACGCAGAGCGTTAACAAAATCTCTCTGTTTTTATTATGGACCACTAGTCCATATTATACAACACAGCATGGTTCCTATTACACGCGAAAACAGAGCAACGTTGTTTCCAATCAAAAATCGCCATGCAAATTGACACCCATGAAGCAAATGTCTGGATTGTTCATAAAATAAGTACATTTGCTACTATTAACGCGAAAATTATATTACAATTACCTAACAGTAGAAAGTAATACTTTCATTTTAACATACTTGTTACATCAGTGATCCTATAAACCGAAAACTCGATTTCATAATTGTCCAAATACAGGTACGCACGTACAAGTCACTTCCTGCTATAGATAACAATAATATTCTTTAAACTCAGTGAGATGGTTTCACCATCTAGTGTTGAACATACAAATTTCCTCATGGTCCGTATTACACGATGGTCCATAATACACGGTTCTCCCCTAAGGTAAACTAATAACCAAAATAGACGAAATGATCCAGAATTTTTAGTCTATACTTTTCTAGTCGGAGAAACAATATTCTGAATCCTTTGTACTGCGAGAAATTCTTGCTTGATTTTCTAGAATTGGATCATAAACCAAAATTATAGTTACCGAAACTCGTCTCTTGCATTCGCATTTATTTACAGAGATTTTTAAATACACTCATGTCCATAAATTAAGGATAATGGTAGCTGAGGCAAATAAAGGTTCAGAAGCAAAACAAACATGACTTATTCATAAAGTCCATTTACTAAACAAAAGATCAAGAACAAAAAAAGGTCGTTTATGTAGGATACTATTTATAAAAACTACGACTTTTGCTCCCTGAAGCAATTACAAAAAATATCTCCCTTACAAAAACTTAACATCTGACGTAGTAGTTTTTTCGGGTTTTAATATTCCAACGCCAAGTCTCCTGTTATTATATGTTATTATTAACATTACATGGTCGGTATGATGGTTAATACATTGTATGTCTCTCAGATGATGAAATACAGTCCTTACAACGCCTAGGAAAGCTGAGTATTAAACTATTGATCTGATCTTGGGGAAGATTACTCTACTCAGTAAGCAATGCTCTTCGAAGTTCCGGTACACATGTAGGAGGTGGTTGACGGACTACAACGCGTCGGAAAAGCATGTCCTACACATGCTCTATCGGATTCTAGTCAGGTGAGAATGCTGGCCATTCCATGCGGGTGATAGCTTCAGATTGTAGGCATTCGTGTATAACGCTTGCACGTTGAGGACGCGCATTGTCTTCCATAAACACAAATTCTGAGCTCATGGCACCCCTAAACAAACGTACATGTTGTTCGCGAATGATGTCCCGATAAATTAGGCCTATCATTCTTCCGATTTGAACATGCAAATCTGTTCTGGTGCCCAATATGATCCCCCCCCCCCAAACGAGCCCTCCAACCCGTAACGGTGTCGTTCAATGATGTTGTTTTGGTGGTAACGGATACCTGACGTTCTACATATGAAAGTCTGGCGTGAATCACACTGTTCAAACTCATCACAATTAGTGTTTACAGGACAGTCACATAAACTCTTGTCTTCCCTATGAAATCAGGAAAAGGTGCTTATGATTTTACATGCTGTAACTTCAAACTAAACCTGGACTCATCGGAAAACATCACACAAGCTCACTGAGTCGCTGTCCACATTGCATGTTCTCTACTCCAAGTTAACCGCTGGCACAGTGCATTGCCGTGAGTGGAACACATCTAACATGCCTTCGAGCATATAGACTAGTATCTCCCAAACGTTTATACACGGTTTGTCTTGAAACTGTGGCACTCGTGGCTGCAGACAGCTGACGAGACCGGTCTGATTCTGAGCTTTATCTGCTTATTTTGGCAGTTACTGCCAAATACCGGTGCTCATTCGCCATTGTAACTCGGGGCCGACCAGTACTGTAACGTCGACTGGCATTTCCATCGTTTTGGAATCTTTGCCAAAGCCTAGATATGACATTTTGGGCGATTCTAAGTTCCCCCGATACTTCTATCTGAGTACGCCCACATTCTAGTCAGCCGATTTCTACCACGTAAAGAATTATCTGCACGCGTCCTCTGTGTCATAACCATTCGGTTGTGGCACTGAGCGGCACACAGAACGCTTGTGAAGAATTTCCCTTCTTTGCTCCCATTCCTTATCTACCCCCTTCTTACACTTTGGTCACTGTAACATCATATCGGCGTCATCTGATGGCTTCCTATAATTTGCATAGTATTCTTAAAGATGTGTGTGGTATTTCTACAGGTGAAATTTTTGCATTAAAGTTTCATTTCAGTGTGAATCTGAATTATCCTTAATTTATGGACATGATTGTACATTTGAGCGAGATAATATAGGAAAACGCTCTTGAATTCTAATAGGAGTTTTTATAACTTGCTATGGAAGGGAACTAGATCCTTAACACACTCGTTCATAATATATCCTGAAGATTCCACAGGACGTCTTTCCATCCATAGGACCACCTGAGGATGCCATTTGGTGAGGATGTGATGTTAGAGGGAATTTGTGAAAATGGAACTATATTTACTAGAGGAATAATTTAGTTTCCAGAATTTTTTTTTTTTTTCAGTGTTATTTCTTTATTTACTTTATATGTGTACTTACTAATAAATACACGTAAAATTATTTGAATTATATATATATATATATATATATATATAATTTTTTTTTTTTTTTTTTTTTTTTTTCCCGGGGGAACGGGCTTGGGACGAAGAGGGAACTTAAAAAAATATGTATAGAATAAAATGATGGAAGATTATAAATATTAGACATTTTTAAGAAAATATAAAATTTAATTGAATAGGATGGCATTGATTCTAAATTAATTATCTGTCTACAGAAAAATGAAGCAAAAACAAAATAAAATAGCGTTAGAATCATCGCTGAATACAAAGAATTATTATGCAAAATATAAAAGAAAATTATTGCTTATTTATTGTTCAAATATTTCTTATCCATTGATTGTAATATCCATTAAATTATCCATAGTTGTAAATTATGCTAACTGATTTGTGAATGGCGCAGAATCTAATACACTCATTTATCATATTATCAGTTAAAATTATACTCCTGCTGCATTTATTTAAAAGGAAGAAAGATTGTGCAATATTAACTTCTTCTCCTTCTTCTTCTTTTTTTTTTTTTTTTTTTTTCTTTTTGAATTATTTCTCAATTTTTGTACAATCAAGGATTGTACTTAAGGAATGTGATTTACACCTTTTGGAAACCATACCCATAATTAAAATAAAATACTAGCTGTCTGCTGTCTCTCCTTGCCTACTCTGACCTCTTCTTTTCTGAAATTCTTGCGAAACAAACCTTTTCTTTTAAATCGACCGCTTTCCGTAAAGTTGTCATGTTTATGAGGTTTTTAAGGTTATATGTGTGAAGAAAAACGACTTAAAACTTTCCTTTGTTGACGGCAGAAGGATATTGCTTTCAGCGAAGAAAAATTTATAAACCCTAAAGAAATACTAAAGTATGGTATTAATGTTAAAAACTTGCAAAAAATAAGAAAGTGGTTTTTCATCTTTATCTGTGGCATTGTGAGTTTTAGATTCCATTTGTAGCTTTTTTTTTTTAATCTTTCTCTCATTTACACTTTATTTTTAACTGGAAATTCTTCGAAAAACAAGGGAACTACATTCTTAAATATTATTATAATTTTAGAAAAGTTCACATTCTTATATATAGTTATGCTGCCTATATTGTAAGAACTATCGATTTGTATACATATTTTAAAATGTACTACTTTATTTCTGTCCTAATTTTGCTCTTTCTAATCCTAATGGATAAAAACAATTTAAAATAGAAAATAAATTTGTGCTCGCAACTATTTTTTATTAGTAGATGGTGTTGGCGTTCAGGTTAAAGGCAATTATCTAGACTAGGGACTTGCCTTCCATGAGGGTCTTTCTAAGGGGTCCGGTCCTATCCTGTATTCATGCGAGTTTCGGAGAAAACTTTGCACTGTTCGGTCGACGAGCGTATCTTGAGAATTTATTGATAGATATTTTATTATAAAGTTTCTCTTTATTACTATGAACACATGATTATATACAATATATGATTTAAGAATTCAAGCCTGCATTGAAAGTTTGGTGGTCCGAAAAGACCACTTCGATTATAAATTGGTGATCCAAAAATATAAAAGGTTAGACAAACAGCTGCACATCTTTTATACATATTTTTACTGCATATATTAATGCTTTTATGTAGAAACAGCAGAAAAACTTTGTATTTATGATATTCAAAACGAAAACTGTATGAATACAGTTTTTGTTTTGAATATTTTTGAAATGTCTGTTTCGGGTCAGTCTATATAATTTCATGGGCTATTTTAGAAATGTGATGCTCGACTATTTTTGTGTCTTTTCGTACTTGTGTCCGTTATAGCATACTTGCCAACATCCTCATTAATATTCCGTAGTAATTAGTATTAATTAAATGTATTTATTTTTATGTCGAAAAAAAATGAACTCGTTATTTATTTATTTATTTATTTATTTATTTATTTATTTTGGCAACAATTAAATTATGGCTAATATTTTAGTGGCTATTTTTAAAGCTATTAGGAGGTTATTATTTTCCTGTTTTAATTAATTAAAAGAAAAATAATCAAAAATTCGAAAATCGGGCTTCGAAGTGTTGTGTTGTCATCGGGTTGTGAGCTATTCTGAAAGTTTCAAATGTCTAGCTAGTAGGGAAGTTAGTTAAAAATCGATTGCAAGGCTTTGTACCAGACAAACAAACAAGAATCAAAGTTAATAAAAACATGGTAATAAATTTGCATTGAGTTTAATACCCTTCAAGATATAATAAAACAAAAGGCAAATTTTTTTAAAGAAACTATTACGTCTGCTTGAATGTTTGCGCTGGTCACAAAGGAATAAAAATAATAAAAAATAAATAAATAAATAAAGCTTCATATTCATATACTACAATCAGAATTTACTTCAAGCATTGCAGCAGGGTGATCCCGAACATTTTGTTTTTCTTTAAATTTTTACTTGTCCATATTTTGCTTTTGGGGTAAAACCTTCATTCAAATATTAGAGGTATAACATGTTTTTTACACTCCCAAAGTTACTAAGTGAATTGTCGAATACTTTTTGAGATATTTGACCGAACGTCTGATATAGAAAGTTTCTGTTAATTTATGAGGTGTTGGTGGTTCGCGAGAATTTAAACTGTGAATTTGGTGGTCCGTGAAGTCGATAAGGTTGGTGACCGCTGACCTAGAATTTACAGAAGAAATTAGTAAAAATTTTAGGTTTGACCTTAAACTTTGACCTATTGTAATTATTTTAGTTTTTAAGTTACAACAGTATATATATAACTAAGAATGTGATATCTTTACCTTATATACTTCAATACTAACATTTAAAATTGGCATCCATAAATTTAATTCAAAGAGATATTATCCAAAATAAAGGGTGGTTGTAATTAAACTTCCCCTATAAACAGCATCCTACAGCGCAAACGAGAGAACGGAATGCAACAAAATTTGGTATATAGACTATACACGAGATGCGCTCACAGAATTTTGAAAAATAAAAGTTCCAAAATGTCCACCAGAGGACGCCTTTTCTGAAAAAAACATTAAATTTAACACAATAAACGACCAAAACGGAATACAGAAACAATATTAACAATCCAGAACAAGATTTATGAGTAATAAAATGTAAAACCGGGAAAAGCTTTCAGTTCTAGGAAAGAAATGTCGAGATTTGCATGCTTGCGAAGAAGAGGAAGCTTTATGCAAATTAGCGTTCTCTTATTTTTTCCTTACCTTTACTTAATGCAGATCGATGAGAAGGTGGTCAGAAACTAGTCAATAAATGTTACTATTGTTTCTGTATTCCGTTTTGGTCGTTCATTGCGTAAAATTTAATGTTTTCCGGAAAAGGCGCCTTCTAGTGGACATTTTGGACCTATTTTTTTTTTTTTTTTTTTTTTTTTTTTTTTTTTTTCCCGAAATTCCGTGAGCGCATCTCGTGTATAATCTGTATACTAAATTTCGTTGCATTAAGCTCACCCGTTTGCGCTGTAGGATGCTGTTTGTAGGGGAACTTTAATTATAACCATCCTGTATAAAGGTCTAATAAGCCCATTTTTATTGACCTTTTCATTAATGCTATGCTATCTCCCTCAAAGGTAGAAAAGTTTACTTTCAGTAATTAATTTAAACACATGAATTATGCAAGACTGGTTTTGAACAATTTGTTGTAAAATGCACTAAAAAATTTGGTGTTAAAAAAAACGGAAAAAATAAGCAAACACAATAAAATGTAAAAACATTCAACAATTGTTTCAGGTCGATATAATAATACACGACTAGTTACCGAACGAAAAGAAAGTACCCACGAATGCAGTGTAAATAAAGCTATACAGGATGCAAAGCAAAGTCGTGAGCAGGCCTTTATCTCCGCAACCATTGGTCGCAGACATAGACTTCTATTTACAAAATGTTTTCAAAAAATGTAAGAATTTATGATATGGTGTGTTTAAATTTATTTATTTATTTTTATTTATTTATTTTATTTTATTTTATTTTTATTTATTTTTTATTACAAAAACTTATTTTTTATACAGACCTCAGGTTCCTATACTTATGTTTATTGAAAATTGATACCCATCCTAACAAATATAACACAAAAAGTTTCACGTCTGTGCGCCTAAAATTGGCAGAGATATTTAATTTCAAAGTTCGAGATTTTTTTCGCATTAAACCGACCCCTTTATAAAGCCCAAAAAATATGAAAAAATCTCAAACTTTAAAATTAAATATCTCGTTCAATTTTGGGTGCTCAGAAGTGGAATATTTTGTGTTATATTTGTTAGGATGAATGTCAACAATACTAAGTCTATAGAGACCTGGGGAGTGCATAAAAGGCTAGTTTTTGCAATTAAAAAAAAAAGACATGCTATATTATAAATGCTTATATAATATATATATATATAATAATTGGAAGTATCAGTCAGCGACCAATGGTTGCGCGTTGCGGAGATAAAGGCCTTCTCGCGATTTTGCATTGCACCCTGTACATATATATATACACATGTACATATTAGGGTGTCCCTTAAATGGGGGAATTTTTTTTTATCCGATTTATTTATATTATTTTATTTTGAAATCAGATTAATATATGCGTATCAGATTTAAAAAAAAAAAAAAAAAAATGAAAGGGAAAAAAAAAAAAAAAAAAATCCCCAGTTATGGGACACCTTAATATATATGTATAATTAACTATAAAATAATAATAATAATAATAATAACACATCTATAATGTGTATCAGAGACCAGAGACATTATTTTTAGAGGATTAAGGTGGCTTGAAGAATGGTGAGGCTAGGCCCGATTTACTAGTTTCTTTCAATGGGCAAAATTAAAAATGTATTTAATTTCAAATTATTTGAGGCAGGCACTCGAGACCGCCATTGCTCGTGTATAATTAATTTCAACATCAAGAATCTCTAAGTTTAAAATAGCAAATTTTTATCGATTAATATTTACATGTATAATGCATGCTACATAAATTCCTGATTCCGAAAATTCCAATACCTGAAACTTTCGAACCCTCAACTTATTTCACAGTTGTCCTAAAATAATAATTATTTAACAACAGAGTTGATTAAACAGTTTACAATGTATGCTGTTCATTGTTATGATTAATTCTTACTCACGCATAGTAATCACTATAACTGCCCATTTAAAATTTCAGTTAATTCAAACATTTCGAGCTTCTACCAATACACAATAAAATAATCTGTCTGCTATAAGCTTTTTCCATTTTCTATAATAGTCCATCAAAAATTTTCTCTTTTTCCAGAAATAAATTAGCCGAATGAACCCCCAGCACCTAGTGAGATAAATTACGCAAAGTCTGTGTTTCCGAAACTCGCTCTGGAGCGTATTCTTCCGTAAACTCCAGCTGATACGCCTCGTTGTTTTCACTTTTCACGGATGAATTTTTAGCAACAATTCACCGGTGCATCCTGTCTGTCTTGGACGGTAATTGCAGAACTAGATAGGGACTGAAATGGTTAGTCAATCTAAATAATGAAGATACCGATAATTATAGGTCTGGAAATGTAATAACACTAGAAAATGTTAGGAAATGAAAGGGGATGTAAATAAAGTTATTTTAATTTCATGTATTACATACAGAGAATGAAAGTTTGAAATATCTGTTTGTATTTCTATACATACTTATAGTGCAACCATGTCTGACGCACCCAGCATAGAGGATGATTCCAAAGGCTTTTAAAGGCAGTGGCGGCTCGTGGACTGAAAATAGATGAAGAGGTACTTCACCTAATATTTTACACTGTATTCATTAATAGAATATATATTCACATTTAAACAAAATGAGTATTTTTAGTTAATTAATTAGTTAAAATTAAGCTTAATAAAATTATGCAATGAAACTACTTAAATGTTATTTTTCAGCTCTTCACCTATTTTCGGTTCACGAGTCACCACTGCTTAAAGGGGTGCCAAATTGACCTACAAGTTGGTATCTGGTAAATATCCGATCATTCTGCGTTCTTCTATCCCTTATTTTCTCGGAATCACAAGGGTTATCACACTCATTCAAATTTTAACACTGGGCTCGTTGAGTCAGCACATGTGCAGAGGCTCAAAGAAACATGGTTAATATAATAAGGTGGGATTTTTTTTTTCTAATAATTGAACTGGTAATAATTCAGAAAAGTTGCTTTTATTACCACCATATTTTATATCCGTTATTAATTTTTTGAATGCTCCCCCTCCTCTTCCCCCTTTGCGTAATCTTAAAAACGACACGTTTTACTTTCAGAACATACATATCTAAAGAAAGTACACTGAGAAAAAAAATATACCGCCTTTCTCTAGAATGAATAAGTGGCCATTTTCTAAATCCCTTAACTAGAAATATAGATTTCCGAGCTATGCGCATAAGGCACGCCAATAAACTGAATAGACGAAATGATCGAGAATTTCTAGTCTACGCATTTCTAGAGGGTGAAACAATATTCTGAATACTTTAAATATTCTGAATCATTTATATTGCGAGAAATTCTCGCTTGATTTTCTAGAATTGGGTCATAAACCAAGATTATAGTTGCAGAAACCCGCATCTTGTAGTCTCATTTATTTGCAGAGATTTTTAAATAACTTTGCCCTCGAGAATATAGGCAAACGCTCTAGAATTCTAATAGGGGCTTCTAGAACTCGCTTTCCAAGGGGACTAGAATTTATAAGGATGACATGGAACTATTTTTTCTAGGGCCACAATTTATATTCTAGATGTCAGTTACAGAATGTTTTCTCAGTGTATTGTAATGAGGTCAAAAATACGACTTTGAAATTTTATTCTATACTTTTTGAGGTCCCCTGAGTTTATTTTTGCTATTTTTACGGTGATGTATGCATGTATGTGTGTCTATGAGTGAACACGATAGTGCCTAAACGCTTTGTTCGAATGCTGAAAGTTGGTACATATATTATAAGTTATCATAGCACGAACCCTATTAATTTTGGTGAATCTAGGACTTATTGTTCTTTTACAAGGACACAAAGAAGAAATTTTTTATCATTATCGCCTATGAAAAATTTTTTTTAAGTGCGATAGCGTCTAAATGCTTTATTCTTCTGAGCTGAAAATTTATACACATGATAAGTCACTATCGTACAAATTGTACAGATTTTAGTGAATCTAGAACTTATAGTTTTTTTACAGGTACACAAAGAAAAATTCTTTATCATTATGTTCTACGGGCCCAAATTTTTTTAAAGTGTGATAGCGTCTAAAGGCCTTATGCGATTGAGCTGAAAAATTATACACATGTTATAGGTCACCACCGCACGAATTGTATAGATTTTGGTGATCCTAGAAATCCTCTATAGATTTTTACGGGAACACAACGAAAAATCCTTTATCATTAATGATCTATGGACTGAAATTATTTGAAGAGCAATATTGTAAAATTAAATAATGGAGAAAAATACTCAAATACCCTAATGTAATTTTCACTTTTGTTTATTTAATGGCTTCTATTACTTTAATTTATTTATACAATCGTTAATTAATGTTCGGAAAATTGAGTAGAGTCACTCCAGATTTTTTTTTTTTTTTTTTTTTTTTTTTCTTTATAAAACAAGGTAGAAGTATCTTATTGTTAAAAAATAAAATAAAATAAAATAAAAAGAAGAAGAAACGAAGAAGAAGAAAAAGAAAAGGGAAAATGTTTCATTTATGGTAAATAAATTTAATTTAAATATAGTAGTTGAAATTTCTAAAACCATTATTTAATATTCAAAAATTTACAACAAATAAATTGCTGAAAATAAACTGTTCGCAACTCGCAGAAGTAAGGTCCGCATTACATTTTGGTTCCATTAACACAGTACAGTCTGTAACAAAAGTGTCCGAACACTAGCAAAAATTCCTATCTAAAAAAGTACACTTCATACTGTTTTGTTAAATAAATCCTTGTCGAATCATGTTCTTACACTGACTAAGAACAAGATTCGACAAGGATTTATTTAACAAAACCGTATGAAGTATACTTTTTTTAGATAGGAATTTTTGCTAGTGTTCGGATACTTTTGTTACCGACTGTACATATTACAAATAACATTCTATAGCTAAATAGGAGATGGAAGTTATGTTATTAATTAAAATTATGTTATTTTTTCAAATTATTTATGAAAAATAATTTAACTATCTGTCTGAAAAAAGGCCAGAAAACTATGCTCAGAAACATTTATTAACAAATAAATAATGAAAAGTAATGTTTTAGGAATTACAAGATAGGAAAAAAAATCCAATGATAAATTCATTTCAAACATTTTTCAAGAAATAAAGAAAACGAGAGAGAATAAATAAATAAATAAATATTAATTTATTAAAACATTTATTGTGAAAAATGGGCCTTCATCAGAGGTTTAATAAAGTTATCTTAGCTTGTGGAACATAAAAAGGGCGGAGGGGCACACATTTACTGGGGACATATTTGCATACACTTTTACTTCATTCATGAGATGATGTTATTAGGAGGTTGAGACGTTAATTAGAAAGATAAAAACAAGAAGATCAAACAAATATTTTTCTTCTTCGTTAAATAGCGGTTGCTGACTTATATAAAGTTTAATTAAGCTGTGAAGCAGAAGATATTTGTATGCGCATATGCAAAAAAGCTTGGATGAGCAGTTGCTAATGATATTTGCGACTATTTATTTTTACCTATTTGGAAAGCAGTTTATTTGATAAAATAAACTGTATAGAACTTAAAAAAAAAAAAAAGTTATTCTTGTAAATACTGAAACAATCATTTGTAGAAGATTAATGCAGAAAAGTACCGTTTATACGTCTTTCAAGGAACTGGCATAAAATGACACATAGATGAGAAGACGTGTAATAGATTTTTAAATAAACAACATTGATTTTTTTTTTTTTTTTACAGTTTTAACAGTGTACAAATGTAGTTTTATATGTGAAAGTAATCAATAATTTAAAAAATTTTAAAGACTATGTTAGTTTAATATTACGTAGTTACTGGTATTTAGTATGATGAAACAAATAAGTAAATTTTAAAATAATACATTTATCATAAAGTAGAGGAAAATGCGCCTCTTAAATGCCTATTTTAAGTACTACGAATGACTGCTTAGATTACAAGGAAACATTCAAAAGGTGTCATCTTCAAAAGATATTGAAAAAAAAATATATGTGATTCTACTCTTCCTAAAACACCAGGGCATTTCTTCTCCGAGCAGACTATACCTCATTTCCGATTGTGGCAGTCGTTATTTTGATCACGTGATGTCACATTCCGACTTTTGATTTCACGACTGTCGTTGTTTAAGGACGGCCGCTATGGCGGTCGGATCGAAGAATAGATATCCAGAAAGTGAAAAAATTATCGGCTGAAATGAATTACAGCGACCACAAAAAAATATCAAAATTAAGCATATTTGGTGGTTTCACATTGTTAGGCGATAGATTTTGAGTACTTGGCGGAGAAACAAAACACGGTTCTGTTCGTACACGGCAATCTCGGTGCTAGCGAACTGAACGCCTAACAGCGCTAAACCGCCAAATATGCTTAGTTTTGATAATTTTTTGTGGTCGCTGTGATTCATTTCAGCCGATAATTTTTTCACTTCCTGGTGTTTTCTGAAGAGTAGAATCACATATATTTTTTTCAATATTTTTTGAAGACGACACCTTTTGAATGTTTCCTTGTTAGTACAAAGGCATCTATATATATATATTGCATATATATCGCTTCTCGGCCTCTTGGCTAAGATCAAAGTGTAGTATATACATTGCATATGTTGAATGCTAATACACTAATTACACTGCTCTGTATGAAAATCGGCCCCAACACCATTTCTGCAAATTCTTAGGTAAAATGACCTCCTGAATCCGAATAGAATGCCCATTTCGGCCTATCACCCACCGTTTTTTAGGAACGGTAGCCCCTCTATTTTTATCCCTTTTCGGTAGTTTTATGGCTATAAATTTGATTTGTAGGGGAAGAAATAATTATTTTAAGTGTTAAATATCTTCTGAGGGCTACAGAGTTGGAAAATTCAAAAACACGAACATTTGCTGCAAGGGGGAAATTTAGGGGGGGGGGGATTTGCCACTGAAATTATATATTACATTTCTTATACTTTACTAGCAGGCTACGCCCGCTTCGCTAGTCACTATATTTAAATGAATTTTCAAAAGAATTGGATCAGTATTTATTTTTTACATCACATTATAAATAAAAACTTAATTAAATAATAATAATAATAATATTTTTAAGTCAACTTTTTCCCCCCCCTTTTTTACGGTTAAAAACCTCTTTGATAGAACCCTTAAATAATAAATAATAACACAGTAATAAAAAGAACGACATTTTAGTTGATACAATGTGAAGAAAAACGTATTCAATCACTTGTGTAAATATTTATTTGAAAATCTTAAATACAAATATGGAGCTGCTATTATTATAAAAAAGGAATAGATAACGATGGAGAAGATGGCATTACGTGGAGAAGGCGGTGGAAGCTGGAGAAGATGATGCCCAAGATGGTCGATGGTGTAAAAGAAGAAGATAGGTATAGGTAATTATCCAACAGGGAAGAAGAAGCTCAAGTAATATCAATTGATCTTTGTAAAAGTCACATTTCAGGTAAAATAAAAGTCACATATCAGGTAATGAAAAGTCACATTCAGGTAATGAAAAGTCACATCCGGGTAAAAATGTCATGAAATCAGGATTTTGATGCAAAAGATGTTAAAGCATTCAGAAAAACAATAAATAAACAGCGGCTTGATGTTAAAAATTACTTTTCTTTTTGAAAAGAGTTTTCTTCACTTTTTGAGAAAATGACAACCTAAAACAATAAAAAATTATTATTAACAAAACTAATTTTTTTTTTTTTTTTTAATATACAATATTGAAGAATACTTATTTCATTAAACAAGGAATTATAATTATTGAATCTATTGCACACTTTAAATAAACTATTTTAATGAATTTTGTTGATTATAATAAATATATTATTAGTCGATCTGCAGATCAGAAGCCCCAACGTCCTATTTGCAACACGCATTACCCAGAAGAGCATTTTTATTTCTTCCATATTATTTAATATATATATATATATATATATATAATTAACTCGCTACATAACCATATACGTTTCTGAGGGAGGCTACCATCTTCTTCAACCCCCGTTATGTATCTGTCTGTACATATATGTACAAATATAGTTCCTTGTAACTCATAGCCTTACGTTAATTTCTTGTAACTCATAAATACTTGTACCAAATTTGATGACAAATGATTGCTTAACTTATCGGAATTATTTTGTATAGCCCTGTAAACTAATTGCCAACTCTATGCCTACCATTTCCCCCAGAAACCATGTTTTAAACATTCTATTTACATATGTTTATTTCATTATGTTTAATGAAATGTAACCATTTTTAAATGCACTTATAAAAAATACCATCTGTAGATCGTATTGGTATAAAATTCTTTTGTGTGTCCTCGTACACGAGCCACAGTAATCATATACGCTATCAAAAAAAATATACAATTAATTAATTGTAACTTATTAATATCTGAACCAAAATTCGCATCATTTGGATGACTACAGAATGTCATTGGAATTCTTTTGTGCAATCCAGTAGATAAATTATTTAGTTTATATAAACCTTTTTTTTTTTTTTTTTTTTTTTTCAGGAAAAACATGCTTTTAACCCCTTAACGTTCATTGATTTCGCCCAGAAACCAAACATTGCATTTTTTCTTTTTTCTTTTTTTTCCTTTTTTCAGCAATTTTTCATTATTTTTACAAAGTGTTAATAGAATATTAAACTCTTATTCATCCTCTTTGCACTACAGCAAAATCCAAAAAATGCTATATCAGATGAAGCCAGATATAGAAATCACTTTAATTTTCTAAAATTGTATCAATTTTAAAAATAAAGAAAAAATATTTATTTTAAATAATAGAACTTACTATAATCCTTCTCTGTCATAAATTGCAACTTTCAAATTTTTATATAAATAAACAGTAATGTCCGAAAAGTTATCTAAAATGTTTGGTTTCTGAGAGAAACCAAAAGGTCGAATTTCGCAAGACTTAAGATAAGAGTAGAAAATGAACATTTCTTGGATTTTCAGCAATTTCTTAAAATATCATTTTCTAGAATTATATGAATATATATATGTAAAAAAAAGTATGTATATGGGTATGTATCTTTATATAATTTTTTTCTTTTTAAATAATTTATATGTACTAAACATTTTGCAATTATGAACATAAAGTTTTTTTTTCTGGTAAAACAAATAGCAAGTATAGTTAATGTTATGTATAAATTTGTAAATAAAGTAAAAAAAATAATAATAATAAAGCCAGAGCTGTAGCAACAATGTTTGGCTAAGCGTCTGGTGCTGTTACACTGCTTACACCACACTTGCTTTCTTTCTGAATGCATCCTTATTCGAATTTCTTAATAAGTAAGTCAAAATATAAATGTTTTAGATTTCTAAAGTATCTGATTTGTTCTCTGTAACTTTTATATTAGTTTGTTTAAGGAGGAAAAAATAGCCCGTTGCCGTTCATTGGTTTCACTGTGAAACCATAAATTTCTGGAAAATAAAAAACTACTTTCTTTTTTTTTTTTTTTTTTTTTTTTTTTTTTGTGTGTGATGATTTTTTATCAGTGATGTGTCTAAAAGACATTTTTTAAACTAATTTCACAATTTTCAAAAGGAAATATGAACTTTAAAGGAAATGAGAACTTTAAAGGTTTAAGCATCTTAATAATGTTTGTAATTCTATTACGTTCAATGCAGCATAAACGCGTTAAAATGTACTTAAGTAAAAATTTGTCTGTAAGATTCTAATGCCGAGAAATTCTCTCGTGTGTCTCTATAAGCAAGCTATAAGCATTATATACACCAGTACAACTACACAACTTATTCTATGTATCTCATATGAATAATATTTCGAAATTTGACATAATTTTGGATGATTACGTGATATTGCCGGCACATTTTTTTGGGGTCCTGTACATTAATAATTTAGTCTAATCATCCCATGCAGTGTAACTATTATAAGATGCATTCAAACTAAATTCTGCCCATAGGTTGTAATGATAAGAAATTCTTTAGTATGACCCTGTACACGAACGAGAAATAATATAATGACAAAAACTAATGCAGATATTTCAGTAAGGCGCGTAAACATCTGTACCAATATGCATGCCATTCGGATGAATTTTGAAGCCGTTATCGCGGTACAGAGGCATTTTGTCTATAGGCCGTAGTCATGGGAGAAAAGTTGATCAGTCCTTGTACACGAACCACAAATATAATATACACCCAAAACTATACAAATAATTCCATGTGGCTCATGAACTTGTATATCAGTTTGCAAGGATACATTTGTGTCCGAGTAATTTTTGCGTCCACTGTCGGGAGAAATACAGACACGCAAACACACGGAACCCAAAATCTTTTTCAGTCTCCACATGGAGGCCTCTACTGACGTTTCAGAAATTGTTAGCAGTTAAGGAGGAAGTTAAACAATACTTTAATAGTTGTGTTTGCGTAATGCGTCACATATAGGAATTTAATTTTCCTTTCAAATCACAAATCACACAGATTCGGGAAAATTTGTATTATTCTGTATCGTGAAATGGTTATGTATATGGTGTTCGAATTAAATGACCCAAACTTGGAGAGATCACTATACTTAACAGAAAGTTAAAAAGTATAAGAAAAATATAAAATTAGATAACGGGACTTGCAAAGTTTAAGAAATGTATATATATGTGTGTGTGTGTGTAACAGTGCACGTCTACGAAAATTTCCAGAGCACTTTCTGTACATATACAATAGACTTTCCGTTTACTTCAAATTTAAGAACGATTTTTTTTTTTTTTTTTTTTTTTTTTTAATGCCTTGGCCACTTTTAGTGTTTTTGGTGACGGTGAAATTCTTTTAAGATATGGAACTTATATATATATATATATATATATTAGTTCCCCATCATACTATAGGTATGGGGAACTTAGGTAATCGCGAAAAATTTCGACCTAGGTTTTTTGACTTTTTTATACGTTTTCAGGTGTGAGGTATCCGAAAATGACAAAATTTGTATGGTGTCTGTCTGTAGGGTGTCTGTTAGTGTGTCAGTCCGTTAGTGTGTCAGTCCGTTAGTGTGTTAGTCCGTTAGTTTGTTAGTCTGTTTACACGATATCTCACGAACAAATGATCGCAGAGAGGTCAGATCAGTTTTAAAATATTACTTTCGATACTGGATAGAACCCTATTCATTTGCAACATTCGAATTAAAAAACTTCGTAAGTTATTAGAAATTTACGATTTTCTTAACATGGGAGAATAGGACAAATTTTCACTTAAACGTGCATTAAATGGAAACTTTGTACTGTAAAAATGTCGGACCAGTTATAAAATATCAGTTTTGATGTCGGAATGAACATCAGTAACTATAAATATGCTACTTTGAAAATTTCGCAAGTTATTGGAAATTTACGAATTTCTTAACATGGCAGTATGGGGCAAAATTTCACATAAACGTCAAATTTGAGCGATGTTTTCATCGTAAAGATGTCAGACAACTTTTGAAATATTATTTAGGGCACGGGCATGAATATTAATGACTATGAATTTTCCAATATAAAAATTTCATATGTTATTGGAAATTTACGAATTTCTTAACATGGCAGAATAGAGCAAAATTTCACATAAACGTCAATCTTGAGGGATATTTTCATCGTAAAGATGTCAAACCACTTTCGAAATATTATTTAGGATACTGGCATGAATATCATAGACTAAGATTTTTCCAATTTAAAAATTTCGTAAGTTATTTGGAATTTACGATTTACTTAACATGTCAGAATAAGGCAAAATTGAGCATAAACTTCCATTTTGAGGATCATAAATACATTAGACAACTTCAAAATTGCATTTATGATATTTGTTTGAACATGATTGAATACAAATATTCTAATAGGAACATTTCGTAAATTAATCGTAATTTACGATTTTATCAACATAGCGAAATTGTAAATTTTTCATATAAATATGAATTTTGAGGATTATGTCATTGGAAATAGTAGCATGAAAACTAAATAACGGAATCGACCCTGATAAAATAAATTAATAAATTAGAATAAGATAAATATATCGAAGGGAACGGTGGATAGCCTATTAGGCGAGGATTTCATTCTGTCACTGTATCAAGCTTTGGTCAAATTCATTTCTTTTAACATGATTATAATATGTCTCGCACTAGAAATTTATGAGAACATAAATATGATGGGGAACTGAGCAGAGTCCACGTATGCCAACTAGTTTGCTTGATAAAACTCTGTACGTGTTTTTATTACTAATTTAATAAAAGCCTTATTTTTTTTTTTTTTAATTTTACATGAATGTATTTTTCAAAAGATACATGTGAAATATTTCGGAAATGTGGTTTTAAGTTTTATAAAATAAAAAAAGGAATTAATACTCGATTCCCTTAATTAAACTCTATAGTTAACTAAATTAGTGTATGTATTACAAAGAACCATTTCTAGACTTGTATGTACAATTAGTTTTAACCGAATAAATTACACAGGCCTGCGATGGAAAACAAATACAAGGAAATTGATAACTGAATTTTATGTATTTTTTTTATGCTGATTTCATAAAATATAACGAAAAATTTCTATCGCGTCACGTTTTCTTGAAAATCTTGATTAACACATACATCTTATTTGCTCCTGTTGGTGAATCGTCTATTTCATGTAAGTTACCTCAATAAAAATAAATAAAATAGTATGTTGGTTATTATTTATAATTTAATAGTTATTTTCCTTTAGAAACTGCATTATAATTTGATGTAAAAAGTACCCAGTGGAACTTTTCGTTTTTCTGTCGATCAGAGGCGGCTCATGCGATCTAGCAACAGTGGTTTTCATCCCTTTAAACCTATAAATAATAAATCGATTGCTGAAAGATCAATTTGCTACACCAAGAATCAATAATTTTAGACAAATTTAAATGGATAAAAACCACTGCTTCCAGATAGTAGTACATGCAGTATTGTTCGAGGGGAAAAAATATCGATATAGATTTTACAAAAAATCCAGACGTGATGCAAAAATATGGAGGTCATTTTCGAAATCATCACACAAAATAACATAAAAAATTAGCTGAAAGTTCTCTTGTATTTTTCAAAAACTTCAATTTCCTAGGCCTGTGTTATTACTGTTATTTACTATTGCTGTATTCTTAATTTAATTACATGTTAGTTATTTTAAACACATACAAGTTCCAAACTCAGGAAGTAGAATGTCCCATAGATGATTCGAGAGCTCCATGAGAATTCGAGAGCCCTTCCTTAATACTACACTTTAATGTATTTATCTTGACTATTTTTCCAGCATATTCTGATGGACATCAGTTGATTTTAGTCTTTCTTTGCATGTGTGATCACGCGTTTGTTTTATTATTATTATTATTATTATTTATTTATTTATACACTTATTTTATTTTATTTTAATCAATCGTTAACGATTTACTAAGCAGGTAATATTTTTAAAAAAATTACATATACATAGATACATTTATATATTCATACTTACATTTTATGTCTCAAAATAAACATTTCCAGAATGGTAAAATTGGCTCTACGCTGCCATTCATAGATATAATCCTGAGTTCTGCTCTCGAGAGTCTGCCACTCAGCGTCAGTTGTGCTGATTTTGATCAGGTAAGGCATGGCACTGGACAAGTTAACTTTTTTCTCAGTTTTCAATACTTTCCATACCTTGTCTCGTTCTGATTTCAGTTGACTTTGGAACCATTGTACGGCATTTTGGCAAACTGTGGGCGATCTTTTCATGCGGAGCAAAGCCGCTTCAGCTTCGTTATCAAAAGAAGCGCTGTCATACATGAAACTGAAAGAGTTTGGTTGTTTAATAGAAAACTCATGATAAGCTTAAAATACGAAATTTTAAATGTACTTTTCCGTTTCAGAATCGTCACTTGGCGATTTCAAGGGTACAGTGATGGTTTTCACAACCCAAATAATATGCCACTAAATTGTGTTAAAAAAAAAAAAAAAAAAAAAAAAAAAAAAAAAAAAGGCCTAAATTTGAAGCAACTAATAATAATAATTATTATAAAAAAAAAAAAAAAGGCCAATTCTTCTTTTCTACGTAAGAAATGCAAAATTATGTACAAATCAGAATAGAATTTAGTACGACAGAACTTTATTTTTAGTTTATTCTTCCATATAAAGGCATGCGGTAAATGTGTTACGTTCCTTACCAACGGTTACTATATTCATTTCATAAAATTTCTTTTTTACAGCTTTAGTATATGGAGCTCCATGGGGATTTTTAAATTTTTGTTGCACTTTTTTGGCATTGTTTTAAAATGGCTAATGCAATTCGACGTCGGCGAGAAACGTCTGAGCTATCTCAGCGCCAAATATAAATTTCGTCAAGTGAGTCCTGCACTGAAACTGTTGCTTTTCATTCACGTGATTTATTTATTTTTTTTTTTTTTTTAATTTTTTTAACTTGATACGAGAAAAAAGAGAAACATTTTTTTAATCGGTCTAAACATACAAAAAGCGTAATAATATACAAAAAAACGTAATAAATTAATTAATAAAATAAAATAAAAATAAAATAAAATAAATAGCTCATTTTTTAATCTTAAAATATACAGTAGCGTTCCTTAGTAAAGGTTACTATACCTTTCTTAAAAGCTAATATTTTGGTGACTTGTTGCTAGAGGGAAATAAACCCTGATAATTTCAAGATAAAATACAGCCGCAGGAAATAATGACGAAGCGAAATCTCTCAGTGAAAGTAAAAATCCTGTCGAACTAATAATTGTTCTAAGTTCAAATAAGAAATGATTTAATAATATTAATAATAGTATTAATATTAATCTATTCAAAAGGAAAAAAATACAAATAATTTATTTATGTATTAGTAAATCATTTATTTATTTATTTATTTATTACAAATATCTTTTTATAAATTGCGTAGGGGAAGAAATTCTCAAGTATACTGGTCTTCAAATTACATTATCACTAGAAACGGAAAAGTACCAAATTAAAGCTCTGAATCATAATGTAAAAATTTAACGGAAATGCTATTTTATAAATAAATAAAAAAAAAAAAAACACTAAACTATCTTTTTCCAGTGTTATGCAATACAAATATATCATACATAAAAATAATGTAAATAATTTTTGTATTATTGATAAAAATAGGGTGAGAAAATACCATTGATCTGTTTTGATTATTTAACTACTATCTATACTTAAAAAATATTTCAAGGCACTCAAAAGAACACAAATATGATTGTAAGCATATCCTTTAATAGAAAACATGATTTAGGATAAGATTTCAAAAAGAATTATGAAATTATTTAAAGTTATTTTAGACACTTACATGTCAACTGCTAACTCTCTCCTCAAAATTTTCAAACTCTTTTCATATTTCTTTATATCCTGATCATAATCAAAATCATTGGCAGAACGGAATCTGAAAAAGAGAATAATTTTATTTGTGCATTTGCTCCTTAACTGAAACAAAATATTACGCTAAATGTTTTTCGCTGTTGAAAAATTTTTATTACTAAAAATTACTACATTTTAATGCGATGCTGTTATTTTAGGGTAATTTTTAACATTGTTGGTTTAAAATATAAAAATACTAATGGTATATATTTCTGTTTTAATTGATATAATGTTTTCGAAAGATATGAGAACTATTTGGTTAAAAGCTACTCTTACATATTACATCTATTCTTTGCAAGCATTTCTTCCTGTCCAACGGATGAAATGAAGCTGTGTTTGCATGTTCATAAAATAAATTTTTCTTTTTTGTTCCATTTTAGTGAAGATATTTCAATATTTATTTTTATATATCTATTTATAGGGCATAAAATTGAAATAGTAAATTGCTTTAGCTAAATATATTTTAAAATGTAGGAGAGTTATACATATACTTGGAGTACTAAATAAGTTTATTTTATTAAATCTTCCTGTACAGTTTTAGTGTAAGACACCCATGGCAACTTTTAAATTTTTGTTGCCATTTTCACAGTAAATTAAAATTGCTATCGCAATTGCGTAAATCAAGACCTCGTCGAAAAACGACCGAACTACTTTGGGAACAACTATAGTATCTCCTCACAGCTGAATTTAGCGATTTATTTTTGGCGATTATGGCTAAATCATAAATCTAAAAATCATAAATCATAAATGGTAAAATCATAAGCTAAATTATAAATCATAAAATCATAAGCTAAATTATAAATCATAAAATCATAAATCCAAAATAAACAGCATGCAGGCTGCCATATTATATCGCAAACAGTCCAGAACGACATCGTTATTGTTCAAATAGGCGCCAAAGAAAAATCGCCAAATTCAGCTGTGGGGAGATACTATAGTTGTACCCTACTTTGGAGCCAAATTTTAATTCTGCCAAGGGAGGTTAAAAATTAAAGCTGTTCCAATATATATGTATACATACAATTATGTTTAGCTAAGAGCTTACTACTGCATTAATTTTGGATACAATAAAGAATGCGCTGATTCTCTTTATCCAAGTAAAACTTTTCTTATATTACTTTAATATATTAAGAATAGTGTTGAATACATTAGGCTTAGTGAAACAAATTGAAAAAACTAGATTGAGTAAAAATTTTGGTACACTTACGCAAATTTCTTAAAGAAACTTTTGAAACCCATTTTTCTCAATATCGTGTAACAAAAAAGTCACAGACTGGAAAATATCAAACGTTTTAAAAACAAACGATCAAATTATCAGCTCTTAGCAAACGTCAAACAAGAAGACTTTTACCAGAACTAAATTTATTGAATCGTGTTTTTCACTTTTGCAACAATAATGCATACAACAATGATTCTTCATAGTAAAAAGTAGCAACAATTGTTCAACAATATACTGAACGCGCTTTAAACTTATAAAATATTAGTTATTTTGATTGTTACTAATATTTCTTGCTATCATTGTTGTTGTTAAATTTCCTTTGGAACAGCTTTAGTAGAACGCTCTTGGCAACATTTATAATTTAGCGACAAAGTAGCTCGGACATTTTTCGCCCAGGACTTTGCTTATGCACCCGCGATATCTATTTTAATCCTAGTTACACGCCAAAAATATAACTAAACAATAAAATACAGCAAAATATAATGAAACATTAACAACAATCACGTAAATTATCTATTTTCAATGTGTTTGATTAAATCATTTAATAAAAAAAAAATAAATAAATAAATAAATAAATAAATGCATCTAAAAGAAAAATTTAAAAAAAGCACCTTTATTCCTGTAAAGTTTACTTCTGCATCTTTACTTTTACAAGTGTTCCATTTCAAACCTAGTCATACGTTAGAAATATAAAAAGAATGTGAAATATTTAAACAACTTTAGTATACAACTCCTGGTGAAATTAGAAATTCGGCCAAGAAGAAGCTCGGATGCTTCTTGCGAAGGTCCTTACTTATTAAACTGTGATGACCATAACAATTCGTCACCAAGGTGGTGAATAAAAATTTAAAATTCGCGAAAGTGGTTCTATTCTAAAACTATTCCATAACTGTTATACCAAAAAATGCACCCTTTAAATAGAGACTAAACACCTTGGTAAAGGCGTTCTATATTAAACTTGTGCCTTTTCCACCAATAATGTTTAATTATTGAATAAAAAAATGTTGTAAACGGTCTTTTTGAAATTTATTTTTAAGTCGCTGCTTCACTATTTTATTTTTTTATTTTACACATGTTTGTTAAAATTTAAATTTAGCAAATGAACTATTTTTTTCTTCACACAGTAGAAATTACGGAATAAACTTAGTTATATTAGGGTACAGCAATTTCTTATGATACGTCGCATTAAAATTTTCTTCATTTTTAAAAAGTATATATAAAAATTAATATAATAAAGAAGATTTATAATTTTAAAAAATTATAAAAGACAAAATTTTACATTTATTTTATGTCTTCTGGCGTACGTTGAAACATTATAAGCCCGAAGTCTGCTAAAGCACGCCTAAAGCCCCCCCCCCCCTTCCCACTTCCTTACAATGAGGATGATGCCCCTAAAAGAGTTGAAGAGTCTTTCGCTCTTTGAAAAATACTATTTGGGTGAAAAAAATTATTAACTTTTAATAACCTAATTAATAAATGATAGCATAATTCTCAACTAACATATCAACTTATGTATAGTATAAAAATATTTTGAGTTTCATTTTGAGGTTTAGCGATTCAATTTTTATTTTATCAAGCTGGAGTTTATTTTGATTGAGACGCGAATTTAGTAGCTTTTTAACTGTTTCCATTCTTAAAAAATAAATAAATAAATAAAATGAAATGAAAACGAACGAAAAATCATACTGTTCGCATACATTATAATCACTTAGCAACTCTATGATAGTCCTTATACCGTTTAACCTTCAACGATTTGCCTCCATGATAAAGCCTTAAAAATATTTTACTTTTAACTAGGAAGAAAGAAAATTCGCAACTTCACTGTAAATACAAGTGTCTGAAATTCAGACACAATTGTGTCTAAAATGGGTGTTCAGTTTTAAGATGCTGAAAAGTGTCTTATTTATTTCAGACACTTGAAGTATCTTAAAAGGCACATCGTTTCACACTCGAAGTGTCTGAAATTCCGCAATCTTTGATCCTGTCTACAGTGAATATTTTTCATAAATAAATAAATAAAAAGACGCGTTTTATGCTGTTTATCCGTGAAAAATAGATTTCAGAATCTCCTACAGGATAAACAAAAAAAAAAAAAAATAAAATGAAAAAATAAAATAATAATAATAATTTTTACAAAAATATTCCCCATTGCCCTGGCCGGGAATCGAACTTAATATCAATGGATTCAAAGTCGAGCGTCTTCCCAATCAAGCCATCGGTACTCATGCTGCACGTTGCTTGCATAATGAAATATATTCTAGTATCCGTAAAACAAATCGAAGTTTTATGTCTTTGCAATAAAACTGTTCATAAGAAGTAAAGCTTAATACATTATTATACAACCTTAAATTTCCTGTGTAGAGGTTTAGAGGTTTTTGTTTTTTTGTTTTTTTTAACTGGTATTTGCAAGAAAAAAACCTATGTACATGAAACCAAAAAAATTGCTCTTTTACATTTTGAAGAGTAGGGAAACATAAAATAATTTTTAAAACGCGGAAAAAAAATCAATCATGCACAAATTGTTTAAGATTGTTCAGTTACGAATTCGCTTTCTTAGCTACAAGTTACATGCTTCGTTTATCTTAATATATATATATATATATATATATATATATATATATATATATATATATATATTATATATATATATTATTACACGTGAGAACTTTAAATAAACATTAACTTTGTTTTTTAATTTTTAACAGAATAAGTTCCAAGTCTAAGTATTTTAAATAAGTTAACTACTTATATTATATAAAATAATATCAAATTTATTTGTTTAAAAAAATGTTAAAACAGGATATGCATGCTGCTTAAAGTAGATTCCATATATGGAAAATTTGTTAAGTAATACAAATGTTTTTGAAATGTCTATGTTTCTGAAATTTGTAATGTCTGAATTTTTAAATGCCTAAATTGTAAAATGTCTGAAATTGTATGTGTCTAAACTGTAACATGTCTTAATTTCAGACATATCAATCTTATTCAGATATACTTATCTCTCAGCTCCTTTATAAAAAAGACACTTACGTGTTTTAATTTAAGACAGCACATGCGTCTGAAATTTTGCATGCGTAAGTGTTTCGGGCATTTATGTGTCTGAATTGGCATTTCAAACACATTTCTGTCTGAATTTAAGACGCTTCTACTTACAGTGTTATTTCTATACCCTCATTCCTTATTTTAAAGAAAAATAATACTACAAATTGCCTTTGTGTAGCCCGTTTATGCGTAGAGAATGTTTGTGTTAGTATATTGATATTCTGTTTTAACTATGCAGAAATGAGTCTCACAAAAGCATTGTTACTGATTTATTTCTGAAGAGAAATAAATGAAAAAGTTGCTTTTATTTTGAACTATATATCGTGTAAACTTTGCATATGTACTGTACGATTTAATAAAAAAAGTCCTCACAACAGGGAAATTCATATCGAACAATCTCTCCCAATATCGCATAATAAATTAGAACAACTTTGTAGTGCCCTGTAAACCACTCATATTTTTTTACAGGAAAAATGATTTTGCGCATCTTAAAAATGTAAGTCCATTTCTTTATGTAGAATGCAATGTAATGATATTATATTATGCGTCAAAAATATATATCCCATAGACAGTAATTCATCCTAAACTTTTTTTGAATCCTTGTACTCAAACCAGGGGCACTATTTATACTAATTTTCATTCAGAGAACATTCCATAGTGTATTTGAATAACATGAAACATTTTCAAGGCATTCTATAGAAATGGAAATTAGAGCGCAGAGAGACAGACGGATGGAAAGACAGGCAGACTAATTGAAGTTATAATCACACTTAAACACTGATTTAAAAAAGTATTAAAAACGTTTAAAACAAAAGAAACTATAATTGCATCAATTTTTAATTATGGGCACTTAATGTATCTGAATATTTTGCTGTGGCCTTATAAACCTTTATAATAGTAATTCCATATTCTACAGAATGTTTTTTTTTTTTTTCTGTGTACGCTTGAATAATAAATATTAATTTTATCATGATTTGAGCAGTACAAAAGTATCTAAATTGGATTTATAAAAATGCCTCTCATAGAACGCTTCCCAGATAGCAAGTACATTTGCAGCATTTTTCTTGATATTATCTTGCAATAGAGTATTTTCAGTCACGTGGCCAAACCCTTGGCAGCGGCCTTAGTAACGCTATCAAAGGGCAAACATTAATCTTTTAATACGGCGAAAAATATCGAAACTCTTAATGATCAAACAAAAACAGATATACTCAGAAAATAAACTAATTGATAATGTAGATCCATATTCATTAGTAACTGTTAAAAGCGATCAACTGTTTCCTCCAGTCAATTTGTGATCTGTTGGAAAATATTTTGTCTATACGACATCTGCTTACACTAGTAGTGATTTCAATGCATGTAAAAGTTTACAAGCGTACAACCAATTCCAGTGCGGTTGATTGAAAGAAGTTTTTGGTATAGAGAAAAAAGAAAAGTATCTACACGTACTATTGTGTGCCCCACAGTTACGATATGAGCAGACGACACTTGAGGCTTTGACGTCATCTGAAAAAGCTCTATGAAAAATTTCACACGACAAATTTGCTGTGAAATTGCTGCAAATTGGGCGGAACATAAATTCATCTTTCGTTTAAATTAATATATATATATATATATATATATATATATATATATATATTACAACGTTTCGCTGTAAACTAAAATTGTTATGTAAGTATTAGAAATTCGACAATAGCATCCGAAGACTTATATTAAAGCGGGCCGGTACCGTTATCTTACTCGTGTTTACTGGAGGTAGAAGCGTGACATCGTCAACGGAGGCTTCCAAGTCTTGCATTGAGAAAGCTTCTTCGAAGAATGTGCTAAGTATGCGTATTTGCAGATATTGTGACGTGACAGTTGAGTTTGCAATGCTTTAGCAGTTAGTGTGACATGACAAGCTTGCTTGTTGCAGGGAATTTACAGTGCTCTTGATATGACAAAGCTAACTTTTCTACTAGTTTACAACGAATTTGCAGCAAATTTGATGCAGTAAGAGTGCAGCTTACACGACAAGTTTGCTGAAAATTTGGCGTATGGTGACTTGGGAGTTTGCATTATCTTTCTTCAGTATTGTTATGAACTTACAAGATTGTCACGCTGAACTTGCCGCAAGTTTGTTGACTTACAAAGCAAGACCGCTGCAGTTTTGGTGCAAACTAAAATTGCTATGTGGGTTGGTTTTCTTTTGGGTGTCTCTGTACACAAACCAGTTGTGGAATTTCTCCCATTTTGCCTATAGAACATCTCATAGCGAACTTCAAAAACATGTATAAGTTTGAAGAAATTCTGAAAGTATTTATAGGTGTCAGGGCGCAGGCAGACAAGTCGAAGTCATAAATGTTTTTCAACGGAATTTTTACGTTGGAAAAGGTTTTTTCAAAAAAAGGAAAAAAGCAGAGAGAGGTGTGGAGATAATAAAAATTTAGAATTTATCGTCGTTGTTCAGAACGCCACTTGGAAACACCGAGCCCGATAGTGAAACTACTCGAATTAAGGCGAATAGGGACGACCTTCCGTTTTAGAAAAGCACTATGCGGGTGGATGCATGACTTTAGCTCGACAAACCGGCGAAAGATGGCAGTATCAGAGAATAATACTTTCTGATTTTGATCCAGATCCGAGCCGAGAAATTCCTGATCCAGCATCCACAGAGGTGTAATTTTAAAGGGATGGCGGTCTTTTGTTGACTAGAGTATCGAGCTTGCAATCTTCCATTTACTTTTACCGACCAAGCTACCGAGGCCTTATAGTTTATCGAAATAATATGAATGACAATGTCAACAACATGATCGAATTAAGTTAAAAAAATTAAATTTTGATGGAATCCGGTACTTTGTGTCTATGATCATATAATGTTACAGACGAAGATTGCATGTGATTATAATCCTTGATGATAGTCTACTTTTTTTTTTTTTTTTTTTTTTTTTTTTAAGCTTTATCATTACAATCAGCTATAGCAGAATTTTTTGTTTTTAAGTGTTAAAATAATTTTTTTCTGTTCTCCAAATATAATTCATGACCATAAAATTACCGAACAGTGATAAAAAATTGGCGGAAGGGGTGGCGTCCCGAGAAAACGGTGGGTGATTGGACAAAATGGGGATCATATTCGGATTCAGGAGGTCATTTTACATAAGAATCAGCAAAAATAATAACAGGCTCTATTTTTTTTTTTTTTTTTTTTTCCAGCGTAGTGTTATTAAACGATTTGAAATTTAGATCCGTGCAGGTATTCGTTTGATTGCAAAAATGTTTAATAATCGCCAGACGTGCTAATCTTTTTGTGAATATTAAATCCAACAGAATTTGAAAAAGAACTTTAATGTTTATTATCCCAGAAATGTAAATAGAATTAAATTAAATCCTTGTTTATTTTGTTTTGTATTACAACACTACACTTTCCTACTTACGAAATACAAACACGGAACTTTAAAATAAATGTTTATATTACTTTTTACTCCCAAAATTTTTAAAGAGTAGCATTTCATATTTACAAAATACAATTAAGAGGCTTTTGGAAAAATATTTATCGTTCTCCAATCTAATTTAATACAAGTATTTATTAAAAAATAAAATAACAACAAACGTATGATTATCATTTTTATCTAATTATAAGAAAAATTAATATCATCTGCATTGCAAAGCAAACACACTTCAGTAAAACGGAAAGTATTAAAACAGTCTTTTATTTTTAAAATTTCCGTTTCCCATTATTTTATTTTCGTTCGTCTTGGCAACGAACCGCTCTTTAGAAATCAATAAATAAACCACGGTTCTTGAAATTATTAAAATCCACTTTGGATATTATGAAAGAACTTTTCTGTCGAATATTATTTTCAATTTTAGACGTTGTTATTCATTGAAATTTAATTTCTTTTATCTTTCAATAAACTCCCACATTGATATATTTCACTTCAGCTCAAAACCGTGAATAATTAATTAGAAGTATGCAAATTACTTTTTCATTATATATAAAACAAGCTCTTTAATTTTTGTCTCCCATGGCTTTAGAAAATGCTTTTTAAGGCAATGAAGTATAAACTAAATAATAGTAATAATAATAACAAATAATAAATAAATAAACAAACAAATAAATAAAATTAATTTTGCAAAAACTTTACGGAAAACGGAAGATTAATTTTATAATAATGAACTTTCATTTAAAGAAAAAAAATAATAATTTGGATGCAATCAAGATTTCACATTTTTTTCTTTATAAACTCTAAGTTTTTCATTTACTTTTGCCGAGATTTCGTAACTCGTGGGTTAAATTAAAATCTCAGACACATTTAATAACTTGAAAGAGACCATTTTTTACTAACTTTTGATATCAACAAACAAAAAATGACCAAAAAAGAAAAACAAGGAAAGAAAAAGTGAAAAAGAACTAGTATGTTGTGGCCACCACAAGACTTTCTTCTATATTTTCCTATACATATTCAATCAGTAACAATATTAAAAAGAAAAAAAAAAAAAAAATACGATTTTTTTTTTCTAAGGTTTTTTTTTTTTTTTTTTTGTAAAAATTGATACATATTTCAATCACTAACAATATTTAAAAAAAAGTTTTTTTTTTTTTTTGGTTAAAAGTAAAAAAAAATCGATAACTTTGTTTTAAATTATCACAGATTTATAGTTCAACCATTCGTTTTAAAGGTATTGACGAGATCTTTCGAATGATACCCATCTTGAAAATTTAACCCCCCGGGGGGGTTAATAAAATAATAAAATCATATATTTTACATATAAGAATTTTAACATTTTATGTCAAACACTGGAGCACAGGGTGCTAATAACTGGTAAAATGAATCACTAGCAGTGTCAAACACTAAAACATAGGGGGCCAATTACTGATAAAATGAAAAACTGGCAGTGTCAATTACTGGAACATTGTCATCATTTCAAATAAAAATTCATAAAAAATAAATAAATAAATAAATAAAAAATTCATCAAATGTATATATTTTAACATAGATGTGGTTCTGAATGTCTTTCATTAAGATTTCTAAAAATATTTTCTGATGACTAGAACATTAAAAACATCAGAGATTGCTCTAAAAGTGTCAATCACTGGTGCACTTACCCTATATATATATCTTTTACTTTTTTTTTAATACCATAACAATAATATCTGCTTGGAAAAAAAGCTCTCTATATTGATTTCGTTAGTATCTTAATCAACCCAAAATCTTAAACATGATTTTTTAAGCTTTTTATAAAATTCTATTTTTCTCAATTTTTAATGGTTTTACGTTACTATATTTTCCAAAAGACTGCTTACAATAATGAAATCCTTACCACGGACAACAGAATTTTCGAAATTTCTGAACGACTATTCTAAAATTTCTTAAATACATGCTACATGTAAAATAAATAAATAAATCCTGTTATATTACAGAAAATTTCTGGCAGCAAAGTTGCCAGAAAACATTTGTATGCTATGCAAAAAATACGTTGACAGAAATTTTATGTAACAGGATAGTACAGGAAACATTCATAAACAATAGATTTTTTTTTCCTTGGGACACACTGCAAAAATTCTCGCGTTAAATAACATTTTCCAGTTCTACCACATCGTAAGCCCCGACGTTACATCTCTGACGTGGAAGAACATTTTGTTTTGCTACTTAGCATTTCTCAATCACAAATTTTCCGTGAGCAAAACAGAAAAAAATATGTAACCACCAGATGAAATATGTCTCAATGGTTACAGATTTTATCTAGTTAAAGAAAATTTGTTTCTTCTGGCAGATTGAGATGCAATTTAAATGTACATTTCTGTAGTTTTAGAAAACATAAATTTTATGTAGTAAATTTTCGATTTTTTACAGAATTTTTCTATTTTTTAAAAGATTTCTTTTCTTTTTTTTTTTTTTTTTCTCCAGTGTGGTAATACATGCTAAAAGTCCTACAATAAATTTTTAGTTTGTTTTTTATAATCAGTTTTTTTAAACAGTACTTATTATTTAATATATTATTAACATGCATTAAGAGGCTTTTGGGTAAATATTCATCATTTCGAATTCTAATTTAATAATTATATACTAATTTATTACATCATGAAACATCAAAAAATATCTGAGTATTTATATCACATCAGTATTATATTACAAAAATAAGCGAATGTCATCGGCACTGGTAGATAATTATAAAACGGAAAGTACTGTTAAAGCGTTTTGCTGTTTTTAAAATGCCAGTTTTCTTTTTCGTTATAGTTTTATTTCGTTTGTCTAGGCAAAGAATCACAATCACAAATCAATAAATAAACGACCGTTCTTGGAATTACTAAAATCCGCTTCAGATATTATGAAATAGCTTTTCTGTAGAATATTATTATTTAATTTTAGAAGTTATTATTCACTGAAATTTAATTTCTGTACCCTTTAATAAAACTTATACTTTGATATTTTCTACTTCAGTTCTAAACCGTGAATAATTAATTAGAAATACGCTAATTAATTTTTTCTTACATAACACAAGCTTTTAAATTTTTGTTTACCATGGCTTTAGAAAATGCTTTTTTAGTGTAATGATGTACAGCCAAAAAAAAAAAAAAAAAATTAAATTAAATTCTGGAAAACTTTGCGAAATGAAAGATTAAATTTTAAATGATGCACTTTCATTATAAAAGACAGAAGAAAAAAATCTGGAGTGACTCCACTCGACTTTCCGAACATTGAGTAATTAACAGTTTTGTAGATAGAGTAAAGAAAGAGGAGTTGTTAAAACAAATAAAAAAGAGAAAACCATAATAGAGTGTTTGAGTATTTTTCTCCATGTATTACACGATGTTTTATTTAACGCTACTGAACTTTCAGCCCATAGATCATAATGAGGAAGAATTTTTCGTTGTGTCCCTGTAAAAACCTATAAATGCTAGATTCACCAAAATGCTTACAGTTAGTTGCAACAGTGATTTATAATATTCATATAAATTTTCAGCTCAATTGAATAAGGCGTTTAGATGCTATCGCACTTTTAAAAATTTGGCCCCATAGGCCATAATAATAAAGACTTTTTCTTTGTTTTCCTGTAAAAAAACTGTAAGTGCTAAATTCACCAAAATCTATACCAGTTGATGCAACTGCGACCTATAACATGTGTACAAATTTTTTGCTCATATTAATAAGGCGTTTAGGCGCTATCGCACTTTTAAAAATTTCGCCCCATAGGCCATGATGATAAAGAATTTTTCCTGGTGTCCCTGTAAAAAAACTATAAGTGCCAGATTCATCAAAATCAATAGGGTTCGTACTATGGTGACTTACAATACACGTACCAATTTTCAGCTTATTCGAACAAAGCGTTTAGACGCTAGCATATTCACTCACATACATACACACACACATACATACGCACATACATACACACATCATCATAAAAATAGTGAAAACGGACTCAGGGGACCTCGAAATGTATAGGAACATCAAAATCTCAAATTCGGATTTTTGACATCATTACAATACTTTCCTCACTATAATGTTCGGAAAGTAAGACCCAATCAATATTTCCTTTTTCTTGACTTTATAAGCTCTAAGTTTTTAATTTATTTTTCTCGGGATTTTTAACTATAGATTAAATTAAAATTTCAAACATTTCTTAATAACTTGAAGGAGAGAACTTTTTAATAAGTCTTCCATATAAACAAACGAAAACTGGATAAAAAGAAAAATAGAAAATTAAAAAGGGAAAGGGAAAATATTTAATCGATATAAATATTATAAGTTACACTATTCTGGTTAACTCATCTAAAGCAAAGCCGATCGAACACAAACAATAGGGAAAATGTGTAAATAGGAAATTGAAATACCGGGACATTGAACTGCAGTTGATTTGAAAATCACCCGCTTATAATTGAGAAAAGTTTATTGCCTGCAAATCTACTTGCAATAATTAAATCCCCATCCCAAAATTTCCGTAATTTCTGAGTAGTTTTTCTAGAAACATGAATATAGAAAACACATGTTAGTAGTATAACTTTTTAAAGAGCACTTAATATTCATTAGATGCAATTAAAAGTCTTTTGTGTGTGTGTATGCAAAATAATTTATCAATACCGCAATCTAATTTAATAAAAGATATATATTAAATAATAAAACATGGAACAAATATCGGATTATTTATGTTATCTAATTACAAGAAAAATGAATATAGTCTGAATTGCAAAACAGATAAATACATTTCAATAAAATGGAAAGTATTAAAGTTTATTCTTTTGTTTGATAATTTCCTGAGTTCAGTCATTTTAATTTCGTTAGTCTTGGAAACAAACTACTCTTTAGAAGTCAATAAATAAACCACCATTCTTGGAATTAGTAAAATCCAATTTGAACATTATGAAAGAGCTTTTATTTTGAATATTATTATTCAATTTTAGAAGCTGTTATTCACTGAAATTTAATTTCTATACCCATCTATAAATTTAAACTTTGATATATTACACTTCAGTTCAAAACCGTGAATAATCTATATATATAAAAGAGTAAACTCACTGATTCACTGATTCACTGACTCAACACGGTTGTGGCGATCCTATGGGAGATAGAGTCACAATTTTTGGTGAGCAGGTTGATTTTAGGACCCTGACGCTCACTAAGACGGGATTTTGCGAAATACTCTACCGTTCCCCCCCCCGGGGGGCAGAAGGCAAAAATCATCTTTATAAGCATATCTCGGCTCCAAATTGCTTCACGGTGAAGAAATTGCAGATGGGGAGACTAGACTTGAATACAAAAAAATCATTTTTTTCTAAGATTTTGGAATTTTGGATTTTTAAGGGGGGTAGGGGGTAAAAATGGGATTTTCAGGGGCGCATAAGGCAAAAACACATTTATAAGTACAACTCGGCACCAAATTACTTCACAGGGAAGAAATTGCAGATGGGGAGACTAGGCTTAAATACGAAAAAATCACTTTCTGCGATTTTGGAATTTTTGATTTTTTGGGGGGGAAGGGGGTGAAAATGATTATCGGAGTTGCTGAAGACAAAAACACCTTTATAAGCATAACTCGGCTCCAAATTGCTTCACGGGGAAGATATTGCAGATGGGAAGACTAGACTTGAATACAAAAAAATCATTTTCTGCGATTTTGGTTTTTTGGATTTTTAAGGGGAAAAAGGGGTGAAAATGATTTTCGGAGGCGCAGGAGGCAAAAACGCCTTTATAAGCATAACTCGGCACCAAATTACTTCACGATGAAAAAATTGCAGATGGGGAGACTAGACTTAAGTACAAAAAAATCATTTTCTGCGATTTTGGAATTTTGGATTTTTAAGGGGGGAGAGGGGCTGAAAATGATTTTCGAAGGTGCAGAAGGCAAAAACCACCTCTATAAGCACAACTCGGCTCCAAATTGCTTCACGGTGAAGAAATTGCAGAGGGAGAAACTAGACTTGAAAAAAAAAAAAAAAATCATTTTCTGCGATTTTGGAATTTTGGATTTTTAAAGGGGGAAGGGGGTATAAATGATTTTCGGAGGCAAATTTAGAAAAATACGGATTTTCGAGTAAAAGTAATAGCTCAAAGATGTAAAAAAAAAAAAAAAAAAAAAAACCGCCAAGCGTCTTCTTGAAAATATTTCCAAAAACTCATTTTTTGATTTTTTCCGATTTTTTTTAGGGGGGGAGGGGGGGCAAAAAAATAAAAATAGTGTCAGATCGTTCAAAAGTGGTACATAGAGGTTTTCGATACTTACAAATCGATTGCGGATATTTTCGAATTTGTAAAATTATTAGAAGGGGTGGGAAGGGTTGGGCAGTATGGGGGGGGCTATGGGCAAAAACAAATAGAAATACAGTTAGGCCATTCAAAATTGGTGCCGATAGGTTTTAAAGGCCTGCAAGTCGAATGGGGATATTTTCGAAAGTGTAAAGTTATTAGGAGGGGCGAGAAGGGGGGAGGGGAGAGGGGGGGGAAAAAGATAAAAATAGAGTTAGATCGTTCAAAATTGGTATATAGAGGTTTTCGATACTTACAAATCGATTGCGGATATTTTCGAATTTGTAAAATTATTAGGAGGGGCGGGAAGGGGGAGGTGTGGGCAAAAACAAATAGAAATAAAGTTAGGCCGTTCAAAATTGGTACAGATAGGTTTTAGAGGCCAGCAAGTCGAGTGAGGATATTTTCGAAAGTGTAAAGTTATTAGGAGGGCCGGGAAGGGGTGGCGGAGGGGCAAAAAAAAAAAAAATAGAATAGAGTTAGAGCATTCAAAATTGGTATATAGAGGTTTTCGATACCTACAAATCGATTGCGGATATTTTCGAATTTTTAAAATTATTAGGATAGACGGGAGGGGGGGCGAAGGGGGAAAATAATAGAAATAAGAGTTAGAGCATTTTGGGAATTTTTTCTGAAGGCAGTGAGAACCCGGTGCGACATTTTTCCTAATAAGATTTTTTTTCTGTTTTTTTTTCACGTGATAAAAATTAATGCAATTTTGAGAATTCAGTAATTATAGCGATTCATTTAAAAATAGGGACCAGCGAAGCGGGCGTTGCCTGCTAGTTAATAATAAATATGCAAATTACTTTTTTTTTATATATGGAACAAGCTTTCTAATTTCTGTTTACCATGACATTAGAAAATGCTTTTTTAGTGTAGTGAAGAACACCAAAAAAAACTAAATTCTGGAAAACTTTGAGAAACGGAAGATTAATTTTATTATGATGCCCTTTTATTATAAAAGAAAAAATCTGGAGTGACTCCACTCGACTTTCCGAACATTGAGTAACTAACAGTTTTGTAGATAAAATAAAGAAAGAGGAATTGCTAAACAAACAAAAGAGAGAAAACCATAATAGAGTGTTTTTTTCTCCATATATCACACGAGGTTTTATTTAACGCTACTGAACTTTGAGCCCTTAGATCATAATGATAAAGAATTTTTCGTTTTGTCCCTGTAAAAATCTATAGATGCTAGATTCACCAAAATGCTTATAGTTAGTGCAACAGTGATTTATAATATTCATACAAATTTTCAGCTCAATTGAATAAGGCGTTTAGATGCTATCGCACTTTTAAAAATTTGGTCTCATAGGCCATAATGATAAAGAATTTTTCTTTGTGTCCCTGTAAAAAAACTGTAGTGCTAGGTTCACCAAAATCTATACAGTTGGTGCAAATGCGACCTATAACATGTGTACAATTTTTTTGCTCAGATTAATAAGGCCTTTAGACGCTATCACACTTTTAAAAATTTGGCCCCATTGGCCTTAATGATAAAGAATTTTTCTTTGTGTCCCTGTAAAAAAACTATAAGTGCTAGATTCTCCAAAATCTATACAGATTGAGTATCTGTGACCTATAATATGGGTATAAAATTTTTGCTCAATTGAATAAGGCGTTTAGATGCTATCGCACTTTTAAGATTTTGGTCCCATAGGCCATAATGATAAAGAATTTTTCTTTGTGTCCCTGTAAAAAAACTATAAGTGCTAGATTCACCAAAATCTATAGGGTTCGTACTATGGTGACTTACAATATACGTACCAACTTTCAGGTTAATCGAACAAAGCCTTTAGACGCTAGCGTGTTCACAAACATACACACATACACACATACACACATACACACACACATACATACATCATCGTAAAAATAGTGAAAACGGACTCAGGGGACCTCAAAACGTATAGAAACATCAAAATCTCGAATTCGGATTTTTGACATGATTACAATACTTTCCTCACTATAGTGTTCGGAAAGTAAAAATAATGTATGAACATAAACAATACTTCATTTTCTTTGAATTTATAAAGTCTTTATTTTATTTTATTTTTCCGAAATTTTGTCACCGTGGGTTAAATTAAAATCTCAAACCTTTTTAATTTCTCAAAAGAGACGCTTTTTTATAATTCTCCGATAAACAAACAAAAAATGTATATAAAAGGAAAACAGGAAACTAAAAATTGAAAGAGAAATATGTTTTATTCAATCGATATAAATATTAAATAACAGTATTGTATCAAAATTGACTCGCCCAAAATTGATCGAATATTAACGATGGGGAAAATGTACTTCTCATAGGAAATGTTAGTTAATAGGGAAGGGATATATATTTGTTTGACCAAAATACTCTCTATATTAATCTTGTTAGTACTTAAAACAATACAAAATCTTAAACATTTTTTTAACTAAACAAAAAATCAATTATCTCTATTTTTTTTTTTTTTTTTTTTTTTAACAATCGATTATCAATTTTTTTGAACAATCTCTCAGACGTGTGTATATATATATTATAGGTATTTGGAGTATGCTAGCCTGCATATCTTTTGAAACCTGCTAGTAGTTATTAATAGCTGTGTTCCCACCTGGTGAGGAGAATGGCACAGCATAATTTAATTTTCTGCCTTAAATAAAGTTTAACTAATTTTCTTGTTTATTAACATTGTTTAATAAGTTTTCTTGTTGCTTGTTACATTTCCCTTTCATGTCATCATTTATCATTATTTAAATATATTATATATATATACTATATATACACGTCTGAGCGATTGTTCCAGAAGCGCATTTTCAAGGATCTGTTTTATTATGTATCAGGTACAAAAATCTCACTGTCTGTGTCAAATGTTGCGATTCATTTTTAAAGAACTTCTGTCGGACCGATTTTACTCAAATTTTAGATACGAGTCCATAGTCGATGACATTGCAATACGGAGATATATAAAAAAAATATATCATCAGGACCTACCTGCCTGTGTCAAATGTTGCTATTACTTTTTAGTCCAAATTCTGCCTTGTTTGAGTTTCTAATACGTTTTAGAATAATACCGTGTTTTAAAATTCTTAATGCATAATTATTATTATTATTATTATTATTGCAGTAAAAGTCCTCAACTAACCAATAGGAAAACTGCAACTTAATCGCCGTGTATATAGAAATAGTTCTATACAGTTCCTAGTTCTGTATATAGTTCCTCTACAGTAGTCTTCTAGTCTAATAATTCCTAGATATAACATGCATCAAATTAAAATTATAAACCAATCCGAATATTTTCTTTTTCTTTTTTGACAATAATTTCTATAGAGTATTCTTCTAGTTTAATTTTCCCTAGATCTAACATGTACTATACTAAAATTTTAAACACCTTGGAAAAACATTTTCAGGCTACATCCTCACTGTAAAAAATATGTCCTATTTGCTGCCAGAGATTCTCTGTAATTTGAGAAAATAAGTTTTGACAACGTAATTTTTTCGTAAATTACGCGTATTTTCTCAAATTACAGAGAATTTCTGGCAGCAAATAGGACATATTTTTTACAGTGTACGTTTAAAGTACATCCTTGTGTACTTTAATGCACAATGTCATAACAGTTCAAAAAACTTAGGAACATTGGGCATGACATATTATCATCGATGAACACTTCATCTAATTAAGACATATTCCAAAAACTGAAATCGTTCTTCACTTACTCACGAGCTATAAACCACCGTTTTTGAAATTATTAAAAGCCACCTTAGATATTATGAAATAGCTTTTCTATACAATATTATTACTCAATTATAGAAGCTGTTGTTCATTGAAATTTAATTTCTGTACCCTTTGATAAATCTTATACATACTTTGATATTTTCTACTTCAGTTCTAAACCGTGACTAATTAATTAGAAATACGCTAATTACTTTTTTCTTACATAACACAAGCTTTTTAATTCTTGTTTACCATGACTTTAGAAAATGTTTTTTTAGTGTAATGAAGCACAGATAAAAAATTAAATTCTGGAAAACTGAACGAAACTGAAGATTAATTTTATAATGATGCACTTTCATTATAAAAGAAAGAAAAAATAATGTGGACGCAATCAATATTTCATTTTCTTTTGACTTTATAAACTCTAAGTTTTTAATTTATTTTTCTCTGGATTTTTAACCATAGATTAAATTAAAATTTCAAACATTTCTTAATAACTTGAAGGAGAGAATTTTTTAATAAGTCTTCCATATAAACAAACGAAAAACTAGATGAAAAGAAAAAGAGAAAATTAAAAAGAGAAAGGGAAAATATTTAATCGATATAAATATTATAAGTTACACTACTGTAGTAAAATCAACTACAGTAAAGCCGATCGAACACAAAAAATAGAGAAAGTGTGCAAATAGGAAATTAACATTAAAATACCGGGACATCAAACTGCAGTTGATTTGAAAAGCACCCACTTCTAATTGAGGAAAGCTAGTTGACAGGGGCATAGTCTTACTTACCAAAAATAGTTTTAGATTAATCTTGTTAGTATTTTAATCAGTATACAAAATATTAAACATTATTCAAAAAAAAAAAAAAAAAAAAAAAAAGTTCGAGTTTCTTTATTAAGCTATTGTATAGCTTTTATCGCGGGCTTTGAGCGCGGCGATCGAATCAGAAAATTCCGTAACGAAAAAAAAACCTAACACAGTTCGGCAGACTTCGGTAGACTTCGGCTGTACGAAGCTCGCACGAATCGAGACGAGCTGCTCCGAAATCGGACGAATACGTAAGCAGCTGTTTGTGAGAAAGTATATAGGTGTATAGGTATCTATCATTTATGTGCAACAGTGAATAGCTGTACGCGTACAATTTGTGTATAAAGTGTCTTTAATATGAATAAACAAAGTGCATTTATTTGTATATAAAGTGTTTTTAATATGAATAAACAAAGTGCATTTATTAATGAAGAAAGTGATGAAAAAATAGTGAAAGAAAATGAGTGAGTACTCTATATACATACATTTTATTATTATCACAAATGCAGTATTTTTTAACACGCTTTTATTAGCTTCACCTGTATGTATGTATGTATGTATGTATGTATGTTTGTTTGTTTGTTTGTTTGTAACTTCTCTGGGAGCAAACAAAAAAATTATATTATGAAATAAAATCTTTTTGTAAAAAAATAGAACCGACTCCAAAAAGCAACTACTATTAAAAAAAAATTGTATGAAATGAAACTAAATTGCGCCAAAAAGTATAAAATAATTTCCTTCGCCAAACAACCTATAACACTACAATTAATCATAACTTTTGAAGTCGGCGCAAAATTAAATAAAATTTAATTAGTTTTTAAAGGTTTGTTTTTAGATCGGTAGCAACAAATGCTGTCGTCTCGAATGATCCATTTTCATGTTTCCTTTATTATTGTATTCACTGTATACAATTGGTCCATTGGTAGCATCTACACAGAACAGTGGACATTTTTCACAATGCAGAATTTATGTTTCTACGAAGTTAGAGTTTTCTTTGCAAATTTGGTATAACTTTGATAACTATCATCCTTGGTGGCTTTTGGATTTGGCGTTGAAAACATATTGCAAAACTATACACGCAAGATGTATATTTTCATAATACATTTTGTACGAAGTATTGTTTCATATTCTTGATTACTCTCTTAATATACCTTATCAAATTAATCATGATATCCCAAATAAATTAAATATGTTTGCCAGATAATTTTGCGATTTTTCTTTCACCAAGGACGTCAGATACCAGCATCTTCGCCAACTTTTGCTGCTTACGAAATCTTATTTGTTTTCTTGAATCAAAATAGTTTTCGGCTGCGTTTTGCAGGTGACAATGTGAGATGTGTAGTTTGAATAGGATTCGATTTTTGTATTGAATAAAGGCATCAATTTTTATTTAATTTTGCGCCGACTTCAAAAGTTATGATTAATTGTAGTGTTATAGGTTGTTTGGCGAAGGAAATTATTTTATACTTTTTGGCGCATAATAGTTTCATTTCATACAATTTTTTGAAGTCGGTTAAAAAAAATACTTCCCCTTCGTGAACGATATGGCGTAGAGGTAAGGCGCCGCGCTACGAACCTAAAGGTCCAGTGTTCGATCCCCGTCAGGGGAAATTTTTTAAAAATGGTTTTTGTTAATTCTAAGTTATTAAGCTATTGCATAGCTTTTATCGCGGGCTTTGAGCGCGGCGACCGAATCAAGAAATTCCGTAACGAAAATAAACCTAACACAGTTCGGCAGACTTCGGCAAACAGTCAGCTCGGCAGACTTCGGCACGGTGTTTGTGAGCGTGCGACTAGACGTATGCGTATAGACTAGCTGCTAACTGCTCATAACTGATTCTATCTCTTTTGACACAATGCTAGGTGAGACAGCGTGCTTTTTGGCCGCGTCCACGAGTGAGTTCGAGCCCGCGACTAGTTGAACCTTAACGTGTATGTATATGGTACGACTGTACGAAGCTCGCACCGATCGAGACGAGCTGCTCCGAAATCGGACGAATACGTAAGCAGCTGTTTGTGAGAAAGTATATAGGTGTTTGTATATAGGTATGTACAACATCTATGTACAACATCTGTACATCTATCATCTATGTACAACAGTGAATAGCTGTACGCGTAAAATTTGTGTATAAAGTGTTTTAAATATGAATAAACAAAGTGCATTTATTAAAATCCCCCCCAAGGCACAACTTTGACATGAGTCCCCTCCCCAAGGCACAACTTTGACATGAGTCCCCCCCAAGGCACAAGTTTGACATGAGTCCCCTCCCCAAGGCACAACTTTGACATGCGTGCTCCCCAAGGCACAACTTTGACATGAGTCACCTCGCTAAGGCACAAATTTGACATGAGTCCCCCCCAAGGCACAACTTTGACATGAGTCCCCTCCCCAAGGCACAACTCTGACATGAGTCCCCCCAAGGCACAACTTTGACATGAGTCCCCCAAAAGGCACAACTTTGCCATGAGTCCCCCCCAAGGCACAACTTTGACATGAGTCTCCGCGAAGGCACAACTTTGACATGAGTCCCCCCAAGGCACAACTTTGACATGAGTCCCCCCCAAGGTACAACTTTGACATGAGTCCCCCCAAGGCACAACTTTGACATGAGTCCCCCCAAGGCACAACTTTGACATGAGTCCCCCCCAAGGCACAACTTTGACATGAGTCCCCCCCAAGGCACAACTTTGACATGAGTCCCCCCCCCCCCCAGAACTTGAATTAATATCAAAGAAAAAAAATACTGCATAAATAAAATAAATAAATAATTATAATTGCATAAGTTGATAAAAAATGCTATGCAATAGCTTTACCGCGGCAGTCCCCGAGTGCCACACGTATTTTTTTTTTTTTTTTTTTTTTTTTACTTTAGTTTATTACCCGCAAATCTACTTGCAATAATTAAATCCTTAACCCAAATTTTCCGTAATTTCTGAATAGTTTTTCTAAAAACATGAATATATAAAATACATGTTAATAATATAGACTTTTTAAAGAGCACTTAATATTCATTAAATACAATTAAGAGTCTTTTGTGTGTGTGTGTGTGTGCAAAATAATTTATCAATTCCGCAATCTAATTTAATAAAAGTTAGATATTAAATAATAAAACTTAAACAAATATCGGATTATATATGTTATCTATTTACAAGAAAAATGAATATTATCTGAATTGAAAGGTAAATAAATGCATTCCAATAAAACAGAAAGTAAAGCGTTCTTTTGTTTTTTAATTTTTTGTTTTCCGTCATTTTAATTTCGTTAGTCTTGGAAACGAACTGTTCTTTAGAAATCAATAAGTAAGCCACCATTATTGGAATTAGTAAAATTCACTTTGGATATCATGAAAGAGCTTTTATTTTGAATATTATTGTTCAATTTTAGCAGTTGTTATTCACGGAAATTTAATTTGTTTATCCTTCTATAAACTCACACTTTGATTCTACTTCAGCTCTAAACCGTGAATAATTAATTAGAAATATGCAAATTACTTTTTTTCTGATATATGGCACAAGCTTTTTAATTTTTGTCTACTATGGCTTTAGAAAATGTTTTTTTAGTGTAATGAAGAACAGCAAAAAAATTAAATTCTGGAAAACTTTGAGAAACGGAAGATTAATTTTATAATGATGCACTTTTATTATAAAAGGAAAAAAGAAAGAAAAAAAAAAGAGGGACATAATCAATACTTCATTTTCTTTGAGTTAATAAACTCTTTAATTTATTTTTGTTAGGATTTTGTCACCGTGGGTTAAATTAAAATCTCAAACTTATCTTGAAAGAGACATTTTTTAATAATTCTCCGCTAAACAAACAAAAAAATGCATTAAAAAAGTGATACAGGAAACTAGAAATTAAAAGAGAAAACTGTTTTATTTATTCGATATAAATAAAGAACAATATTGTATCAAAATTGACTCGCCCAAAACCGATCGAATATAAACGATGGGAAAAATGTACTTCCTATAGGAAAAGTTAATTGAATATTTGTTTGACAAAAATTCTCTCTATATTGATCTTGTTAGTACTTTAATCAATACTAGTATCGCCCAGTGGTCGAAACTCGACCATTTTTTTGCAAAGCAAGGCAAAGCAAAGTTATTGCCTTGTCCTAAACACAATTAAATTGCAACACAGCTGCGGCAATTGTTTGCCGATATGCACTCTAACTGAATCAACAGAGTTTTACTTAATATAACTATTTCTCTCTGTAGATTTATTATTATTATTTTAGTATTTCTCTCTGTCTTTCCTGAAATGAGAGAAAATCGCAACGTGAAAACGCCCCTTGTTGGGTAATACAGCCCAAAAGCTAATCGGTACCATGTCAAACCAAGGTCAAACCAAATATCAAATTCTGTTAAATTAATTCGATTGGTTCATAAAGTACAGAGTTTGAACTCAAAAAGAAAGATATTTTGCAAAAATGGTCGAATTGAGTTCGGGAAATTTCAAAACGTGTATTTTTATCGAAAACCGAAATCTAAAATTTTTCTGAATCTTATATTTTCTACTTATATATGCAAAGGAAAGAATAATAAATCCACTTTTTTAAAAATAAAAATCAATAGTCAATTTCAGTTAATTGAAATGCAAGGAAATCTCAAAACGTGTAATTTCATCGAAAACCGGAAATCAAAAGTTTTTCCGTATCTTCTACTTGCTTCTTATACCCGCAAAAGCTAGCAATAAATGCACTTTAACAAAAAATAAATAGTCAATTTCAAACGATAAAAGAACCAAATATTTACACGGAGGATTTAAATAAATAAAGTCACTTTTTGTTGCCAAAAGACAAATAACAAAGAACATTTGAAGTTTCAAAAATTAAATGATATATATTATTTACATATTAATACACAAGCATGAAATTTTTCGTACGGCTAATATCTCTTTAAATTACAGCTGACATAAAACAAAAAAGAAAGAAATTGGATCATAAATAAATTAGAAAATAAAAAAATGATTTCTCATAAATCAAATCCTTAGGAAATCTTTTTTGCATTGCTTTTTTTGTGGTTCCACGGACGGCTATTGACGTCATCACTTCGCTTGCGTATAAGGATGCTATACAAATTACTGTGTCTATGGTTTTATTTGAGTTTTATGAAATTGCCAGATTTAACAACTTTCCGCTTTTAGGTATTTTTTTATGTAAAGGAATACGTGTATGAAAGGGAAAAATGGGGGAAAATGCATAAAAAATAAAAGTATTTTTAAATACCTTCTTGACATCGTAAGAAAATAATATTTGTATTCGCATCTTCCGGCTAACCATACCTTTCGAATGATACCATTTTCAACCCTCTACTCCCATAATTAATATGTTAAAAAGGGACTACAAATTTTATGCTTGCCTATTAATATATAGATAAAATATTTTTTTTCCTTTTTTTTTAATGCTTTTATAATAGTATTCCCCCACCCTCTCAAAGCCCCTTTAAATTCACCCCCCCTCTCTCTCTTTTTATTTGTTTAATACTTCTCAGCGATTGTTCTAGAAACACATTTTCAGGCATCTGTTTTATCCGGTACCAGGTACAAAAATATGATCGCCTGTGTCAAATATTGCGAATCATTTTTAAAGCACTTGTGTCGGACCGATTTTACTCAAATTTTAGACCATAGTCGATGACATTGCAATACGGAAATATATTCAAAAAATATATCATCAGGACCTACCTGCCTGTGTCAAATATGGCTACTACTTTTTAATCCAATTCCTCCTAATCTAAGTTTTTAATACATTTTGGAGCAATAGCGTGCTTTAAAACTCTTAATGCATTACTATTATTATCATTTATTTTTGCAAGGAAAACTGCAACTTAATCGCCGTGAACAGAAATAATTCTATATAGTTCCTAGTAATATATTCCTAGTTCTGTATATAGTTCCTTTTTAGTAGTCTTCTAGTCTAACAATTCCTAGATCTAACATGCACCAAATTAAAATTAAAAACCAATCCGAGTATATATATATATATATATATATATATATATATATATATATTTAACAATAATCTCTATAGTATAATCTTCTAGTTTTATTTTTCCTAGATATAACACACACCATATTAAAATTTAAAGCACATTTTCAGGATACAACCTTGTGTACTTTATTGCACAATGTAATAACAGTTTAAAAAAAAGAAAACTTAGAAACATTGGGCATGCAAGTACTATTTTGTCGGCATGTCGGCATTCAAGCAAAAGTTACTAAGTCCAAAAATTGAGATTTAATGTTAAAAACTCCTTCGATATATGCAATTAATGCATTACATCGCAGTCTGATAAAACTCAAGTCACTCCATCGAATTTGCGTTGCCAAGCGAAAGAGGTGTCCCAATTTTACTAAGTTCTGTTGGTATATCACCAACCAAAAAACAACTTTTTATAGCGTACTAACTCTTTCCAAATGCTAAGCAACCTGTGCGCCAATTTTGCTTTCGATTCGACAAAAAGTGTGGATTAGTATAGCAAACAAACTTTTACATTTATATTTAGATAAAAGAAAAAAAAAATCTTTTAAAAAAAATGCATACTAATTAAATTTTAAAATATTTTGAAAAATCTAACATGAAATAAAATATATATATATATATATATATATATATATATATATATATATATATATATAAAATAACCGCTTTATTTGAAAAAAGTAAGTTCATAATGTAAAATATACTATGTTTAATTTTAATTGCTAAAACTAATCATTTAAAACAGTTGTTTTTTTTTTTTTTTTTTTTTTTTTTTTTTAAATAGAAATATTAATTGAATCTATTTATTAAAATATAAAAATTATTGTTATGCATATCATTCTTAATTATTTTTACTTTCTTCTATATATATAAAAAGAAAGTATTGGATTCGGGAAAATTTACGACCTCCGATATTCGTGAAATTTACACGTTTTGAGATATCCAATCACGATTTGATCATTTTTAGGAAATATCTGCTGTAGGAATCATGAATTTTGTGGTCGCTGTACCCCACGAAACAAGGAACGGAATTTAACCAAACTTGGTATTTAGTTGGACTTTTATCAAAACTAGTGCTGAGTAGCTCAAGGAACAATCTCTCAAAAAGTGGTGCCGTTATCCCATTGTTTCAAATCATTTAATATGGCAGTATAGGACATTTCGTATAAATATTCATAACTAAAGTTACGAATATTTACGAATCATTACGAAAGTTATTAAAGCAGGAATAAAATATGTGCATGTAGAAGCAACGCTCCCGCCTTGGGTGGGGGAGGGAGGAGTATCAAGGTAAATTTTTAATATGGGTATCTTTCAAAAGAACTCGTCAATACCTTTAAAAGGAATGGATAAACCATAGATCTGTGGTAATTTAAAACTGAGTTATGTATATATATATATATATATGTATCCCATTTTTAACAAAAAACTTTTTAAAAAAAATGCATATCTGATGTCGACAAAAAGTTGACTTTCTTTCGGTGTTTAGTGTTATACTTCCCTGCGATGAAAGTCGCCGGCATTCATCATGGAAAATAATTTTAATAATTAATTTGCATTGCGGGAGTTAGTTTAAGAAAACATAGAAGAAAGTCTTGTGTTGGCCACAACACACTAGTTATCTTAGTGTTTAATATAAAATGTATTATTTCTGAGCAAACTTTCTACCTCAACTTGAAATGCTTATTAAATAACGTCGAGGGGTAAAATACAGAGATAAATATGGAAATTAATGATGTCAAAATCCTATATGTTGTCACGTAACACTTCTGCAGAAAAACTTTCACTCCACGAACGAAACCGGTTGTACTCATTTGTGACGTTAAAAATTGCCCGTGGACAATTGAAAGTTATTTTATTTTACTTTTATCGGAGAAAGTTATATTAAGACTATAAGCAAACAGAAACAATCATTCGAACTGACTGCACCTTACTCCAAAAATTTAAGTCAAATTTAAAAGAAAATTTCGCCCATGATATTTTTTCCCCCCTGTAAATATGGTAAAATAATGTTCGTAATTAATGAAAAATGCATGATTTTATTTATTTTTTAAATAACGTAAGCTCAATCATTACTCGACTACTCTCAATTTTACTAAAACTATATCCATAATCGGAAAGTCTTTCTTCATAATTTATTAAAAGTAGTGAGCGACAATGCTTTTATCACAGATTGAGAGGTAAAAAGGAGGTTGTGGTTGTGTAGGTTAACCAATTAAATGCTGTTATATGAAACCCCTCGAAAATTTTTGAATTTTCGTATGTTTTGGGTTTCAATACGCAACTTTAAATATGTGTAATTTACATGATTAACTATATCTATATATATATTTTTGTTAGAATAGAAGAAATGATATGGTTCCTAAATGGGGGACTTGGCACCTAATGGGGGTAGCATAGATGCTGATAAACTGCAAAACCTTTTTAAATTAGTTTTCTTAATCCCTGTTTGTTATAATTTAAGAAAAGGGCAGAAACATCTGGTCTATCATGTAGATAGCTCAACAGAAATAAGCCACAGGTAAACACCATTAAACAATGGGAGAAAGAAATACAATATATTAAAATCACACAATCAACTGATTGGGAAGAAAATCATTTTTTTTTTAATTGAAATTTATTTTTCCGACTGAGTGAAAATAATGCCTGGACCGGGAGTCGAACCCCAGATCTTTGACTTACAAGGTCAATGCGGCTTATTTCTGTTAAGCTATCTACATGATAGACCAGATGTTTCTGCCTAAAGGTTGTCTGAGTGAGTAATGTCCACCGGTTGTCGGCCTGGATAGCTCAATTGGTAGAGCCTTGACCTTGTAAGTCAAAGATCTGGGGTTCGACTCCCGGTCCAGGCATTATTTTCACTCAGTCGGAAAAATAAATTTCAATTAAAAAAAATATGATTTTCTTCCCAATCAGTTGATTGTGTGATTTTAATATATTGTATTTCTTTCTCCCATTGTTTAATGGCGTTTTCCTTTACCTGCGGTTTATTTCTGTTGAGTTATCTACATGATAGACCAGATGTTTCTGCCTAAAGGTTGTCTGAGTGAGTAATGTCCACCGGTTGTCGGCCTGGATAGCTCAGTTGGTAGAGCCTTGGCCTTGTAAGTCAAAGATCTGGGGTTCGACTCCCGGTCCAGGCATTATTTTCACTCAGTCGGAAAAATAAATTTCAATTGAAGAAATCTCGTCAATAACACCAACAATGCTGCAAAGCGTGTCAAAAACCTGGTTCTACGTGTTCATGTTTGCATTCAAAATGGTGGCGAGCATTTTCAACATTTTCTGTGAGGAATGATAATTAAAAAAATTGAATTAAATTATGTTTTTCATAAATAAAATTATCACACGATTAAGTAACATTGTGCATCTCCATTTCTGTTTTACCTAACAAATAAAGTTGTAACAGTCCAACAGTGTTAAAAATTGTCTCACAAACTTTCACAAGGTTCAAACAATCATATTTCAATGTTAGAATAGCTGCCACATCCGTGAGATTTAAGGGTTATAAGAAAAACCCGCGGGTACTCTTTTAAACTGATTACCCAATATACTGTAAAACCTCTCTAAAAGTCTACCTCTATTAAAGAGCTATCTCCATTTAGGGTCAGTTTTCAAGATCCTAAAAATTTCTTCATTGAATTTTGCATTGATTTATCCCCGTTAAAGGCCCTTGTACAATTATATACTTCAGTAAAGGTCTACATTTTCCGAAAGTATATTTTATTTTTATTTTCACTTGTACTGGCCATTGTTCATTATATAACTAAAATTATCTGCGTGTATGTACAATAAAGTATGCAGCACAAGAAAAAAAAAAAAAAAAAAAAAAATCTATGATAACACTTTATATTTCTAAATGTGCATTTACTCAGAGAGGAAATTCGAGACTTTGAAAAGGGAATATTGTTTCATACCATTTCTTAGCGAATAAATTTATATCCTAATTAAGATTAAAAAATTAAAAGCTAAAAATTGGTATTTTCTTTCTGACGTGAAAGTTTAGTGGAAATCAATATAGTAAATGGAGGCTTAGTTTCCTATTCAGAAATAATGCTAAGTTGAAAATTTTTATCTTGTTGGTATAAAAAATAATCCGTGGAAAACAAAAGTAATGCTAAGCAGCTTTTATAATATCCAAACAAATATAAATGATTATTATAAAACTAAACAGGGTAACCCTGAATTCACAGGCCAAAAAGGGAAAATCCATAAAAAACAACATGGGGAAAAAAAAAAAAAAAACGCACAATGTGTTAAAAAATATATATATCCTACTAACACTAAACAGAAAATAAAGGAAAAATAGACAAGAAACTGCAGCGGAGGAAGGGTGGGCTCGAGATTCGCCGAAAATTTTCATTTCTGACCCCATACTGATATACAAAAAATGCTTCTTTATAGGTATTTTACCTGACCTTAAAGTTTGGCCCATAAATTCAGATACACCCGATATAGACAAATAATGTAAATTTTAATAATCAAACCCCTTTAATTCATAAAAATGACGGCCTAAATTAATTTTGTAAATGACCTCCATCAATAGGCCACCTCTCCAAAGGACCAATTTTCTATGACATGGCAGTTCACCCTATTAGAGAGGTTTCGCTGCATGTATATGAAACGAAATCGAGGAAATAGTATTAGATTAAAAATGAATTGGAATAAAGCTTGTTTAACATAGTGCTGACGTGTAATGGTAGCTCTATAAAAAGGCGTGTTCTCCAGTCTGTAGTCAAATCTATGTAAAGGAAACCACTATTAGATATTATCAGACTGATAAAATTGCAAATATGCTCATTTTTCTATGACAAATATTTAAGAAATCGCAAGGGCGTGACGTATCATATTTATTTGGGGAAAACGTAAAAAAAAATTGTGATTATCTGATGCCAAGAGGGAGGAGGTTAGTTGATCAAGAGGCGATAAAAAGGCAAAAAGGAAAACTTTTAGCATGGGAATTACTGAATATAGATTCTATTCACAACATAATAATAATAATAATTATTTTATTATTATTATCATTATTATTAAAACACGATTTCGAATTTAATTTCAAAAGTACTTAAAATTTAAACGATGATTAGGCTAGAAACAAAATTAACAAATGTAAAGCTACCTTTATAAAAATCCTCGACCGTAAATTTAATTAAATATTAAGTTTCTATAAAATCTGAAATTTTCAATTAAAAGAACGCCAGTTCGTAAATTTTAAAATGCCAACGCAAGACTGGATTTGAATTAAATTCAATATTATTCTACTTTAAAATATCTCAATCTTCAACCAGATTGAGAGATTTTTGAACTGTGAATTTATAAATACTATTTATAGCCATTTTTTCTTTCTTTCCTTGTTTCTTTTATTCTTTTTCTATTTTTTCAAAATCAGTTAAAAATAGCAATTTAAATATATATATATATATATATATATATATATATATATATATATGGGAGGTTATATTTCTCAGTTATTACCATTACTTCCATTGTGTGACGTCACTGCTATGTAGTTATGACGATATTACTACGTCGCTGTTTTGTATCATCCTTTCATTGTATGCGCACGCACCTTACGCGCGCCAGTTCAGTATAATTATTGAGTTGACGTGGAGCGGTTCTGTAAAACACAGACGGTGTTTGCCGCTCGTAAAATGCATCAATTTAAGTGTTTATGTAATGTCCCCTTTTTGTTTTAAATAAATGTTGTTATGTTACGATGGTCTGTAGCCGTTTCCCTATATTTATATATTTACTCTAAATGTGTGTGTGTGTGTGTGTCTGTGTATACATATAAAAAATATAATTTGACCATCTGACGTGAGTTGGAAATTGGAAAATGGACGATTCGTAAGTTTTAAAATATCAATGCAAAGCAGTCTAAACAAACAAACAACAACAACAACAACAAAAAAAAAAAACGTTTTAGTTAATTTTAAAAAATCTATTTTCATCATACATAGTTAAGAACTTTCCCGATTAAATCAGCTTTCAAATAATAATAAATTAATAAATAAAACTTTGAAATAGGTCCATTCATTTGGCAGATATAGTGCTACAGACAGACACTGACACACACATAAACAGACCATTTAGCAAACAAAGGAATAGAATGAAATTTAATTGTGATTTTTCATAACACGCCTACACATAAATATTCATTCACCATAATATAAATATAAATACTGTATTATTACGCATATTATTGAAGATGTATATGCATTTCTGAAAGGTTTTCACGTTATTCAGTATTACAACATATCATTGAAATGTCATGCAGTGTCTAAGAAATGATGAAAGACAATTCTGACATTCCTTAGACACGTTACACAGGTGCAAATATTAATAAGAATAATAACAGTCGATTTCTGTTGCATGATTTATCTCTCTCTTTCTTTCTTTTTCTTCATTTTCTCTGCGTTTGCGGTTGAACGCACACAGAGAAAGTTCTCGGACATGGAAAGCGATATTGGCTGGTAATTTAAAAAAGAAATAGACAAAAATTCATCGAATATGGAAGCAGCATTATTTCAATGCCTGATCAATTTCTGGGCTGGTGTGTGCGTTGGGGAAGGGGGGGGGGGGGGGGGAGGAACGGCAAATTGATTGCGCTACGTCCTAAGCGTGGCTTGTGGCTATCCATGGAGAGTCTTTCTAAGGAGTTCTAGCAATTACTCATGCGGGATTTGAAGAAAAACCACGGAAAACTACAAATGATTAGATTGACGAAAGCGATCGGGGTTCGAACCCAGCATTTCCCGTTTACAAACCTGAAAGTAGAATTATCGGCCACTGGTGAGACCATTTAAATACCTGGAGGAAAAATAATTTTTCAGAAATATTTTTCTCTCATTAATTATAGGAAGACCTAGAATTAAAAAATCAAAATTCTTAATCCTTGTACAGTCGGTAACAAAATTGTCCGAACACTAGCAAAATTTCCTATGTAAAAAAAGTGCACTTCATACTGTTTTGTTAAAGAAATCCTTATCAAATCATGTTCTTACACTGACTAAGAACAGGATTCGACAAGGATTTATTTAACAAAACCGTATGAAGTGTACTTTTTTTACATAGGAAATTTTGCTAGTGTTCGGACACTTTTGTTACCGACTGTAAATACCGTTTTTCCCGAATTTAGTGCATATAAAACTATCATAAAATTTTAACTGATAAGTTATCACATTAATATTGTAATTTTCATTCGTAAAAGTATGAAACTTAATGGCTTTTAATTTCTTATTTCTCTATAAAAGGAAACGATTCTGTGGGAAATTATGCCAAGACAACAGACTTGTTTACAACTAGCTAGGCCGTAGGCAGAAAAAAATTTCGTGGAGGGAGGGGATGGGATTAAATTTTAGTACTGTAGTATATGTTAAATTTATTGAAATACGAATTACTTTTCCCTTGCGGATTGAGATGGGCAAAAATTTTTTTCTTGTAGGCCATTTTTTTTTTTTGTTTGGGTAGGAATAACTGGTTTTTTCCCCCTTGCAGGTGGTGTTTATAGATTTTTTTTTCTTTTTTTTTTTTTATTATTGATAAAATTCGTTTGGGCTGTGTTTAGGTTTTAACGAACCAGAAAGAATTGAGAGCATTTTTAAATAAAAAATTACATAACTACGTAGAAGTTTGTTTGACAGTAGCATAATTGGTGTAAGTGTACTCAAAATGCTTTCATCACTCCATATACATATGTCGCAATTATTATAGTGAAGCACACTTCGATATTAGAAAGCCCAAATATCGGAAGTGTCAGCTTAACTGACGCTTTTTCAATCTCCAAAGTAAATCCTTCTGAATTATTTTTGTTATCATTTTCGGGTATTAGGTGAGGTTGGGTCAGATTCAGTTCTGGGTATGTACACAGGACTCCAAAATTTATACCTTTTTACTAAGACGTCGTTTTGAAAAAACATAGATGAAGATGTCTCTGCCATTTGAAATATTTTCATTTGTAATATGCAATATGAAGAGTTGATAAAAACTGTGAGATCGCAGAAAATTATTGGTCACATTACTAAAAAGGATTTTTACACATTATCATCTCTACAGTAGTTTTGGTGTTGGTCGTTAATGAGTGGATTAGGGCCGATTGTCTATACTAGAGACTAAACTAAACTTGTTTGGGAGCGGGATCCTAGTCATTATTCCCGCGAGTTTCGGAGAAAACACCGGAAAACTTCTAACGACCAGTTAAGCGAGCGCAACCTAGGTCCGAACCCGGCACATCCTATCTACCAACGTAGAGTTGGTGGTCAATCAATTGACTAAGCGAGATCATAGGTCTTAATCGGATTCCCTCCGTGTGTGTGTGTGGGGGGGGGGGGGGGGTGTAAGGTGTCTAGTCTGTATTCACGGAAAAAGTTACAAAAAAAAAAAAAAAACATGATTAAGCCAGCGAGCGTGATCTGGGTTCGAATGTGGTTCCGCCCGTCTACCAGCTTCAAAAGTAGAACCTTTCGGCCGTTTGTGAGAACTATTCAGAAGGTAAAAGAAATGAAACGTATATTGTATTCAGGGCCGATATACCAAAGTGGGACCTGGTCCAGGTATTTGTTCAAGGGCTTTCTTACATCTATTCATATAAACTTAAAAACAAAAAAGTCCTTGAAATAAATTTGATTAGGGGACCATTTCCGAAAGGGGGATCAGGGCAATTACCTATATGCCCTTGCCTTAATCAGACCTTGTAACACATCGTTCAATAAGTCCCGGGACTAATCCTCAGATAGTGTCGCAAATGAAATATTTCTGTGTGGGTAAAGTAAACCTGACTTTCAAAAGATACACGTTAAAGTTTCATGATATTTCGTTCGTTTGTTGCCGAGATATCAAAGATTTAGGGACCCTACTTTTGATGTTTTCAAAATGAGGGACAAAGCTGAATTTCATGAGTTGATTAATCATTGCTTTGTGATAGGCAAAAATATTGTTGAAATTTAGCAATGGCTTAACAGTTTCAACAGTATTTTTGTCCATCAAAAAACAATGTTTAAACATTAAACAACAAACGAAATTCAGCTTTGTCCCTCATTTTGAAAACATTAAAAGTAGGATTACTAAAACTTTGATATCTCGGCAACAAATGATCGAAATATCATGAAACTTTAACGTGTATCTTTGGAAAGTTAGGTTTACTTTGCCCACACAGAAATATTTCATTTGCGACGTTATCTGGGAATTAGACCCGGAACTTATTGAGCGATGTGTTATTCTTATATATATTATTTACTCTACACTTGAGATTTAAATTCCTTCTGATTATTATTATAATTATTTTAGTCTTTCTATTATGTTTGTTTTATCTTACCGCTTAAAACGATTCTTGTAAAAATTAAATTGCATTAATATTTAGAAAATCGCAATATTTTCGGTTTTCTGTTTTCCCTTTCTGTTTCTTCCATTCCTATTAAACTGCATTTTTATCTATGGTGGCGTCATCTACCGTTTAATTTAAAAACAAAGTTATTTATTTATTTCATTTTTTTTCCTTTCTGAAAATATTACACACAGCGATTACGACATTCAGTGTATGCCATATTCAAAAGAATAATTTAACTAACTCTTAATCAATTTTCAAATTTTTATATGCATATATTCATGACAAACTGTTATCATAAAGTATAAAAAATATTATAACATTTGAAATAAAAATTATAAATTTATACCAAATAGTTTTTAAATCAAAATATTAAATTAATAATATTATTTAACGCAAATTGTTTTATAGTTGCTGATTAAATAATTAAGACTTTTTCAATAAACGTGAAAAAGGAAAATTGAAATAAGGAAAATATTTTGTAATATTAATCAGTGCACCATTACAATACAATAATGATTAAATTTCATTTGCTACTATTCTATATTTTTGTTATTCTCTATTTCTCAATATGTATTCAACAATATGAAAGAGTGTAACGTATATATAGAGCATAAATAAAATATTAGAACACAGGTAGTTAAATAATTTATTAGATAGCTTTACTAATAAATTGTGCCAAAAAATACAAATTTGATCATGAAAAACGACAGTTTTTCGAGTGACGCAAGCGGAAGCCCAAAGTGAACGCTGCGAACTCATATATACGTCTAGTTTGACATAGCATTTACGGTTATGAGAACTTTTAAATTTTTCGTGAGATGACTGTAAAAATTATGAACAGAATTGTAAACATGAGCCCTTCGTCGTCTCTTTTAATGAATATTTTTTACAACCTTATAATTTAGTGCCTCCTATCCGCATGGTACATTCAGGATAACCATTTTTTTTTTTTTTTTTTTTTTTTTTTTTTAATTGAATTTGAGGACAAATTATTACGGTGACCCCAAATTTGGGGATAAATTTAATAAATCACTTTAAATTGCAAAATTTTAGTATTTTTTATGTATGAAGAATCTGAAAGTATTTATTTCAGATTATTTATTATACATAAAATAAATTATTATAGTGAACGTTTAATAACTTAAAATCGGCGTTCTGAAATATGTTCTAATTTTTTGCGAGCAGAGAACAGATTTCAAGGACGGCTGATCATCTCAGGTACATTACAAATATTAATCAATTTCAATTAATCAACTAACTAACTACAACATTCCTTGTCTGTGTTTGTGCATGGCGTATATTACTCCGTGCGTATTACTTATATTTTGTTTGATTTTCAATTTCAAAATCTTAACAAAAGATGGCGCTGCAATCTTTTGAATCTTAAAATAAAACAATTAGTTGTTTACTTGCTGTGAAATGGAAAAAGATCCTATAAAATATAACATGAAAAATTCTACAAGTAATGAAGAAAAAAAACTATAAAAGGAATTCGAAGGTTAAAATTATATTTTTAAAAAAAGATACCACCGGGTTCTGCATTCTACTTTTTTATCTGCCAGTATAACGAATTAAATATTTATGGATCAAACTTTCCATTTATAGTAAAAGATGATCAATTTTGAATTTAAAAAGTATCTATTTTATCGGTTTTTTTTTTAGAAAAAAAGGAACATTTTTAGATTTCTATTTTTAGCTTATTTCTCTTTCAATCTTTTTTTCTAATGAACTTGGCAACACTTTATTCACATCCGTCCATCTCAAACGTAAACAATGGCGGCTAAAAAGAAGCCTGATCTTTCTATTCCTCCTGAAGAAACTGATTTATTAGTAATTAAACCACTTGGAGCTGGTCAAGAAGTCGGACGATCATGTATTATTCTAGAATTCAAGGGTAAAAAGATCATGCTGGATTGTGGTATACATCCTGGTTTAGCTGGAATTCAAGCCTTACCTTTTATTGATAACATAGATGCCAATGAAATTGATTTACTTCTTGTCAGTCATTTTCATTTAGATCATTGTGGTGCATTACCATGGTTTTTGCTGAAGACTTCATTTAAAGGAAGGTGTTTTATGACACATGCTACTAAGGCAATTTATCGCTGGTTGTTGGCCGATTATATTAAAGTTAGTAATATTGGTACTGAACAAATGTTATATAGCGAATCTGATTTGGAAAGTAGTATGGAAAAAATTGAAACAATTGACTTTCATGTGGAAAAAGAAGTTGGTGGAGTAAGATTTTGGTGTTATAATGCTGGTCATGTGCTGGGTGCAGCTATGTTTATGATAGAAATTGCTGGTGTTAAAGTTTTATATACTGGAGATTTTTCACGCCAAGAAGATCGCCACTTAATGGCAGCTGAAATACCAAATCTTCAGCCTGATATACTTATAATAGAGTCTACATATGGTACACACATTCATGAAAAGAGAGATGAGAGAGAAGCTCGATTTACTGGTCTTGTTCACGACATTGTTAACAGAGGTGGTAGGTGTCTCATCCCAGTATTTGCACTTGGACGTGCCCAAGAATTATTGCTCATCTTAGATGAGTATTGGTCTAATCATCCAGAGCTTCATGATATTCCCATATACTATGCATCATCATTAGCAAAAAAATGCATGGCTGTCTACCAGACATACATAAATGCAATGAATGAAAAAATTCGTCGCCAGATTGCTATTAATAATCCATTTGTATTTAAGCATATATCGAATCTGAAAAGCATTGATCATTTTGAAGATATTGGTCCATGTGTGGTGATGGCTAGTCCTGGAATGATGCAGAGTGGTTTGTCTCGGGAATTATTTGAGAGCTGGTGTACTGATCCTAAAAATGGTGTCATTATTGCTGGTTATTGTGTTGAAGGTACCCTTGCTAAACATATATTGTCAGAACCAGAAGAAATTACTACCATGACGGGACAAAAACTACCTCTTAAAATGTCTGTTGATTACATTTCTTTCTCTGCTCATACAGACTATCAACAGACTAGTGAATTCATCAGAATCCTCAAACCTCCTCATATAGTCCTTGTTCATGGGGAACAAAATGAAATGGGGAGACTGAAAGCCGCCATTATTCGAGAATATGAAGATGATCCAGATGCTCAAATTGAAGTGTATAATCCAAGAAATGCTCAAGGCGTAGAGTTATATTTCCGAGGTGAAAAAACTGCCAAAGTAATGGGGACTTTAGCTGTGCAGCCTCCAGAAGCAGGTCGTGTTTTGTCTGGTGTTCTTGTAAAAAGAAACTTCAGTTATCATCTTTTAGCTCCTTCTGATCTCTCTAAATATACTGATATGGTTATGAGTACAGTCAGTCAGCGTTTAAGTGTACCTTATTCTGGTACCTTGGCTGTGCTACATTTCTACCTCAATCAGATATCAGGAGATGCGAAACTTATACCCGATTATAAGAAATTCGGTGGAAAATTAATATTACAAGTCTTTGATGCTATAACGATTTTTCAAGAAACAAAAACTGTTGTTTTAGAATGGACAGCCAGTCCAGTTAATGATATGTATGCAGATGCTGTCGTTGCAGCTATTCTGAAAGCTGAAAAATCAGACTTAACTGCTAAGACTCTACCATCTGCTGTGAAAGTTGACAGAATGCATTTTACTGAATGTTTAATGGAAATGTTTGCTGAAATGTTCGGTGACGATTCGGTCAGCAAAATTGTGCGAGATGAAAAATTAACTGTAACAGTTGATAACAAGAAAGCAGTTATCAATGTTCGTACTTTAGAAGTGAAATGTGAAGAGGATGAAGTATTACAACAAATGGTCAGCACTGCCACAATGAGACTGCATAACTGTCTTATACCCCAAAGGGTTGGGATTGACATAATGCCAAACAGTTGAAGCTAAATATTGCATCCCATTTTTCTTTCTTTTTTTAAAACAAAACACTGCATTTTGTCTTTAATTTGTGTTGTTTTATAAATTTTCAGCTGTGGTATATTACATATTAAACAATATATTTTATTAATATTGTCACATTTGCATTGTTCATTTTAAAATTTATTTTTCTTTGCTATTATTTTGCAAAATTGTTTAATAGCACTACTGCAATATTAGTTTTTGAATGAAATTATAATAATTGCTGCCTTTAAATGAATAAATATTTCTAAACTTCATTAAAATCGCATAAAATCTTCATATACCGTAATTTCGCGCGTATAGTCCGCGGACTATGTCTGTTTAAAAAGCAAATTTTTTCATCCGCGGACTATACGATGGTGCGGATTATCTGCTAGTTATTCACAGTTCAAATCCTCAAAATCAGAATTAAACATGCGAATACTACGAACTGCCGATTCTGACGATCAAATATAAACATAAACAAAAGAATAAGACACAAAGAAAACGTCGTATCGGTAGCAAACCATGGAGCATAAAGCAAAAGATCACTATATTAGGATAGCATGCTGCTGAATATTCCTGTACTGTTATTTTTTAAATTATGTTCGCAAAATATCGTCGAAGTTTTCCTGCAAAGCAATACTAATGACAAACGTTGAGATAATCTTCCAAAAAATATATCTCCTAGTGCTGAATCACATACAATCAGCCATACTGCATTTCTAGTAGGAAAGTGAAACTCACTCAGTGATTCAACCGGGAATTCCAATAGAAAATGTAAACATCAACTTTAAAGGTTTCTTTTAATGTATAATTTTTAAAATATGGTTTATTAATAACAAGTTTATTTTAATAGTGGGAATGCTTTAATATTTTCATATAAAACTACATAATAGTGATTTACTTGCTGGTTTCTTGGGGTTATATTTTTCTACCGCGGACTATACGGTAGTGCGGACAATCTGATGATATTCAAAATAATTCTTAAGTAAAACGTCACCTGCGGACTATACGATGGTGCGGACTATGCGCGCGAAATTACGGTACTTTTAGACTACTGATTGTAAATCAAATTTATTCTTTTTCATTTTATCCCGTTAGTAGTCGCTAGTTGGTCGATTTGCCGCCCATTTCTTCATTGTTTATTCAACAGCCACCAAACATTTTTAGAAGTGGCATTTGATTATACATAATCGACGATTATTTAAGACGATTCGCCTTTTATGTATATCAAATGCCACTTCTAAAAATTTTTGGTGGCTGTTGAATAAAATCTGAAGGGATAGGCGGTGAATCGACTACTAACGGGTTAGGAAGAATTTCATCACAAAATTTCATATCAAATATAAAAATAACTGCATGGAGCACATAAATAATCATATTCACTAGCATACAAAATTAAAACAATAATCCGTTTTCTTGTTTTCTCCTTTTGCACGTAATTGTTAAACAAATGAACATAGAAACATAAAATTTCAATGACAGGTTCCTTATCAAATCGTTAATTGAATTTTATGTAACTTTAGCATAAGTAATAATTTTTAAACCAATAATTATTCAGTTTTTATCAGAAGTAAGCTTTTGAAAAAATGAAAAATTTCAACAATTTTAGAAAAGAAAACTTTTTTAAAAATGTATTACATATATGACAAAGTGTATGTATCCATGTCTTAGATTAAAAACAAATTTTTCTTCCTGTCTGTCTTAATTTTCTTCTTTTTTGCCATATGTGAATATGAGGGTCATTTTTAAAGTAAGAACCGATTGCGCATCGTGTCAAGTGACGTCAGTTCAGGGTCGGCCACTCTTTGACAGTCTCTCACTACGCCGCCATTACGTTTTACGTCTCTGCCAGTGTTGGTTGTATGGTTAAATTGCTTCGTTTGTCGCCATGTCAATCAGTAATCCCACCGACTGTAAAGTTCGCTCAGTTATTCGGTTTTTAAATGCAAAAATAGTTCGTCCTGCTGAAATTCACCGGCAGCTTGTTGAAGTTTATGGTGAATGTGTAATGAATGATGGAAATGTGCGTAAATGGTGTATTCTTTTTAATGAAGGAAGGACAAATGTTCATGATGAAGAACGATCTGGACGGCCTACTGTCATGAATGAAGACTTGACACAAAAAGTTGATGAGGAAATTCGCCAGAACAGGCGCTTCACTATTGACGAGCTTCATCAGAAATTTCCACAAGTTTCAAGATCAGTATAGTTTATCACATTGTTACTGACAAACTTCACCACAAAAAAATGTGTGCGAGATGGGTGCCGAAAATGTTGACAGAAGAACACAAAACGAAGCGAATGGCACATTCTTTGTCCTTTTTGGAGCGCTATCACAAGGATGGTGACGAGTTTTTGAGTCACATTGTGACCGGTGATGAAACGTGGATTGCGTACTACACTCCAGAGAGTAAACGTCAATCCAGTGAGTGGAATCATTCCATCTCTCCTACACGACTACGAAAATTCAACCGAGTAACTTCAACACGAAAAATTATGGCCAAGGTTTTTTGGGACTGGAAAGGCATTCTTCTGTTAGACCTTTTGTCAAGAGGAATGACAATAAATGCTGAGAGGTACTGTGAAACGCTATTAAAGCTTAGGCGTGCTATTCAAAATCGCCGGCGAGGACTGCTCTCTAGCGGCGGCGTTTTGCTTCACAACAATGTTCAGCCTCCCGTTGCGGAAAAAACAAAGAAGCAACTGGAAAATTTTCATTGGGAAGTACTGGATTATCCAGCATACAGCCCTGACTTAGCACCATCAGACTTTCATTTGTTTCCAAAACTTAAGGAATTTCTTGGTGAAAAGCGCTTGGAAAATGATGACAAGTTGAAAGAAACTGTTGCTAACTGGTTTAACGGTCAGGCGGCAGAGTTCTTTGAGGATGGTATCCAAACGCTGGTGCCACGACTTGACAAATGTTTAAATGTTAATGGTGACTATGTTGAAAAGTGAAAAAAAGTTCATATTTTAGTTTGTAATACAATTTACGTTCATAAATAAAGTTTATCTTACTACATTGCAAAACGGTTCTTACTTAAAAAATGACCCTCGTAATTTTACGAACCTGAAAATTGAATGCGATGTTCGTTTGCAAAATTATCTATTGAAATCTGCTTCTTTCTAGTGAGGCTCGTAGTTTGCAAAGTAATAATTATATTTTTTCAAAAAGTTTGTTATGGAAGAAAGAAAAAGTAATTACTACAGGAAGAAAAATTCAATTTTAAATTAATATTTGGAAGCAAGTGTATTTTCACCTATGTATAATGCATCTTTAATAACCATTTCTCATTTAGTTTTTTTTTTATAAAGTTGTTTTAATGTTTAATTTCTTCAAAAGCTTTCTTTTAAGGAAAATTGAATTACTAATATTGGTTTAAATGTTATTGCCAATGTTAAAAGTTTATAAAATTCTATTAATGATTTGATAACTATTATGCCATCCAAATTTTATGTTCACATATTCATTTGTTTAAAAGTTATGCATGAAAGAATAAAACGAGAAAACAGGTTGCTGCTATAATTTTGAACGCCAGTGTAATAGTCAATGATAGTTACACTTTTCCTTGCTATGTATTTAAATAAAATCATTCCATAAAAGTTTTTACGTGCCTTGTCATAACTCATATTTTAATAGTAAATTACAACCTTCAAGTTTAACCTTCAGAAAGCCAATATGGATCAAATAGGATACCAACATAAACATTGCTATAAGTCTGAACTAAAGGGCAAAATTAACGGTCGCCACTAGCCACATGGCGACTAAATAAAAAAAGATGGCAATTAAAAATTATGCATCGATCGCCACTTAAGTCGCCACTTTTTGTGATCATTAAAAGATTCTAAAAATCGAGCGACGATAGGCAATCGAAGCTTTATGATCTCCAGTCTTTTTCCATCCATGGCATAAATGTCAATGTTCATTTTAAACTTGCTTCATTATATTCTACAACCTATAAGGAAGTAGAATTGTTTAATAGATCTCACTCATAAATTTTTGGACATCCCCCCCCCCTCCTAACGATCCGTGATCACACAGCTTATAAAAAACTTTATAATTTTAATCATTCTCCATTTGCCGCAAAAATATAAATATCTATTTTAAACTTGCTTTATTAGATTCTAGAATCTGTAAAGAAGTAGAATTGTGCAATATCTCTTACTCATAACTCTTGTAATCCCCCCCCCCTCCTCCAACGATTGGCAATCACATGCTCCACTGAAGCCTTGTGATTTACAATCTTTCTTCATCCATAACATAAATGTAAATATTCATTTTAAACTTTCTTGATTAGATTCTAGAACCTATAAAGAAGTATATAGATGTATCCTCCCCCCCCCCCACGCACACACACATGTGCGCTCCATTTCAACTAGCAGTTAGTGATCAAATGTTCTGCAAAGCACAATCTTTTTCCATTATTATCTCCATGGTATTTAGTGCATATTTAACCCATTTAAGATATTTGACAAATATGTGTATCAAAATTTGATTTGGCTTAAATGTGTATTTTTCAAAAAAAAATTTTGTATTTGCTTTCTTTTGAGTAGAAATCTCCCTATTTTTAAAGCTACAAATTTGGCAGATAAGTAAATTATTTTTAATGAAGCAGCTAAGTTTCCATATCTATACTTTTTAAGAGGAAATATTTTAACTCTATTGAAATAAAATCATTTAAAAAAGTGCGTCTTTAGAAATAAGAAAAAATAATAAAACTGCTAACTGTATTTACACATGACCATGTATAAGGTTATGATGATGATGAATCAGCTGATTCATTTACTAGAAAATATCAATGTGAACTGTGAATGATAACAGCTTATTTCACTTAAATAAGTTGAAAAAAAAAGTACTACTGAATTATATGAAAGATAAAAACTTTTGCTGTTATTATTACAGCCCTAAGCAGATTTAAATTTAGGATGTACAACTTAGGATTTTTAAAAAGAGCGTAATTACAAATTACAATTTCAGTGTCCATGTCTGCGCTCAAAGCTGGTAGATGTGAGGTGCCGGGTTCGATCCCAGGTCGCGCTCATCGACCTAGCCGTTCGGAGTTTTCCGTGGTTTCCTCCGAAACTCGCGTAAATACGGGCTAGGACCCCTTAGAAAGACCCCCACGGAGGGCATTCCCCCCCTAGGCCTAGGACACATTAGGAGTCAATCGGCCTTAAATCCAACAACAACAGTGTCCATGTGTTAATTTTATTATTATATGTATTTCTTATTTTTCTTGTGGTGATTATACCACAAAATGGTGACAATGCTTTTTGCAGTCTGAAAGAAATAGTCTTATCATGTGAAAAGTGGCCACTAACTTAAAAAAGTGGCTACTAATGAAATAGACAGTACCGGCCACTGGCCACTAATGAATTTTCCCAGTTTTGCCCTTTAGTCTGAACCAACTTTGCAATGTTTTTTATTTTAAATTGGGAAAGTTGATTAAATTTTCAAAATCCAAATTTCACCTGAGAGAATTTTAAGCTTAAATTTCTCCCTTCTGATACCTGGTGTGATAGTTTGGGTTATAAACATGTAAAGTCATGAAAAAGTGGAAGTCTAACATTTTTATTTTTACAAATCCAATATACTGTCTTCCTATGTATATACAGAAACAGAAGAAAGTAATAAAATTAAATAAATTGAATAAATGGTTGAAACTGGTACAGTCAAACCTCATTAACGTGAATCTCAAGGGGGGTAAAAAATTTGTTCATGTTATCAGTAATTAATCTTCATCTTGATGGGGATTGTGGAAATAGTTCATGTTAAAAGTAATTCACGTTAACAAGGCTCAACTGTATTGGAATACAAGAAAGGTTTAGGCACTACCTAGAACTGGGTTACTTTTTTCAAAAGTGGACTTTTATTTGTATTAACTTATTGTCCTCGGCATCTTTTGATCTGTATTGAATATTGATGCCCTGTGCTGAATCCTTTATTTAAAATAATAATAATAATGTTTAAATGTTGACACACACATTAGGAAACAAGGTCGGCAAAGTAAGGTTTTCATTATTGTTAGGGAAAATATTCTTTTTAGAAAAAAAATTGTATACACCCTAAAGTCTCTTGGCAATTTCTTTTTTATATTCCTTCTCGTATTTTTTTTTTTACATAATATACACAACAGTAGGTCCATGATATCCTGCTAAAAGAAAAAAAAAATAACTGTAAACAAATACCTGAAGTTTTAAACTGTGCAGCAACTGTTTCAAGTTAAAATAATTAGGGATGATTCCTTCATCAGGGCAGTGGCTCACCCACGTAGGGGGCCAAGGCCCCCTCCTTGGGCTGACAACGAAAAAATTATTATGATAACGTTTAGAAGATAAACATAAAAAACATACTACTAAGTCATTTTTAATTTATATTAGAGCAAATGCTGTCACACACAAGAAAACAGCACTGTCTGGAATATTTTGAAAATTCTTTTTAAGATTATATCTACTGAATACAAGCAACTTGAAGTTTTGGCCAGTAAAATATAAGGTTCCACTAACAAAACATGCCAAAAATCTTTACCCATGTGTGTAAAAAAGTTAATTAAATTGAAATTTTAATTATATTTTTCAATTTCTTAACTATTAATCTTTTCTTGCTTCAATGCTTGTTTGGTACCTAATACTTATTCTTCTAATCATTTAATTAATTTGCACTGCACTGTACAATTGTTGCTATTTTGGATTAAAATAAAATCTTTTTGTAAAAAAAATAGAACCGACTCCAAAAAGCAACTACTATTCAAACAACTAAAAAAATAAATGAAATGAAACTGTAAATTGCGCCTAAAAGTATAAAATAATTTCCTTCGCCAAACAACCTATAACACTACAATTAATCCTAACTTTTGAAGTCGGCGCAAAATTAAATTAAATTTAATTAGTTTTTAAAGATTTGTCTTTAGATTGGTAGCAACAAATGCTGTTGTCTCGAATGATCCATTTTCATGTTTCCTTTATTATTTTATCACTGTATGCAATTGGTCCATTAGTAGCATCTACATAGAACAGTGAACATCTTCACAATGCGGTATTTATATTTCTACGAAGTTAGATCATCCTTGATGGCCTTTGAATTTGGCGATAAAAACATAAGGCAAAAATATACACGCAAGATGTATATTTTCGTAATATATATTGTACGATGTGTTGTTTCATATTCTTGATTACTCTCTTGATATACCTTATTAAAATAATCATGATATCCCAAAGAAATTAAATATGTTTGCCAGATAATTTTGCGATTTTTCGTTCACCAAGGACGTCAGATACCAGCATCTTCGCCAATTTTTGCTGCTTACGAAATCTTATTTGTTTTCTTGAATCAAAGTAGTTTTCGGCTGCGTTTTGCAGGTAACAATGTGAGACTTGTATTTTGAATAGGATTTGATTTTTGTATTGAATAAAGGTATCAATTTTTATTTAATTTTGCGCCGACTTCAAAAGTTATGATTAATTGTAGTGTTATAGGTTGTTTGGCGAAGGAAATTATTTTATACTTTTAGGCGCAATTTACAGTTTCATTTCATTTATTTTTTTAGTTGTTTGAATAGTAGTTGCTTTTTGGAGTCGGTTCTATTTTTTTTACAAAAAGATTTTATTTTTCTCTTTTCAGTGAAAACTTATTCATATAGCAGAACATCAGAAGACGTTCGAAGGAAGTTTCACAAAACACAACTTCCAAGAAAAAATACATTACTCAAAAAATGGTTTATGTCACTGAAAAATACATTAAATACACCCAATGTGAACAAAAAAGTTACATCTCCATCTAGAAAGTTATCCACTCGAGAGACAGTTGTCCCAGTTTTATTCTAGTCAAGTTATTTTTAAGTTTATTTTTCTCAAATGCTGCATTTTTAAATTGTGTCACTTTTCTTGCCTTTATTGGATATGACCAAAAAACTATCTATTGAACGAACATACGTTAAATTAAAAAGTCTTTAGAAATGTAAAGAAAGGATACGCTGTATTCGTAACCGAAAATTCTGTTAGGCATATATATTGAACTTTACAGTAAATACGTGTCACCCGCTGCGCTGGAAATTGCGCAGCGTAAAGTTTAAATAAAGAGCAAAATATGCATTGCAGCTGACGGACAGAAGTTTCAACATCGATACTTACACACTGCTTTTACCATTGTAGCTGCTTGCGTTCAGCAGTTAGAGTGAGAACAGACTTTTGTGAGTATCCTGTAATTTGTTTATATCTTAATGAAATCCTAATGAAACTTATTTCAGGCCAAGATCATTACGAACACAAAAAAAGTATTTAAATTAAATCATCTCTTACGAAGTTATAAGCTAACAAATTTCAACAACAACAACGAGAAACATGGTTTGTATTGAGAACCTCTTCCTTTATGAAGTCGGCTTAAAACGCCTATGCGTTAATCGATGTGACCGCTTACAATAACCATACTTTGAATTTTACATAGCATAAAATGTCGCCCGCTACGCTACAACATATGCAATGTTTTTCAAGTGTGCACAAAATAGGAAATTGTGAACAAACAAATGCACGTTTTAAGCGTTCTGTTTTTAGCATTACTGTCTAAACTATCTTTGCGTACTACATCGATGATGCTCTGCAATTTTATAATTCACTTTTTTCCCCTGTCTTGAAACGTTTCCGAGATATGATCGCTAACTCCACTCTTTTCCACCAGGTGGCGCTTTAGGCGGTTGAATCGCGTAGCACATGTCCACTTTACTGTACCTACATACCACTTTTATGACTATAGCTGCAGCTGTTCAGCAGTTAAAAGAGTCGGGACTGACTTTTTTGGGCCCGCTGTATTTTCTTTTGATCGTAAAGATCTTACAATGGGACCTATTTCAGACCATGTCCTTTACAATAAAACAAAAAGTATCAAAATCGGATCATCCGTTCAGAAGTTATGAGCTAACAAACAAAAACAAAAACAAAAAACATACGCTTTGAATTGAGAACCTCCTCCTTTTTGAAGTCGGTTATTTAGAGCATTTCTTACGAAGTTATAAGCTTACAAACACCAACAAAAACACATAGCAAGAATTAAGAACACCCTCCTTTCTGAAGTTGGTTGAAAACGACTTTGCGCTAATCGATGTGACCGCTTACAGTAACAGTACTTTGAACCATAGAGTATACGTGTCATCCGCTACGCTGTAAAGCGTGCAACGTAGTTCAAGTGTGCACAGTGTAGGAAATTGCGAACAAACAATTGCACGTTTTAAGCGTTCTATTTTTAGCAATAATGTCTAAAAACTGTCTTTTCGTAGTAAATCGATGATACTCTACAACTTCGTAATTAACTTTTCTCCCATCTTGAACCGTTTTTGAAATAGGAGCGCTAATGCCGCTGTTTTTCACCAGATGGCGCTTTATTTTCTTTAGATTGTAAAGATGTTATAATGGGACCTACTTCAGACCAAGATCTCTACAACAAAGCAAAAAGTATCAAGTAACCATATTTTGAACTATATAGCTTATGTCTCACCAGCTATCCTACAACGTGAGCAATGTAGCTTAAGTGTGAATAGTTTAAGAAAATGCGAACAAAAAAGGCACGTTTTTAGCCTTGTACTTTTAGCATTAATGTCAAAACTATCTTTTCGTACTAAATCGAAGGTGCTCTGCAATTTTATAATTCACTTTTTTCCCCTGTCTTGAACCGTTTCCGAGATAGAAACGCTAGCATGAATGTCTAAACTGTCTTTTTGTACTAAATCGATGATGATCTTCAACTTTCTAATTCACTTTTTTTCTCTAGAACCGTTTCGAGATAGGAACACTAATTCCACTATTTCCCACCAGGTGGCGCAGCAAGCGGTTTAACCTTGTACTGCAGGGCCACTTTACTACACTTACATGCCATTTTTATTACTAGGCCTGCAGCCGTTTAGCAGTTAAAAGAGTTGGGATTGGTTTTTTTGGGCACCCTGTATTTTCTTTAGATCGTAAAGATATTACAATGGGACCTATTGCAGACCAAGACCTTTTCAACAAAACAAAAAGTATCAAAATCGGAGCATCCGTTCAGAAGTTATGAGCTAACAAACATAAAAAAAACATACGGTTTGAATTGAGAACCTTCCTTCTTTTTTTGAAGTCGGTTAATAAATGCACAAAAGATAACTGCTTTATTAACTGATATGGCCTCTGACCACTTTTTTTTTTTTCTCAAAAAAATTATCGAGGTGTCATCCTCTCTCATGAAATTTTTGTGCACCACTGGCCCCTCCCTTGGGAATATTCTCGGTGTGCCACTGCATCAGGGTAGCAAAAGTATGACACACATGCAGTATAAAAACAACAATGTTGTCAAAGGAATGTTTTGAAATGCATTGCTGCTTTCATATTGCATTTGTGTCTACATTTTCTTTCCTGATGGAGTCCCATGCTTTCTATATCCAACCCAAAACATTGATAGCATGATTTTTCATTTTATTCTAGATTTTTTTTTCTTTGCGAGTGTGTATGTGTGTTTTATTACATCCTGCTCACTACCATTGCAAAAATAACAAGATATAATTTTATTTACATGAATGGATTTATATGAAAGTCTTAATATGATGTTAGACATGTAAAGTACATAATTTGAATTTTAAGTATATAATTGGAATCAGTATTTTAATTTGAAATACTCATCAGAGATAGTTTACTGACAGAGTTTTTAATATAAGCTACTTTATATTATAGTAAAATATATGTGTATAAATGATATTTTTCTAAGTCCTTTTTTTTTCAGTATGTTGACTTTTAGCTTAGTAAGCTACCGAGCGGGTATTTACTACAGTTAAAATTTTCAATAAAGCTATTTGCACTATATATCAATAAGCTGTTGCAGGGGTGCAGAATATGTCCGAACGCCCCAATGAGGTTTGAGAGAAATTTAAACTAACTGGGGAAAATTCTGAATATTTTTTAAAGAGAAAATAAAAAATAAAAATTTGCTGCTTTGAAGTTCTTATAATATACACTAACAGCGATATTTTTATGTTACACTGTATACTTATTCTCTTAAAGATTTATTACATAGAACAAATGACTTTGTATAGCAAAGTAGATTTTTGCATTATTGAGGGAAATTTATACTGTGTTTGGGGGAAATTTCCGAGGTCTGAACATTTTCTGCATCCCTAAGCTGTAGTACATACTACATAGGTCCTGAAACAGGAAAAAGGCACCACCGAGCCAAAGTTTCATACGGTTGGATTTTCCAAGGATCGTGAACCAGCTGGTCGTCGAAGGTGGCTAGTAATGTATATATATATATATATATATATATAAATGATAGGAATCGTAATAAAATTTAACCTTAAAATTTAGCAATTAATAGATACAAAACAATACCAACACAACAAAAATAGAACTGATTTTAACTTATAGGTAAGACAAACAAAAATTTTGCGATACAGATTAGGAACCAATAAGAGACAAAAACAATTTAAATTACTTATGCCGACATGAATGATAATAATAAAAAAAGGACCATTAAACTTAATGACAGAGAAAATAATTAAAGGACCACAGAAATAATAAATGGATAAAAATGCTTAAAATTAGAAACAAAAACGTGTCAGGGGGCATGTACTTCATAAAGCTGTGAAAGCTACATCGATTTCGTAAAACAATATAGCTAATAATAGCAATTTATATTGTTCCAGCCCCGATCGAAGCAGCAAAACTAATTTGAATGAGAAATTAAATAAATTATTAAATCAAATCATGATCAAGGAATCCATAGAGAAAACTAGAAAAAAGCAGAGTAGCCACATGTAAAACTTTTACATAAACTGGAGAATAGGAAGATGCCAACAAATTATTGAAATTAAAAATAAAAGCATTGCAAACATCGATTAATCGATGAAGAATTAACATCTGAGCTGTTTCATTAACGATTAAATTCACTGAGTAATTATTTATTGAGTTAGTGAAATTTTAATTTTAAGTTAGTTAAAGTTTAAACTAGTTAAATTTAAATTTAAAATACGTAAATTTTGTACGTTTTAATTTTTGTACGTAAATCAATGAACATTAAAACTTTCATAGAAAGGAAATTAATGTTAGAAAACATTAAGTCAGCAGTGAGCAAGTGCCATCTAGCATTTAGCTAAATAAACAATAAGTCAGTTAAATTAATTCAGGTTCAAACAAACCAATGCTATAAGGAGTATTTTTAAGAAGTTTTAACTTTTAAGAGAATATGTGGCACCATTCAAATAATTAGAAATTTGATTAGTGGATCTTGATAATGTTATACCTAAAATATTTAAACTAAATTAGTTGATCTTAATCTTAGTAATCCTAAAATAATTAATCTTAAATTCAAAGTTATTAATAAGAATTAAATGTTAAGTTGTAGAAAGACTCAATCACAAGCAATAATCCCAAAAAGCACACATGTAAAGGATAAGCAATACAAGACAGTCAACAATTATTAAAGTTTTTATTATTATTATTATTGTTATTAAACTGGATTTATTGTTCATACTAAACATGGGAAGCCACTAATAGCCAAATACACTCAATTAAATTTAACAAAAAAAGAGTTCTATATATGTGTGTGTGTGTGTGTATAAATATTTTATATAATAGCTATCTTTTCATTTAAATATATAAAAAGTGTATAAAAGAATCTTTGCTTTGAAATATAAAACTCAACTTGCTGTAAGGTTTTATTATTATTTCTTTATCTCAAAACAATATATTACAAACACATGTCACACATCAGTCTTTTAAAAGTATTTTAAATGAAATTTACAAAAATTTTTATGTAAACAAAGAAATCAAAATGATACTTCATCTATATAAATAAAGAGAAGTGTCTGTGTGTGTGTGTATCTGCGCTGTGGTGCTCACACTATTGATCGCAGAGCTTCCAAATTTGGCATATAGGTACCTGGGATCATGCATGTGTGCACCTCATCGAGATTTTTTCGAATTTCGAATTGAATTTTTTTAAATTAATGTTTTTTCGATTTTAAATATTGCCTTTAATGCTTCATTTTTCATAAATTTAATTATTTTGCTTCAATCGTATGCGTATCTTAGCAACGGCTATTACGCAACTTATTTTTATTTAATTCATTCATTTGAAGGCGATTTTTTTTTTTTTTTTTTTTTGTTATATTTATTGAAAATAAAATCGTAATGCAGAAGAAAAAAATAAGTATAATTAGTTAAAAATTTAAAAACGTATTTATAACAGTTATCTATATAAATAAAGAGAAGTGTCTGTGTGTGTATCTGCGCTGTGGTGCTCACACTACTGATCGCAAAGCTTCCAAATTTGGCATATAGGTGCCTGGGACCCTGCAGGTGTGCACCTCATCGAGTTTTTTTCGATTTTAAATATTGGCTTTAATGCTTCATTTTCATAGATTTATTCTTTTGCTTCAATCGTCTGCGTATCTTAGCAACGGCTATCCGCGATTGTAATGAAATGCTCGCCCTCTGGTGGGCTAAGGTGAAATTATCACACCACTGCATATCCTCATATTATGCAATCGACTTTCCATGATGAAATGGCGGAGAAAGAATAATAATTACACGTGGCTGTTATATTTACTAACAACTGCAGTGTTCAGAGAGCGCCATCTATCGATCATTACAAACGCGGATTACGCAACTTATTTTTATTTAATACATTTATTTAAAGGCGATTTTTTTTTCATTTGTTATATTTATTGAAAATAAAGTCGTAATGCAGCAGGAAAAAATAAGTATAATTAGTTTTAAATTTAAAAACGTATTTATAACAGTTGGGTTTAATTTTTTATAGTAGAACAACTTCTTATTTTTCCTTTTTTAATTAATTCTTTTAAAAGAAAAAAACTTTTATTTATTAATTTGTATTATTTACAGTATTTATCGGGGAAAATGGTAGTATATCCGCGATTGTAATGAAATGCTCGCCCTCTGGTGAGCTAAGGTGAAATTACCATACCACTGATAGCTTTCACGCTGAAACAATGATAGAACAACAAGAAAGCACATAATAAATACACGTGGCGTGGCAATTATTACACGTGGCAATATTTACTAACAACTGAAGTTGAGAAAGCGTCATCTATCGATCATTACAAACGCGGATACGTAGTAAAAAGGATTAAATTGATTAAAATTTATTTGTTTATATATATATATACATATATATTAATCCACTTTTTATTTTGTCTTATTTTATTACATTGGTCGGAATCAAATCGTAATATAGAGTAAATAGCATGAGCTATAAAATACATGGTACAAAACTAAAATATTTAATAGATGCTGAGATACAGTCATCTGTAAAATCGTAGTTCTTAAATAGTAGCAGATCCCCCCTGTCGTCGATAAATATCCAGATTGAAGTGCCCGGGAAAAATCTTTCTGCAGGCATGGGAAACCTAGACCTGATACAGTGCGGGCGGGAAAAGAGCTGCCGTAGACAGCGGGTACCCGAAGCGAGGTTTAGAGCAATTTCAGTTTCTTTCTTTCTTTCTTTCTTTTTTTTTTTTTTTTGTCTATAATGCGGTGTAAAAAAATAAACATTAATTCAATTCTTTCGAAAATTCATTTAAATATAGTGACCAGCGAAGCGGGCATAGCCTGCTAGTGTTTAATATTTTATAATTTATAGTAGAACAACTTCTTATTTTTCATTTTTTAGTAAATTCCTTTAAAAGAAAAAACTTTTATTTATTCATTTTTTTTTTTTTTTACTGTATTTATCGGGAAAAATGGTAGTACATATATACATAGTAAAAAGGATTAAATTTATTAAAATTTATTTGTTTATATATATATATTTAATCTACTTTTTATTTTATTTTATTTTATTTTATTACATTGGTCGGAATCAAATCGTAATATAGTGTAAATAGCATGGGCTATAAAATACATGGTTCAAAACTAAAATATTTAATAGATGCTGAGATACAGTCATCTTTAAAATCGTAGTTCCTAAATAATAGCAGATCCCACCTGTCGTCGATAAATATCCAGATTGAAGTGCCCGGGAAAACCTAGACCTGATGCAATGCGGGCGGGAAAAGAGATGCCGTAGACAGCGGGCACCCAAAGCGAGGTTTGGAGCAATTTCAGTTTATTTTATTTTATTTTTATTTTATTTTTTTTAATTTTTGTCTATAATGCGGTGTAAAAAAATAAATATTAATTTGATTCTTTCGAAAATTCATTTAAATATAGTGACCAGCGAAGCGGGCGTAGCCTGCTAGTAAATAATAATATAACAATTTTTCTAAATATTAAATATTCTGCTTTTTGTACAATATTGACATTGAAGAAAGAAACTTTAAAACTGAAACATTCATTAGTATACTTCTGGTTGAAAAGTGCTAACACAAAGAAATAAGTTTTAATTCACACTTATAAAAACGGTTATTATTATTATTATTATTATTATTATTTTATTGTGCAGTTCTACTTAGCTTGAAAAATAAAGCATAAAATATTTTACTAATTATGCATAGAGTTATATTCTTGAAAAGATGAGCTTAATTTTTCGTTCTTTTAATTATTTAATGCTGTTTTAGATGCTTCACAAAAGTTTGTCACATTATTTTGATAATGAATAAATAACTTTTAGTGATTTGCTAAAAGTACAAAATATTAACTACATATAGACAAAAAACATATATATTTTTTCTTTGTATACTTTATGTTTTTATACAGATATGAAAGATAATTTTAGATTATGTATTAGAATTCATTAATTAGAAATTGGTCTTTAATTAATTGGAAGTTGGCCTAATACACAATTCGTTTTGGAAGGTCTTTTAATAAACAACTTTAAATTTTATTTTATAATAAAAGTACAAACTTATAAAAAATACTAATACAAGATGTTTTTTTTTTTTTTTTTTTTTTTTTTTTTACAACTTTTGAATTTTGTTGTGTTTTTATATATGAGTCGACGGGATCCCAAACTTTAGGTTCTGTTTACAAGAATTTAAAAATTAAAAATCATACAAATTTAAGGTTTGTTTTCTTCCACGGCAGACTTAGGTGAAAAAGTGGCCTGAATAATGCCAGGGAGTGTACTGGTATAAATGCATTGTCATGAAAATTTTTGACTTTCTTGTATATGGAAAATGAATCATCAATAAACTGTTAAACAATAAAAGTTCTAGTTGATATATTTACTTGTTTTATGACCTTTGAGTTCTGTGTTTGTCATTGAAAGGCTAGGCTTCTTGAAACAATCTAATAAAACTATTATTCGTACCACAAAAACAGTGTTATATACATCATAGAGCACAATAGACAAATATTCTTTACTTAGGAATAGCAATTCATTCGCACGGTTGTCACACAGCCCAGCCTCTCAATAACAAACACACAACTCAAAGGTCTTAATTGATTGGAGAGGAGGTGGCTCCTTTTATAATCATGACAAAGGTTTGGGGTGAGACATCTATAGATCATTCATTATGTGGGGGGGGGGGGAAATCTAGCTAACTCCGTTCCAAATTGATATAGAGCTTCCAGATTTTGCCAATTTAAAATTACTTTTAAATTTAGTCACCAGAATTGACAGGTTCGATCACCTTGAAGAAAATAGAATTTTTTTTATTTACTTTTACATGCATTTCTGTATAATTTTCCTAGCTATTTAATTAAATACAGGCTTTGTCTTAAGTCAGTTTTTAATAATCAATTAAAAACTTCAAGTTTAACCCTCAGAAGTCCATATCGATCAAATATGACTCTAATGTCTAACATAAACTTTGCTATAAATGTGAATGAACTTGGCATTGATAGTTCCGGATATAAACATGTAAAATCGTCAAAAACCGAATATCGAAAATCACCAATGTCTTCTTATATATAATCTGGGAATAAATGGTTGTGACTTCAATCGAGATACAGCTTGTTCCACTTCTAATGTACTTTTTCTAAAAATTAGGATTAAAATTTTAAAATATAGATTAATTTTTACTTCCATTACCCGACTACCGTAGGTAATAAAAGTATTGTATTCGATCCAAAAATTTTGTTTTCACCTGATTTGCACGTTTTAAGGCCTCCTGAGTCCAAAAAAGTAGTTTTTGGCAATTGGTCAGTTTGTGTGTATGTATGTATGAGTGGAATCTTCTGCCTATCATATCTTCGAAACTAATAAAGATAGAACTACGAAACTTCAGAATTGATACAAGTCTGGTGCACAGATGAATTTTCTAAATTTTTATAAAAATTGGAAAACCGGAAGTGGGACGTAAGTCCGTATCTCAAAAACGGCTCTAACGATTTTCTTCAAAGTTGCTATATAAGCACTCTATTAGATGTCTTTTCGAATGATATAGTTTTTTAGTTCAGGAAAATTGATAGTCGTCCTGTATAAATAGCTCAATTTCAGGTCTCGCAAGTGCGTTCCTTTCAAAAAGGCTGTACGGATTTTTTTCAAACTCGCCATTTTAACCAGCTTTTATATATACTTTTGTATGTAACTATCGTTTTCCGGTCAATAATTGAGTATGCCAAGTTTTGGTAAAAGTTAGTGTCTCAAAAACGGCTCTAACGACTTTCTTGAAAATTGTTACGCAAATCCATTTTAGATACCCTTTCTCATATATTACGTGGTTATTACAGAAAAATTAACGGTCCTCCTGATTAGGTAGTTCAGTTTTAGATCTTGGAAATTTGTGTTTAATTTTTTTTTTGAACTCGCTATGTAAATTCTGTTTTTTATGTCTATCATATACGTGTATATGATACACGTATGTATGATGTATATGCCATTTATCAAGTTTCTCTTACTGGAAAATTCCAAAAAATGCACATATCATCTCCAAAAAAGGCATATAATACGTGTTTATAGTGAGTGATGGAAGTCGTGTAGTTGTTTGACACCATTTTTTTTTTTTTTTTTTTACTTTGTTATTATGTTAAAACGGAAATTCTGTGCATGTCTGAGAATGGAAGTAGAAACCTTCTATAAATAATTGATCTCTTATTAGTTCACTGCTAATTCATTTTTGAGAGTTACAAAATTAATTTCAGAATAAATACCGGGTGATCCAAAAGTCAGGACAAACTTTAAAAATGAATAATTCGAAAACGAATCAAGATACAAAGATACGGTTTGCACCAAACGGATGAAAACGAAACCGGGTTTTGTGTGGCAAAGGAAAGAAATTAGTTCTGTTGGCGACCAACAGATGGCGCTATAGTGTTTTATTTCACCAAAAGATGATTTACAAATGACAAAAAAAATGTTGAGAACTTACAAGTCAGCTTAATTACAGTTAATTAGTACTACTACAGTAACTGTTCAATGTTCATCATTCAGAAGTGTAGCTGTGAGATGATTCACCACATCGTTCACAGCATTTAGTAGCATTTCTTGCGTTATGGCAGACGCATTTTGGCGGTTGGCATCTTTCAGTGCTGCTAGTGATGCCGGTTGGTCGCGGTACACTTTTGACTTCCAAGAATCCCCACAGCCAAAAGTCACAGAGTGTCAGATCGGGAGATCTTGGAGACCATGCGTGATTAAAGTAGCGACTGAGAATGCGATATTTCGATGCATATAAGCTTCGACTACCATTATCTGCTGTAGTTGTTCCTTTTTATATCGTTTGTTGCTTTGCATAATCCTACATTAGAAATACGGCAGCGCCATCTGTTGGTCGCCAACAGAACTATTTTTTATTTCTTTGCCACACAAAACCCGGCTTCTTTTAAATCCGTTTGGTGCAAACCGTATCTTTGTATCTTGATTCGTTTTCGAATTATTCATTTTTAAAGTTTGTCCTGACTTTTGGATCACCCGGTATTTGACTTGCAACTGACATTTTTATACTTTTACTTAGCTTGGTATGTTATTTATGTGTGAGCCAAATCTAAGAATTGAATTTGCACATACTTCTCATCATCTGATTTAGGTGGAATCTTCCATACATGTATAATCTTGATGATAATACATAATACATTGTAAGGATTTTTCGGCTGTTAGGTGGCCAAAGTCTATTTTCAACTAATCTTGATTCAAATACTGAAATGAATTTTATTTAACTTTAACTTTTAATGCGGATGATTACAGGTTACAGGTGAGTATACACAGCAAAAGCATATAAGAAATATTCAATAGTTCACATAGTTCAGAGACAGTTGTCTCCAGTTAAACCGCAGTAACATATTATCGCTGCACACAGCACACTTCTTGATGAGGAAAAATCCCATTTTTTCAGGATTCCGAGCCAGGTCTACTGGCAATAAATGTCGGAAAATTCTTCTTTCTGGACCGAAGCCCTTTCAGAAAACTGACTGTCGACCAATTGGCAACACTGGTTGGATAGAAGAGAGTTCAATTTCCCCAATCAGGCTTTCAAATTTCCCCAAATCGTTTTTTTTTTTTTTTTTCCAAAAAATTCCCCAACTCATTTTCTACTAAAAAAGTAAATTTTATAAAAAAATATTTTCAATCAGAAAAAAATTTACAACTAGGCTATTTCTTACGATTTTCTCTAGTTGAAAATTATTATAAAAGTTTTTAATGTTATTTATTTTTCTTAGAACTCGATCGATAAAACCTGGAATGTCCACTCCGTGGACTGTCCCCAAGGGAAGTCTGCAGAATATAGCATTATTTTCAAGCTTAATATTAATGTTTTTTAATTACATTTTGATTTAAGCAGAACATAATTATCCTTAAAAATATACTTATTAAATTTTAGAGTTATAAAATGAATCTTGTTTTTTTAATTAATTTATAACAAATGTCCCTAATAAAATGCGTCCACTCCGTGGACAACTATTTAATTTCCCATAAAGTTCAGTAGATGGCACTGTCTGTAACCAGTGTGTAACTGAGAAGAAAGAGGGAGAAGCCATCTTTGTTTTTACCTACATGTGCTGAACTCAATGCTTTATTTCGTTCTGTTAAAATAGATTTCATCTGTGATACCTCTGTTTGGCTATCTCATCAGTCCACTCCGTGGTCAGAAGAATACAAGTAATTATAAGGATTATTTATTATCTAATTATTATTACAATTAATGATTATAAGACTTAATTCAACACTAAAGTTAAATTGTTCCTGACGTTGTTGCTTTGTTCCTTAAAATTCAAAATCAGACATTCTGTCCACTCCGTGGACTTCCACTCCGTGGACATCATTTGATCACGAAATGGACACTTCTTTCCACGGAGTGGATACTTTCAAAATTAATCTTAATAAAATATTTCACTTCACCTGCTCTCTATTATTAACAAGCTAAAAGGGTTTACGTAACGTAATTTATAGACATTAAAAGGAAAACAGGAAGCTCAAACCAAGATTTAAGTACACCTGCTAACTATCTTTTACACTTTGTTTTACAGCTTGCTTATTTTTTAGTTATTTAATTTTTTTTTTCTGTTTTTCTGTATATTTGTTGCTTAGTGTTTTGTAAAATTAAAATTAATTTTTTAAGTTATAAAATTTATTGTATTTTTATGTTATAAATATTTGAAAAAAAAAAAAATATTTTATATTCAAGAAAATTAAATAATCTTTTATCATTTTTTCAAATTTTGAATTCATTTATAAAATAATAACATATTAGGTATTAAATAGAGAAAATCTAAAGTTTCCTAAAAGTATCTGTTATGTTATTTTTCTTAGAATATAAAAAAAAAAAATTATAAATAGGCATTTTCAGCCATCTTCATCTGTACTTATACATGGTCATAATTTACACATTTATTAATAAAATCTTTTTGTAAAAAAAATAGAACCGACTCCAAATAACGTCACTTTTTCTGAATAGAAACTTCTAGATTTCACAAAATGTGTTGAATGGGTTTTGATGATATACTTGATGATACTCTTCAACTTTGTAATTCACTTTTTTCTCTAGAACCGTTTTCGAGATAGGAACACTAACTCCACTTTTTTCCACAAGGTGGCGCTGCAAGCGGTTTAATCTTGTACTGCATGGCCACTTTGCTATACCTACATACCATTTTTATCACTAAAACTGCAGCCGTTTAGCAGTTAAAAGAGTTGGGACTGATTTTTTTGGGAACCCTGTATTTTCTTTAGATCGTAAAGATATTACAATGGGACCTATTTCAGACCAAGACCTTTTCAACAAAACAAAAAGTATCAAAATCGGACCATCCGTTCAGAAGTTATGAGCTAACAAACATAAAAAAAACATACGGTTTGAATTGAGAACCTTCCTTCTTTTTTTGAAGTCGGTTAAAAATATTAGATTTTAGCCCAAAATTTCCCCAAATGAAGCTCTTTTTTGAAAAAAGTCCCCATATACTAAGGGGAAAAAAAGTCTTTTACGTACTAGTTATAAGAAAATTTTAAATATACATAAAGTGCTTTAGTTCTGACGATGTATATAGGATTTACTTTCATCCTCAGGATAACCCCAGGATGTCCTGGGAAGAATGGCTACCTTCAAAAAGACCCTACATGCAAAGAAAACTGTTAAATATCTACAGTTGTCAACTCTGTAAACTTATCTGGTAGCTTAAGACAAAAAAAAGTTGAGCGCAGAACCGCTTAAAGCAGTTTAAGACAAAAAGTTGAAAAATTTCTCAAATTTCTCCCCAAAAATTTAAAAAGTCTTCTCGAAATTTCCCATAAACATGCAGTCCCCAGAAGCCAAAAAAAAAAAAAAAATATATATATATATATATATACAGACACGACATTATTTCATTATTTAAAACATGAAAATCTGACATTGACAGATTTTAATTTAGTGCCAGAGGCCTACTGCTAAACTTGTTAATATCGACAAATGCTTCTTTAGTTAATTCGTGACGATCTAAATTCCATGATAAAGTTTTCATTAAATCAAACCAATGTGTTTCAGCTGCAGATACTGTAACAAATAACGTTGGAAGTCCAAACTGTCTTATAGCCGCAAAACAACCTTTTTTGCTCTTTTTCCCAATGAGGGGGAGGTGTGCCTTGGGGGGGACTCATGTCAAAGGTGTGCCTTGGGGGGGGACTCATGTCAAAGTTGTACCTTGGGGGGGACTCATGTCAAAGTTGGGCCTTGGGGGGACTCATGTCAAAGTTGGGCCTGGGGGGGGGGACTCATGTCAAAGTTGGGCCTGGGGGGGACTCATGTCAAAGTTGTGCCTTGGGGGGGACTTCATTCAATAAATCCCCATTCAATAAACCGACTGAAATAGGCCCTAAGCACTATTAAGAGTGACCTATAAAAATTCGACAACGCTGTACCGACTGAAATAGGGGTACCTTGGGGGGGACTCATGTCAAAGTTGTTCCTGGGAGGGACTCATGTCAAAGTTGTGCCTTGGGGGGACTTCATTCAATAAATCCCCATTCAATAAATCGAATGAAATAGGCCCTGAGCACTATTAAGAGTGTATTATAAAAATTCGACAACGCTGTACCTACTGAAATAGGGGTACCTTGGGGGGGACTCATGTCAAAGTTGGGCCTTGGGGGGACTTCATTCAATAAATCCCCATTCAATAAACCGACTGAAATAGGCCCTGAGCACTATTAAGAGTGTATTATAAAAATTCGACAACGCTGTACCGACTGAAATAGGGGTACCTTGGGGGGGGGGACTCATGTCAAAGTTGGGCCTGGGGGGGACTTCATTCAATAAATCCCCATTCAATAAACCGACTGAAATAGGCCCTAAGCACTATTAAGAGTGACCTATAAAAATTCGACAACGATATACCTACTGAAATAGGGGTACCTTGGGGGGGACTCATGTCAAAGTTGTGCCTTGGGGGGACTTCATTCAATGAATCCCCATTCAATAAACCGACTGAAATAGGCCTCTAGCACTGATTAAGAGTAACCTATAAAAATTAGACAACTGTACCGACTGAAATAGGCCTCTAGCACTAAAAAAAAAAAAAAAAAAAAATCCCCAAAATGGTAACAAAATCCCCAGTCTGGCAACACTGTGTCCAACGTTTTCACCTCCAGTATAAAGGGGGTGTTTAGTTTTGATTTTTCAGAAACACAAAGACAAAGGGTTTGTTCCAACCTTTATTCTTTTCTTTTATAACCTAAAAATTCATTATAGTATCGAACGGCTTATCATAAATAAATATGTCAACAGGATAATTTATCCACATTACAGCCGTATAATTAAAATAACCAATTCTATCAGTTATATCGTAAATACATTTCACTTTACACTTTAAATCTGTCATGACTACTTCATAATATTCATCACACACTTCAGAACTGTCGATTGTCAATAATCAGCATCTATTTATGTGAAATAAAAGTGTAATAAATTCTGAAGCTGTCAGAATTTTGTAATCGAAAAACTAATTATTTTTTTCAAGTTCTTAATAATCCTTAATGTTATAAAAGAAAGTCAAGGACAACCTATCTATAATATTAATAAAAAAAGAGCGGCCGTTACCTCAAATTGTGATGGACTTAGTACTGGAGGTCTGTCTCTGTGGGGCCCGCTTCACTCACCGCCGCCGGAAGCCGAAACTAATGTTATTCTATAGGGAATTTTTCTTTACAAATAACTTATTAACTAATACATATTTTTAAAGTCTGTTTTCACATTCTGAAAATTCCCAGCTGTTAAATGGATGGACCTTTCTTGAAAAATTATTTTTTTATATTTTATTTTGAAGCTGCAAAATACGAATTTTTAATATGTGAAATTTTTTCATTTTGCAATTTCAAAATAAAATATTAAAAATTTAAAAAATACATTTTCAAAAAAAGGTGCGTCAGTTTAAAAGTTGGGAACTTTCTGAATGTAAAAACAGAATTTAAAAATATGTATTAGTTAATAAGTTATTTGTAAAGATAATTTCCCCATTGGCCCGGGCTTCCGGCGACGGTAAGTGAAGAGGGCCGTTAATTCAAAATTAGTTTTCGAATTTTAATCTACTTCCTGCCGTCCGATTGAACAGGTATTTTTGATACATGTGTATAACCCCGACGACAATAACGAATGCTCAAGCTCTCAAGCAATAACGATTTTGAAGAGAAGACGGGGAGGGAAGCCCAACTCCAATCTAAAATAGGTTTTCGAATTTTAACCTACTTACTGTCATCTGATTAAGCTTAAATTTTGCAGACACGTATATTATTCACATCTGCTGTAAGCACATTTTGAGCTAAACGCGTGTTTTTATTTAGTTATTTATTTTTTAATTTATGTCTTATTTATTTTCTAGATAAATGGAGTATCATAGTAATATAAATCAATGAACCGTAATGACATATTTCGCATGCTTAAGATCAAAAACTGTTATGAATAAAATTAACATTTAAAAATTCTAAAACATTTAAAAATAATAATAATTATGAAATTAAAATAATAATTAAACTTTTTAAAAATTTGTTATGTTTATTTTATTTTTTATAATTTCTATGTAACTTCTGACAAATAGTAAACTGTAAGTTTGACTAATAATAAATATGTAATACTAGCCGCCTTCGGCGACCAGCTGGTTCGCGATCCTTGAAAAATCTGACTTTACGAAACTCCCGCTCGGTGGAGCCTGCGGCGCCTTTTTCCCGTTTCAGGTCTTACAACAGCTCATTGACATATAGTGAAAATAGCTTTATTGAAAAATTAAATCGCAGTAAATTCCCGCTCGGTAGCGCCTGCGGCGCCCTCTTCCGGTTTCAATATCTGAAACAGCCTGTTCGCTCACCAGGTTATGATCTTTCAAATTTCTGACTTTAGCAAAGACCCGCTCGGTGGCAACTGCGAGGCTTATCCCCGTTTTAGAACTTACAACATCTTCCTCGCTCATTGGAATTTGAAATATTGAAATTTTAAAATATTACAGCGCCAGCTGGCGGTAGAAATTTTTGTAATCTACTGTTCTGTTCTCAATCAACAAAGCTTTCAAATGATGCATTACTTATGAAATTATTTTAATTAGTAGCTGAGATACAAAAGAAAACCTAATCAGGAGACTTCGGAACGTGTGAATAAGGTGAAATCTCGAATTCCACTTTCGATAATATAAAATAACTTTAAAATATCTTTTGAATGATGTATTAATTAAAAATAATTTAATCATAATTAGAATTTGAAATACGTGTATTAGAATAAAATTTAATTTGCAATTAAAATGTAAATTTTTTGTTTATTCTCCGAAATCGATGAAATTTGAACTACAACTTTGTCTTGTGATGAAAAACTCTGTATAGTAAGTTTCGTGTGCGACAAAGGAAATTTGAAGAATTTTGAAATTTGCAATTTTTAATCGCGGTCCAAAAACATGTGACCTCAATCAGAAAAAGATCTTTCTCTTTCGCTCTGACTAATAATAAATATGTAATATTCAAACATCTTGAAGTCTATAAGTGATGGTGTTGTGTTGCTAACTTAAATTTTGCCATTCCTTATTATAAAAGTTCTTAGTTTAGTGAAAGATCAAGAAAATCTCCCAAAAACGTTTCACAGAATAACCCCAAAAAGTCCCTGCGAATTCAAAATCCGTCCCTACAGCTATAGATGGACAAGGCTGTAGCCAGAAGGGGAGAAAAAAAAAAAAAAAAAATCAAAAGTTCAAGCTGCAGTGCATTATGTTGAGTGTTAAAAATATGTACCTTAAAACTTTTCGATAAATTTGTAAAATTTCGGTGGGGGTTGACTGAACTCCCCAGGGCAAATCCTTACATTTGGCAACACTGTGTGTCATGACGTTATCATTCAGCACCAGCAGCAGTTAGGCAGACCGATTGTTTCATTTCCCATGAAATATTTTCTGTACCCAACTCACCTTGAAGAATGAAATCTATAATAATAAAGGAAGGTGTCTGTCTGTCTGATCATCTATATACGTTCAGCCCCTATTGAACGTAGAACTACAGAATTTGACATACGGGTGCTCAGAAGCAAATTAAATTTTATTCTAATATTCTAATAACGCGTATTTCAAATTCTAATTATGATTAAATTATTTTTAAAAAGTTGCAGTTCATATTTCATCGATTTCGGAGAATTAAAAAAAAAAAAAAATTATATTTTAATTTACATTTAATTGCAAATGAAATTTTATTCTAATATTCTAATACGCGTATTTCAAATTCTAATTATGATTAAATTATTTTTTATGCATCATTCGAAAGACATTTTGAAATACTTTTATATTATCAAAAGTGGAATTCGAGATTTCCCCAATTTACACGTTTTGGGGTGTCCTGAATCTGTACTCTTTTGTATCTCAGCTACTAATTAAAATAATTTCATAAGTAATACATCTTTTGAAAGCTTTGTTGATTTGGAATTGAACAGTAGATTACAGAAATTTCTACCGCCAGATGGCGCTGTAATATTTTAAAATTTCAATATTTCAAATTCTAATTATGATTAAATTATTTTTAATGCATCATTCAAAAGATATTTTAAAGTTCTTTTATCGAAAGTGGAATTCGAGATTTTACTCGATTTACACGTTTTAAGGTGTCCTGATTAGGCTTTCTTTTGTATCTCAGCTACCAATTAAAATATTTTCATAAGTAATACATCATTTGAAAGGTTTGCTGATTTAGAATTGAACAGTAGATTACAGAAATTTCTACTGCCAGATGGTGCTGTAATATTTTAAAATTTCAATATTTTAAGTTCTAATAAGCAAGGAAGAAGTTGTATGTTCTAAAACGGGGATAAAGCACCGCAGGCGCCACCGAGCGGGACTTTGCTAAAGTCAAAAATTTGAAAGATCATAACTTGGTGAGCGAACAGGCTGTTTCAGATATTGTAAGTGGAAGAGGGCGCTACCGAGCGGGAATTTACTGCGATTAAATTTTTCAATAAAGTTATTTTTCCTATATGTCAATAAATTGTTGTAAGACCTGAAACGGAAAAAAGGTGCCGGAGTTTCATAAAGTCGGATTTTTCAAGGATCGCGAACCAGCTGGTCGCCGAAGGCGGCTAGTATCAAATAAAACTGCTTCTAAAATATACTTTAACCTGTTTTTAAAGCGCGCCGCAAATATTCATATATGGTAACCTCTTATCTCACACCTTAATAATCTGCCTTTAAGGTATTAAAATGCAAGCTTTGACGCTCTGTGTGTGGATAAGCGGCTTTGTTCAAAATGGCTGTGAGGCGCCCTCCGTTTTTTGTTTTTGAAATGACACCCTAATTTGATTGAGCAAAAAGGCGCCCTCGTGCTAACCACAAAATTCACAATCCTAAACGCATACGACGTACAATGCACCAAAGTGCGAGATAAGAGAAAATAAAGCGAATGCATACCAGTTTTATTAGGCGATCTGTTGTTTATTGGTCTAATCTAAACCTGTAGATGGCGCTGCGCGCCGATATTAATGTTCTGTTTCTTCTTTTCTCTTTAGTGTGTGTTCTTCGTGTTCGTTTATGTTGTATGTAATAAATGTGTGTAGCCGTAATTTGCTCTCCTATTTTTTTGGATTTATGTCTTGTATTCGACTCCAATGAATAGACAGGAATCTACAGAGGCCGGCAGTCCCCACGAATCTGGACCGATAAGGTAAGATATTTACCTTATTTAAGTATAATATTCTGAAATGTTTATTAATGATTATATATGAAAGGATATATATGAAATGAGTCGCCAAGGTAGCGACATGTGCTTGAATGATGAATTTTATAAAGTCGTTAAGAATTTTAGCAACACAATTATTGGCGCCCGAACAGGGACTGCCAGGCCCTTAAATATTATTTAAAGCTGTTATTTATACTATAGTCCAAATTTGTAAATTAAATCAATATGGCTGTCGAACTTGAAAAATTGAAGAGAAAAAGATCTACCCTAAAAGGATTATGTACGAAACTGATTAATACAATAAATATAAAATTAAATGAACCCGACGAAGGGTTAAATGTTTTTGAATTAGAATCACAGTTAGAAAAACTGCAAGTAAAGAATAACGAAATTATAGAAGTTGAAGATCAAATTGAGGCCAAAATCACGGATCTCAACGAGCTACAAACCGAAATAGAAACGAGACAAGAATACAGAGATTCAATTATTGATGTAAAAGCTCAAATTATCAATAAGATAGAGAAAATTAAAAATTTAAACGTTACTCCGATCTTATCGCAGCCAAGAAATGAGCAAACAACCAATCTGCATTTAGAAAGAATTAATAATAGTTCTGTGAGACTACCCAAGTTATCAATTCCTGTTTATGACGGTTCTCCTGAAAACTGGATTGAATTTTGGAGCCAGTATGAGATTACAATACATAATAACAACAACATTTCTAATGTGCAGAAATTTGTGTATTTACGCAGCTTTTTAAAAGCCCAAGCTTTAACAGCTATTCAGGGTTTAGCACTTTCAGATCAAAATTACAATACTGCAATTGATTTATTAAAATCTAGATTCGGAAAAAAAGATATTATAATAAGATATAAAATTGACGCGTTATTAAATTTGAACCCTGTTAAATCTCCAAATCAAATTAAAGAATTACGCTTACTGCACGACGCCCTTGATATTAATATTAAATCTCTCGAAAATTTAGGTGTGGATTTAAAATCTTACGGAAATTTGTTATTTCCAATTGTTACAAAATTAATACCTACCAGTATTATGATAGACTATAATAAAATGAAAACAGAATCCGAGGAATGGGATGTACAAGATTTGTTAAAACATTTAAAATTAGAAGTTCAGACTAGGGAAAAAACCTTTTTATTTTTAAAACGCGAAGTAGAAACTCACAATAGCGGATATAAAAACTCAAATTCCAGATTTGATTCAAAATCATCGGAAAATAATAATAATAATAATGCTTACTACCGGAAATCTGGTTCGGGATATAAAAATTCTAACACAATGCAAAAGGCATCAGCCTTTAAATTAACTGTTAGTAAATGTATATTTTGTGTTGATGTAAATAACGATCATGACAGTAAAATGTGTAAATTAAATTTAGAGGATAAAAAATTGTCTTTACGCAAACAGGGAATCTGTTATTTATGTTTCAAAAGAGGTAAACATACCGCAAAATTCTGTTTATCGGGTCTCAAATGTGAGATATGTTCAGGAAAACACAATACATTAATTTGCTATAAGCAAAAATCGGAAACTCCAACGGCTCATATGAAAGATAAAAATCACATCGAACATACCCAAACAAATAATTCTGAGAACAGTGTTTGCGAAAATGATAATTCTGTATTGTCCTATAAGTGTCCTGTACAAAATCCGCTTGAGAATAATGAAATATATTTACAAACTTGCTTCGCAAGAATAACAAATAGTTCTAATTTAAACTCTCTAAAGTGTGCCGTATTATTCGATAATGCATCCCAAAGAAATTTCATAAACATATCACTCGCCCGTGAATTAAAATTGCCGGTGATTAGAAAAGAAACTTTAATAATATATCCGTTTTCATGTGATCATCCTCAATCAAATGAATATTCAGTCGTAAATTTCGAATTGTCTCATTTAAAAAACCACAAACAGAAATGTTATGTAGAGGCATTGGTCGTAAATCAAATCTCTTTTACGAAGTTACAGATTCTTGATGACGCATCATTTCGAAAACTTTGGGTTTCGAGAGAGGGGGAAAGAAATAAAATTCCGCAATTGCATTCGAAGGCTCCAGACATTCTAATTGGCGGCGGGTTATTTTGGAAACTGCAAAAAAATAAAAAGAAAATTAATCGTTCGTTGTTTGCTGTAAATACATTATTCGGATGGACATTGTCAGGGAACAATAATAATAATTCAGGAAACGATTCAGACAACTTAATTACTGGCGCCAGCGTGTTAAAAATTGAATGTGGTAACTCTTTTTGTTTACATGAAAACCATCCAAGCATGAAAATAAATGAGTCATCGGAATGTACGGGTAATGATTTGCAAAACTTGTGGTCGTTAGATCTTTTGGGAATAAATGATGATAAATTGATTTCTGCTTCCGATCAGGAAATAATAAATAAATTTGATAAACAGTTAGAATATAAACAGGGTCATTATGTTACTCATTTATTATGGAATGATCATAGTATTGACAAATTTGAGAATAATTTTGAAAACGCTAAACGCCAATTCAATTATTTGAGAAAAAGATTAAAAGCGGATAAATGGATTTTCGAGCAATATAGGCAGATAATCATAGAACAAAAACAATTGGGTATCGTTGAAGACTGCGGCCGCACAAAAAAGGAGTATTTCGCTCCACATAGAGAAATTGTAAGACGGGAAAAACAAACATCAAGGGTACGAATTGTTTTTAATTGTTCCAGTAGAGTATCGGGGTGTAAATCTCTAAATGATTGTCTCGTAAAAGGGCCATGTCTTACACCACCAATTTTGGATGTAATTAATAGATTTCGAATGTTTAAGATTGCGTTTTGCGCAGATATTGAAAAGGCGTTTTTAATGATAGAAATCGCGGAACCCGATAGAAATTTTCTAAAGTTTTTATGGTTTGACGAGGATACCGAGAATTATAAAATAATGCGAATGACCAGAGCTACATTTGGTTGTACAACTTCTCCTTTCTTTTTAACGGCAACAATTAAGAAACACATTAAGGAATATAAGGAAATTTATCCGGATAGTTATGAAATGTTAAATTCAGCTTTGTTTGTGGACGATTTGCTTTATGGTTCAGACACCGCAAACAGTGCCTATGAATTAACTTCTACTGCAGTAAATATTTTAGCAAAGGCTGGAATGAAATTAAGAAAGTTTAGTACGAATTCACAGAAATTAAAGAACATGTGGGATAAAAATGATTGTTTTTCGGAGGTAAATAATGAAAATGTAATAAATATTCTTGGATTGGTGTGGGATAAAGATAGTGATAAATTAGGATTAGCTTTGAAATCTATAGTTGAAAATTTGGATATATCGGTATGTACGAAAAGATATGTATTACATACAGCTGCAAAATTTTTTGATCCTATTGGGATTATATCTCCCTTTTTAATTAGGATAAAGTGTTTTCTTCAAAGAATGTGGGAAAGAGGTATGGATTGGGATCACGAATTGCCGGATGATCTTAAGGGAATTTGGATAAAGTGGTGTAACGAAATTAAGGATTTATTAGAAATTCGAATAGATAGATGCTATTTCACGTATGTTGATTTGAAAAATTCGCGTGTAGAATTACACATTTTTTCAGATGCTTCATCACTTGCATATGGTTGTGTTGCATATTTTAGGGGTATCAGTAATGATAAAAAATGTTATGTAAGTATGATTATGTCAAAGGCTAGAGTTGCGCCGCTAAAGAAACTAACGTTACCAAGATTGGAGTTAATGGGAGCGGTGATAGCAGCTAGAGTAGCGAAATATATTTGTGATATATTTAAGGAAATTAACATCGAGAAATTTTATTGGACCGATTCTACTATTGTTTTACACTGGGTGAAGGGATCGGCGAAACAATGGAAACCCTTTGTTAAAAATAGAGTAGTTGAAATTCAGGAATTGTCAGTACCCGAAAATTGGTCATATTGTAATACAAAGGATAATCCCGCAGATTTAGTTACTCGTGGTATTAGCGCAAATGCGTTAGTTAATAATGATTTTTGGTTTAAAGGTCCAAAATGGTTATCTGAGATAAATGGTAAAGGTAATGATATTGGGGAAAGGGTAAACACGCAATATATTACCGAAGAAAAAAGGAAAACACCTGAAAAAATAATTCAGTTTAAAATCTGTATAGAAACAGTTGAACCAATATTGGATCTAGAAAAATATAGTAACATTTTAAGAGTCCTCAGAATTACGGCATGGATAAAGAGATTTCTTAACAACGCGAATCCTAAAAACGAGAAAGTTAGCGGTCCATTATCGGCAGAAGAAATTGGTAATGCGCAGACAATATGGGTTAAATATACACAGAAAATTAGTTTTCCGAATGAATTAAACTGTTTGGTAAATGGGGAACCTATTTCTAAAAATTCAAATTTAATTGAGTTCTCACCATTTTTGGATTCCGTAGGAATAATGCGCATCGGAGGAAGGCTTCAGAAATCAAATTATTCCTTTAACGAAAAACACCCGATCCTGTTGCCTTCAAAGGGTAAATTAATTGATTTGTTAATAAAAAATGCGCATGAAAAAGTTTTCCATTTTGGCATTAATGATACATTAGTACAATTACGGGAGGAATTTTGGGTAATCAAGGGCAGACAGGCAGTAAAAAGCGTATTAAGAAGATGCAGAATTTGCATAAAATTTAATTCTAGAGCTGGAGCCCAGATATCAGCTCCGTTACCTGCAGATCGTATCAATGAACAAAAGCCATTTGCAGTGATAGGCCTTGATTTTGCAGGCCCTTTATACATCCGAAATACGGATAGCAAAATATATATTTTGTTGTGCACATGCGCTATCACAAGAGCAGTGCACCTAGAATTGGTAGAGAACCTTTCTACAGAAACATTTTTATTGGCCTTCAGAAGAATAGTAGCAAGGCGGGGTCTTTGCCATACGGTTTACTCCGACAACGCACGAACCTTTCATCGAGCTGATATTGAGTTAAGGCACATCTGGAAAATAATCACCCATCCCGACGTTAAAGATTACTATAGTAGTAATAAAATAAAATGGAAGTTTATCATGGAAATGTCTCCATGGTGGGGAGGCTTCTATGAACGACTTGTGCGATCTGTAAAAACTGCCTTAAGAAAGGTGGTTGGCAAAACCACTTTAACACACACACAACTACATACAGTTATATGTGAAATTGAAGGGTCAATTAATTCCCGACCCATTACATATACATATGCAGACTCAGGAGAACCTTCCCCAATTACGCCAGCACACTTCTTGGTAGGTCAGCGACTTACTACCTTACCTATCGTGCATATGAAACCACATGAGCTTCCTGGAACTTCGGCAACATATATCAAACGTTTTAATCAAAAGGAAAGAATATTGGACCAGTTCTGGTCAAGGTGGAAGAAGGAATACCTTCTACAGCTTAAAAACGCCATGACAAGTCGACACTCCAGTATTCGTGAATATACTCCAAATGATGTTGTGTTAATCCACGATTCCAAATTGCCACGGCACTTGTGGAAATTGGGAGTAATTACACAAGTGTTTCCCGGTAGAGATGGAAAGGTTCGTTCTTGTGAGTTAAAAACTTCAACAGGTACAATGAGACGTCCTTTCCAGTTGATTTATCCTGTTGAGATTTTTGAAAGGGACTAAATAAACTTAAACAACTTTTTCTTATAAACTATGACATTTGTGTGAACTTACAATTTGAAATATATTAGATAAAGAAATGTCAGATATAATTACAATGGGAAAATGAACATAAAGTTAATGTTCATCCGGGGGCCAATGTGTTGTTTATTGGTCTAATCTAAACCTGTAGATGGCGCTGCGCGCCGATATTAATGTTCTGTTTCTTCTTTTCTCTTTAGTGTGTGTTCTTCGTGTTCGTTTATGTTGTATGTAATAAATGTGTGTAGCCGTAATTTGCTCTCCTATTTTTTTGGATTTATGTCTTGTATTCGACTCCAATGAATAGACAGGAACCTACAGAGGCCGGCAGTCCCCACGAATCTGGACCGATAAGGTAAGATATTTACCTTATTTAAATATAATATTCTGAAATGTTTATTAATAATTATATATGAAAGGATATATATGAAATGAGTCGCCAAGGTAGCGACATGTGCTTGAATGATGAATTTTATAAAGTCGTTAAGAATTTTAGCAACACGATCTACATTAGATATAAAGGGTTTATGTACTTGAGCACTTCCTTTTATCTTAAAATTTTAAGATAAGTTATAATCTAGATGATTTGAATATTGACTTATCTACCACATTATGTGTAAAAATAAATAACGTCGAAGATTTGAACTGTGATTTAAATGTATTAAAGAAATAAAAAAAAGCTTTCTGGTGGTACATTTTTCTTTTTTTACCAGGAAAAGTATAATGAATAAAGAAGTTATTTTGGAAGAAAACGAAGATCTGATATCGAAGATTGATGGTAAATTACTTAAAAGTAATATATGAATTGATTTTAACACTCGTGAAGTTCATAAAAAATGCCAAGCAAAAACAGCAACACAGCAGCACTCTATAAAATCCTCTCTGGAACAAAAAGGCCTAAACGCAGTGTCTAATGCCATGTAGTGAGATTAAAATGATATATATATATTCTGTTTTTAAAAATATCTTTCGCGTTTTGTTTATAAATTCGATTTTATACATTTTTTTAATCAACAGTATTTTAAAGTACCGTCAGTAGATAAAGGGTTAATTATTGTTTATAATGACACATGAAAGTATTAAGATACATTAGGGCATATGAGTGCATTTTTGACTTTGCTATAAGTTTTTAACTTTGCAGCAATGTTTTTGGTATATGTTATTTAGATTTTTCAGCTTTACTGCACAATGTTTTTTACTGAAAATCATACATATAGCACTTATTAGTCCTTTAGATACAAAGACTTGAAAGAACTCGAATATACGACGATCAAAGTGATACATTTCTGTAAAACCTATTGCAATTTTTTTGTATTGAACTACGCATAACGAAATACAGGGTGATTATAGGTAATTTTAAAATGATAGCGTTTTGAAATCTCAACTTTAATTATAATCACCCCGTCCCGTATATTTTTTAGATGCAACAAAGGATTTTCTCATAGTAAGAAGTGTATGATTAACATCAATGATTCGTTTACAACAGGGGTGGCCAACCCGCAGCCCTCCGTGTATATTTTTGCGATCCGCGAAGAGACTAACGATAATATAAGTTTGACAATTTTGCAATACTAAATTAAAGAACTGGTGTACAATCAATATTTAAACTTGAAAACTTATTCACTCACCATAAATTTAAAATACGTGGCCTTTCTTCTATAAGTGCAAAATGCATGGTTCTGCCTTGGAGACAAAGCCTTGCTTTTTGCTTCTAAGGCACTAGCACGTATTTTGCGCCTGAAGAAGAAAGGCCACTCCCTTTCGAAACTGGCAATGCTTTCTTTAATTTTATGTTGAGTGAAGAAGTTTTCAAGTTTAAATATTGACAATTTTGGTTAACAGATTAAAAACATGTATGTTGTGGCCACCACATGACTTTCTTCTACATTTTCCTATACAAATTCACTCAGTAAAAATAATTTATTAAAATTATTATTTAAAAAAATTATCTCCCATGATAATGCAGACGATTTCCATATTAGAGAAGTAGTATAACACTAAATATAAAAAAAAAAGTCAATTTTATTGTCAATATTACTTTTTTTTTTCGTTAAAAATGAAAAAAAAAATCGATAACTTCATTTTAAAATATCGCAGATCTATGGTTCAACCATTCGTTTTGAAGGTACTGGCGAGTTTTTTTGAAAGATACCCATCATGAAAATTTACTCCCCTCGAGGGGAGGGACTTCCCCCTAGGAAGGGGGGAGGAGGCGAGGCTCCTACACATACAAAAAAATTTTCCCAGTTGACTATCTCTATTATAAATAATTCTGGTAAATTTCATAATGATTATTAAAAAATAATTCTCTTTATGCACATCTATACAAAATTTTGTCCTATACCACCATGTTAAAAATTTAGAAAAAGGGGATGGCAACGCAACCTGTGAGACAATTTTTACCAAAAGCTGATACGCACTCATTTATGTCAAGGTGCAACTACATACCAATTTGTATGAAAGTCTGTGCAGTACTTCCTGAGATACAGTTGCCACAAAATTTTGTCACACACACACACAGACAGACAGACATTTTCTAAAAATGGTCAAATCGTGTTCTACAGCTCTCAAAATGTGTAAATCCATCAAAAACCCGAAGTCGAAAAATTTTTACGAATCCAATACTTTCTTCTATTGAATATAGAAGAAAGTAATTAATAAGTCTGTTCTGACTTTTCGAAGTGAAAATATCTTTCAAAGAGTATGAGCGCTAAAGAATCACACTATTGTAATGAATTATTATTAGATCCATTATTCATTCTTTTTATCATAGTTATTAATGTATAGTCATAAAATTTTCAAGATTCTTTTATTAATTTACGATTGAAAATAATTTAAATTAATATATTCTGCTCCAAATCTTTACCTTGCCCTCCCCCGAAAAATGTATATACATACATGAATCATAGATTCACAAGCATATATACATGCGGTGCGGCCCGCCTGAATAAAATAGAGTTCCAATGCGGTCCACCAAGTGTTTTGGGTTGGACAGGCCTGGTTGACAAGACCACATTCGGTGGCATTGCGGAAAATTGTTAGAAGTGAATTTAATTTGTTGTTACATTTCCTGCCTCCATTGAGCTGTTGCTGTAAAAGTACATAAACAGGCAAAGTGGGAAATATATGGTATTCCACTCATTTCCATTAAGGTCGAATAAAATGAAGTCGTGTTTTTAAATATTGGTTTGGTAAACAATAAACAGTGAAAGTTGGTTGCATTAATCGATTTGTTTCAACCCAACAAGAATACATACAGGGAATAAAAAAAAATATTTCATTTCACTAAGCATACTTAAGGCTCTATCATGAAAAGAAATATTTAACTCTTTATCTACCGCATTATTAAACAGATAAAATCTGTATTTGAAACATATATTTTTAGTTATTTAAGAGTATTATTTAAAGATATAAATTACGCATATCCCCACCATCGTAGTAATTAATGAAAATTTTGTGAGGTGGTATTTTGTGTACCACTGGTATATAGATATATAGAGGTCGAAAAATATATTTCGACCTTAAAAAAGTGTAATTTTTTTTTTTTTTTTGCTTTTTATATAAGGAAATACTTTTTATATAAAACTTTGGTAAACTTTCCTTATATTTTTTATATACTTTTTATATAAAAAATATAAGGAACATCCTTATATTTTTTTCTAAGATTGATGGGAGATTCTTGAAATGATATAGGAACGAATTAAAACACACATGAAAGATCTTGAAAAATGCCAAGCAAAAATAGTGGGAGTGAGAGCACTGCATAAAATCCTTTCCGTAACAAAAACGGCTACATGTAGCATCTAGTGCCATGTAGTGAAATTAAAGTCAGGTATATACGTTCTATTCTTATAAATGCATTTGACATTTCTTCTATAAATTTGATTTTATAAGCTTTTAAAACTAAAGGTATTTTAAAGTATCGTTGGTAGATAAAGGGTTAAACTTATTAAAAAAATCTCGAGTGACTCCACTCGACTTTCCGAACATTGAGTGATTAACAGTTTTGTAGATAAAGTAAAGAAAGAGGAATTGTTAAACAAACAAAAGAGAGAAAACCATAATAGAGTGTTTGAGTATTTTTCTCCATATATTACACGATGTTTTATTTAAAGCTACTGGACTTTGAGCCCAAAATCGTAATGATAAAGAATTTTTCGTTGTGTCCCTGTAAAAAACCTATAAATGCTAGATTCACCAAAATGCTTATAGTTAGTGCAACAGTGATTTATAATATTCATATAAATTTTCAGCTCAATTGAATAAGGCGTTTAGATGCTATCGCACTTTTAAAAATTGGGTCCCATTGGCCATAATGACAATGAATTTTTCTTTGTGCCCCTGTAAAAAATTGTAAGTGCTAAATTCTCCAAAATACTTATAGTTAGTGCAACAGTGATTTATAATATTCATATAAATTTTCAGCTCAATTGAATAAGGCGTTTAGGTTTAGATGCTATCGCCCTTTTAAAAATTTGGTCCCATAGGCCATAATGATAATGAATTTTATTTTGTGTCCTTGTAAAAAAATTATAAGTGCAAAATTCACCAAAATCTATACAGTTCGTGCAACTGTGACCTATAACATGTGTACAAATTGTTTGCTCAGTCTAATAAAGCGTTCAGACGCTATCGCACTTCTAAAAATTTGGCCCCATAGGCCATAATGATAAAGATTTTTTCCCGGTGTCCCTGTAAATAAACTGTAAGTGCTAGATTCACCAAAATCAATAGGGTTCATACTATGGTGACGTACAATATACGTACCCACTTTCAGCTTATTCGAACAAAGCGTTTAGATGCTAGCGTGTTCACCCACAGACATACACACACACATACATACATCATCGTAAAAATAGTGAAGACGGACTCAGGGGACCTCGAAACGTATAGAAACATCAAAATTTCAAATTCGGATTTTTGACATGATTACAATACTTTCCTCACTATAGTGTTCGGAAAGTAAAAAAAAAAAAAAAAAAAAAAAATATATATATATATATATATATATATTTCTAAAATAAAAGGTGACTTGTTCAAAGAGTGAAATTCAAAAAACAATTCGAAAGACTTCTTACTTTTTAAACGAGATATAATAATGTGAAGCAACAAAAATCCCATTGGATTATATGGGAAAGACCCTCTTAAAGGATTCGCACCAAAAGTTCAACTAATTTGAGTAAAGATGCAACTACATATAAATTTATATGAAATTATGTGTTCTTGTGTTAGATTGCCACAAATTTTTGGTCACACATAGATTAAAAAAAAAAAAAAAAAAAAAAATTATAATAAAAATTATACAGACACGACATTATTTCATTATTTAAAACATGAAAATCTGACATTGACAGATTTTAATTTAGTGCCAGAGGCCTACTGCTAAACTTGTTAATATTGACAAATTCTTCTTTAGTTAATTCGTGACGATCTAAATTCCATGATAAAGTTTTCATTAAATCAAACCAATGTGTTTCAGCTGCAGATACTGCAACAAATAACGTTGGAAGTCCAAACTGTCTTATAGCCGCAAAACAACCTTTTTTGCTCTTTTTCCCAATGAGGGGGAGGTGTGCCTTGGGGGGGACTCATGTCAAAAGTGTGCCTTGGGGGAGGCTCATGTCAAAGTTGGGCCTGGGGGGGGGGACTCATGTCAAAGTTGTGCCTTGGGGGGACTTCATTCAATAAATCACCATTCAATAAACCGACTGAAATAGACCCTTAGCACTATTAAGAGTGTATTATAAAAATTCGACAACTGTACCGACTGAAATAGGCCTCTAGCACTAAAAAAATAGTCAAATCGTGTTCAGTAACTTTCAAAACATGCAAATCCATCGAAAACTGGAAGTCGAAAATTTTTACGAAACAGACACTTTTTTATTTTCTTCTATATGTAATATAGAGAAAGTATTGGATTCGTGAAAATTTTCGACCTCCGTTTTTTGATGGATTTACAAGTTTCGGGATGTCCTGAACACGAATGGATAGTTCTTAGAAAATGTCTGTCTGTCTGTATCACGTATTTTGTGGACGCTGTATCTCACGAACCAATGAATGAAATTTAACCAAACTTGGTATTTAGTTATACCCTGACATAAAGTAGTGCTGATTAGATTGGGGGATCAATCGCTCAACAGGTGGCGCTGTGATTGCATTTTTTGTAAACTTTTAACATGGCAGTATAGGACAAAATTTCGTATAAATGTGCATAATGAGAGTTATTAACACGCTTTTATTAGCTTCACCTGTATGTATGTTTGTAACTGCTCTGGGAGCAAACAAAAAATCTATATTGTAGAAAAAGACTTTCTCAACGTGAACGCTGTGGCTGTTAGTTAAAGCTCCGTGCTACGAACCTAAAGGTCTAACGTTCGAGCCCAGTCAGGGGAGATTTTTTATAAATGGTTTTTATTTAATTCTAAATTATTTAATTAAAGATTTAAGTGTATGTAAGTATTATGGTGTATCACTCACACGATTTTCTCTTACCCTACATTTTAATGCTAAGATAGATATTTTGCGCTTTTTAGTTCAAATTTCTATAAAAGCGTGTTCTTTAATTTTTTAAAAGAATCATTTTATTTTAAACTTATGATTGTAAAAATAATATGAATTTTTGATAATAGTAGTTTTTAACTAGGAAAAAAACTTTGTGCACGTGGGGGCATCGATTCCCCCCCTGGGGGAAGACCTCCCCGGGGTGGTAAAGTTTCAAGTTGGGTATCTTTCGAAAGGTCTCGTCAATACCTTTAAAATGAATGGTTGAACTATAAATCTGTGATAATTTAAAACAAAGTTATCGATTTTTTTTTTTTTTTTTTTTTTTTACAAAAAAAAAAAAAAAAAAAAAAAAAAAATCCGTAATTTTTTTTTTTAAATATTGTTACGGAGTGAATATGTATAGGAAAATATCGAAGAAAGTCTTGTGGTGGCCAAACAAAGCGGCAACGCACCTACTTTATTCGCCTGACGAAGGGTCGTGTGTTCTTCTGATCCGAAACAAATGTTGCTCGTTCTTGCATTTTATGGTGTTTAATTCGAAGTTTTGTACTTGTTACATTTGAACGCCAGTTTTGTGGTGCTTTATTATTTTATAACTTGTACCTCTGTGATGGGTTTCTGTGAGCAGCACTATCTAATTTTTTGCTGTAAAGTTGTATTAAAAATTATGTGAAAATGAAGGAGATAAAATTGTCTGAAGAAGATTCAAACAAATACGAATCTTCAGGCAATGATGACTGAATTGTGAATTTTTAATGCCTTAAAAAGTACAAAGAGGGAATAATATACTTTTACCCAATATAAAATAAAATAAAATTTTGGCATTTAAATAATAAAATTTATAATAATATACACTTCGAGTAAAAAATTTAAATAATTAATTCGACATCAAATATTAGACAACTAAATATTCGCGCAATATGTTCGTTTTTCGCTCTAATTTTTTTAATTTAGCGCTGAATAGTCTTTGCGTGAAAGAATGCTTGTTAAAATAGAGATTTTTTATATTTTTTTTATGAGCATTTTAAATAAGTTTTATAACAAACATAATTAATACAATTCCTCTCCCCCCCCCCCCATCCCCAAAAGAAAAAAAAAAGAAAACCCCGATTTTTATTTGAATTGAAAACTAGTATGCTGTGGCCACCACAAGACTTTCTTCTATATTTTCCTATACAAATTCACGCAGTAACAATAAAAAAAAAAAAAAAAAAAAAAAAAAAAACGATTTTTTTTCAAAGTTTTTTTTCGTTAAAAAAAAAAAAAATCGATAACTTTGTTTTAAATTATCACAGATTTATAGTTCAACCATTCGTTTTAAAGGTATTGACGAGACCTTTCGAAAGATACCCATCTTGAAAATTTACTCCCCTCGAGGGGGGACTTCCCCCCCAGGGGGGTTCACGAGGCTCCTACGCATACAAAATTTTTTCCCCAGTTGACTACCTCTATTATAAATAATTCTTGTAAATTTCATAATGATTACTAAAAAATAATTCTCTTTATGCACATTTATACAAAATTTTGTCCTATATCACCATGTTAAAAATTTAGAAAAAGCGGGATGGCAACGCAACCTGTAAGACAATTTTTACCAAAAGTTGATAGGCACTAATTTATGTCAAGGTGCAACTACATACTAATTTGTATGAAATTCTGTGCAGTAGTTCCTGAGATACAGTTGCCACAAAATTTTGTCACACACACACACACAGACTGACAGACAGACAGACAGACAGACAGACATTTTCTAAAAAGGGTCAAATCGTGTTCTACAGCTCTCAAAACGTGTAAATCCATCAAAAACCCGAGGTCGAAAATTTTTACGAATCCAATACTTTCTCTATATTACATATAGAAGAAAGTAAAAATTTCAATCTGCACAAATAAAATAATTTTTTGATTGAAAATTGATAAAATTAGTTCACGGTTACATCATAATGAAATGATTTTTTTTTTTCTTTGGTATAACTAACTCGATTTTTTTTTTTTTTTCTTTCTTTAAATGAAAAAAATAAATAATCAATTCATTAAAAGCGCAATATTGAGAAGGAAAACAGTTTTGGCGAGTGTGCTGCTAAGTCAAATTTCGGGATTATTTGGCGAATTTTAAGGATCCGCGCTTTCAAAACCTTCTCTTCTCTTTTCTATCAGTATCAGCTGTTTTGACTATGGCCGATAGATGTCCCACGATTCTGCCGCACGTTCATCCGCTGCACGCGTTCGCCACTTCGCTACATTCAGCGTTTGGCGTTTCTCACAATGGCGGCCTCACAAGCTTTAGTTCCTGTTCCTGTACAAACAGTAGTCCCAGTTCCAAATAATGTCGTTATTAGCCAAACACAACCATATCCTAATTCAGAAATGGAAGAATTAACACCTATTCCTATACCATTACCTCCACAACAAGATGAAACAGCACAACCTCCAGTAAAAAAAGGCCGAGAATCGACAGGAAAATGGAAAGGTTACGATAGCAAGCGAGTCTTCAAGAAAGAATGGGAAGATCGCTACGGTAAGTGCAATGGTCTTTCGTTGGCGAGATCGATGTCTTTTCGGCACGGATTGTCATTATGGCGGCTACTCGGGCCTCAGGGCGACGCCCAGGACGCCAATCTTTAAGGTAACACTAAAATTACGCCAAATGAAGAACTTGATAGTTGGAATATGAATGGTGTACACTACACATCAGTACACATCCATCAGATGTTTTTAAAAATTATTAATTTACAACTTCACATTCAATGTATGCGTGTGTGTTAACTTAAATTCGAATTATAAAATGGCGTCGTCTTTGTGTCTGGAACTTGCCTGTGTTATATTCAACAACAACCTTTACATAGTCTTATGTGATACGAGAAAATCAAAACTAGAGTCCAGAAATATGAAAGTAGTTAATTTGCTATATTTTTATCTCTGTTGTCTTTATGACCATATGTTATTATTTCTATGTTATATTAATTTAATATTATGTAATAGTTCTGTTTAAGCCTAATTAATTTCTGAAACCATCAACAGTGATCATTTTTTAAATATATTTGTCTTATTTCGTTGTGTATTGATTGTTTTGACTAAAAAGGGTAGATTATTCTTTTTTTTTTTTCTAAAAATAGTTACCGCCATATTTAATTGAAAGTATTCAGTCGTTGTCTAATTTCCGAGCTCTTTATGTTTAAAATATATATATATATATATAATCAAGCAAATATTTATTAATCTGTCGTTTATAAACTGGGTTGCAAAGATTATCTATCGACATTCTCTTCTCACACTGAAAATATCATCACCATGTACAACTGAGAAGTTTATGCGATTGCGTGGTCTATTTTTTTTTTTTCTTGTCTACCTTTTCATCTTTAAATAGCCTATAAATAGACTAATAAGCTTGTAAGTTTTGAAGAAACAAAATATGAAATTATTACATATTTTAAGAATGTAATAATAAACAATTTCTATAACTTCAATACATTTAATTAAAAATGAATGTAGTTTTACATTTTTATGTAGTTAATGAAGAAGGATTTAAATAAATGATGAAATATCAAAAAAAAAAAAAAAAAAAATTAAATGGTAAAATACTAAAAAATAAAAGAAAAAAAAATGAGATTCGCAAAATTTTAGTAGAATAAACTAACACCTATTAGTATTTTTCATTTTTGTTATGCATAATTTTGGCATTCAAAATTGCAATACCCTTTGATTTTCATATTAGATATTGTAAATGCCATCTCTTGAAACAGCCTCTGCCATTTGATTTCGTATAATATATATATATATGCAAGACATCAGGTATATTCATGTAGTTTCATTTGTTTTCTCCAGATTTTTTTTTTTTTTTTTTTTTTTGTTACTTCTTTAAAATTGTATAGGAAAATTTGTTTCCACAGTTGCTCATCACCTAAAGTGTTTTTTAAAATTCTGTTTTCACATTCAGAAACTTTGAATTAGTACTTATGGAAACAAGTTTCCTCACAGAATAAAATGAGCTGTAGCTGTCACCAAGGTTAGCTACTCTTAAGTGAATTTTTAAGTAATTGTAAAAGATTTCCCCTAGACAGTTTCAAGAGGGTGTAGCACACTGCATACCCTTAGATTAAAGAAATAGCATTCTTCTTGTCCCTTGTCTGAAAAAAATTGCACCATTCTCCTCTGTATGTTGCATTATACTTATTTGTATTGTAGGATTTCACATTAAACATGCGCTAGTAGGTGCTTTCTTATATTCATGTTCCAAACATAACCATTTTTAAGAGCAATTGTAACTTTCTAATGTATTCATTATTTTAAAGTTTTTATGAGCAAGTATTTTTTGCTTATGTCTTGTAATTATAATAGAGAAATTATCAGAGTGTTAATTTTCAAATCATTTTAGCATGTACTCACACTATTTTTAGCAGCTACTAAAAAATAATCATAGACATCTCTTCAAGGGATATGGATCAAAGGAAATATTCTTTTCCAAATAAAATGATCCCAACTCATTTACTGAATTTAAGGGGAATCAACCTTCAAACTGAAGTTACTGATATACATATACAATATTAAGATAAATGATATTACTTACAGTGTTGGCCAAATTATAAGGATTTTTTTTTTTTTTTTTTTTTAACTATTTCTATTAAAAAAAAAAAAAAAAAAAAAAAAAAAATGCTGAACTATGTGACCTTGAGCTTCGGACATGCTCAGAACATTTACAAACTCATATTTTCACTATTGATATTTAGTTACAAATGCAGTTAGAGGACTAGCCACAAATTGAAGCAGGGGATTTTTTTTTTTTATTTTTTTTTATTACCCTTTATTATAAAACTATATAAATGACTTGTAACTTTAACACATAATTTCACATACCATGTGCAATATTTGTAGGGGAAACCAGGGAGACTTGACCCAGTTTTTGGTTTTTAATTTTTAATATTTTTTGTATAACAGTTGGAGCTGAATAAAAAATATGAGCATATAGTCTGTTATTTTGTACATACTGTGGCTAAAGATAATAGCACAGTTCTAATTAGAAATGGTGCAAAAAAAATAAATTATTTAAGTCAGCACGAGTCAAGTGTCCCTAAGCCTAGGGAGACTTGACCCCCCTCATAAAAGTGAGAAAACTCGTAGATATTGAATGAAAAAACACAGGTTTTGTGATTTAAAAGTTTTATTTTGTAGAAGATTTTAGTGAATACAAAAAATTGTTTTGTTTGTCTTAAGCTTTGTACGTTTCACATTAAGAGCCTCTTTTGCCAACTTATTTTTTCTTTTCTTCTTTCTGCCTCTTTCTTTCTTTTATTTTTTTTAAATTTTACATTAAAAATAAAATGTTGAAACCCATACCGTCACCAATTCCTCATTGCATAGCTCTAGTTAGACGTAAAACACACCCAAATTCAATCCTAAAAGCAGCGGCACTCTATTAAAACTGAAACCAAAAGATTGCAGGAAATCGAATAAACCAATCAAATCTCTCCTAAGTGTCTCCATATTGCGCCATCATAGGAAAGGTGAATTAAGTTTACAAGAATTGGTAGTTTCTCGCCATAGAATTTCTCCAAACATAAAGAGAACCTATGATCTCCGTTTGAACCCTTAGATTACACTAATTTAGTTATTCATAAAATAAAAATGCATTAAATGAAACAAAGAACATTAAATTAATCACTGTGTCAAGTCAAGTCTCCCTAGTTAGCTTGAGTCAAATCTACTTAAGTAGCTTTGCTTTGTTAATCCTAACTTTTTAACAATTTGCATTACAGTTATGTAAAACTACTATACCAATCTGCAGCTAAAAGAGTGACTAAAACAAGTATACTTCTGAAATTGACTTACCTCAAAACTGGAAATTCAAATTTAATAGACGCCAAGATCTTCAAAATTTACTTGAAAGAAGCAGTATCAATCAGCACTAAATTGCAAGAAAACTATGGATAATTCTGGAATGACTGTTATCTGCAAAAGGCTGTTGTATGATTGGTCGGTACAGTCTCTGACATTTCCCTGAAATTTTCCTTTCTTAGGAAAAATCCGCATGGGTCAAACCACCCTATGCTTTTTTGTGAGGAATCTCATTTAGTCATATATATATATATATATATTTTTCAAAAATTATTTTTGGTAAGTTTTCTGCTTATAATAAGCAGGGTGCGAAATTTCCGCTCGCCATTAGCGAGTGGAATTTTTACTGTGGTGAGTAAAAATTTGGTCTAGTTATAGACAGAATTCTTACACGATACGGTGACAGAAAACATTCTTTTTATAGATTTAAATATGGCAAAATATTGTCATCTTATAACCCCATATTTAACCTCTCCTTTTTACATTCTCGGAGAGCTGAGTCTGTGTGTGCACTGCCCGAGATCGCCCCAGCCTAGAAAAGGAAAAATACTTAGTGCATACATAAAAATTTTGATCTCTTTGGCAGTTTCGTTTCTCACTCTGTTATTTCTCCAAGCGGAGTGAGAATAGACGAGCAGGGAGCCATTTTGCCTGTCACTCACTATCAGAGTGAAGAGATATGCGAAAGTTTGTCTATGCGATATTGTCACATGAAAATGAGCACGAGCCCTTTTAAAAATACTGCCTATGTTTATTTTGTTGAATAAGGATTTTTAAAAAAAAGTTCATATTTTCCAGTTTTGTACTAAAACGCCAATGATTTGTAAGCAACGACAACGATTTATCGAAAAAATTATTCTGTAATGTCTATTTCAAATGACAGCAACGAATAAGTTATATACATTGACATTCTGTCTGATTACAAAAATAAAATGGATGAAAGAGACATTTCTAATATAAAAAGTTAAGCAAATAAATAGATAAATAAAAAAGCTTAATCTTTCATAATAAAAAGATTTTCACAGGATATTGTTTGATAAAGAATTTTTTTTTCTTTGTTTTTTCTTTAATGATTCTTTGCATTTATATTATTAAATATTTGAATTTTTTTCAAATCATCTCGAATACAATATATTATAATGATTTTTAGTTATATATGATTATGAAACTTGATGATGTACGACACACTTTTAATATATATAATTTTAGACATATTTGTAAAAGCATTTCAAATAATTAGAAAAAATAAAAAACCTAAAATGTGTAAAAAGGAAAAAAAATGACAACCGTATTTTGTGGCGAGTAAAACTTTTTTTTCAGCGAGTGTAGTATGAGTTGAAGTTTCGAGCCCTGAAAAAGAATAATTTCAACATTTTACGGAACTTTCAGAAAATTTGACAAAACATTAGAGAATCAGTATTCTGAAACATAAAATGCATTCATATAAGAGAGAGATCGCTGACATATTTAAGATGGATATATATAGTTTTTTTTTTTTTTACTGCACATGTGTGAAAGATTGAAATCTTTTAAGATATGATAGCCAGAAGATTCCATACATTCACACTCTGACCAATTGCCAAAAACCACTTTTCTGAACTCATGAGACCTTAAAACGTGTAAATCAGGTGAAATCTCTATATCAAATTTTTGGACCGAATACGATACAGTTGAATCTCGTACAATGCATTCCCATATAATGCGAAGAAAAATCTGCAATTATTACTCATACAACGTGATAGAGTCTCATATAACGCATAAAATAAAGGAAGCACGTGACGACATCTTCTCTACTTTCAACCTGTTCAAGGAAGGATTGCTCCGTTACTATAACAACACCTGACGCTTCTGGTCTCATTGCAGAATGAAATAGTCTGCTCAATGTATGTTTCCTATAATGCGATTTTCTACAATGTGGAACGTATCCCCCGCGTTCTACGAGAGTCTACGGCAGGGTTAGAAATAAGCGGTCGTCAGTCGCATTTTGCGACCAGTTTTTTCATTTTGACGCCTAGAATTCCAATCATAGGTGCCATATTTGACGCCTGGATTTTTTCCTCATCATACCTAATCATTTTCCCAATCCCATCAGACTGTAAACAAGTCTATTTCAGTCAATTGAACCTAATAAAAACTGATTTAAGAAATCATATCTCTATGAAAGTAGCTGACGATTTGTTAATGATTAAATTAAATAGCCCAAAATTGGAAGATTTCTGCCCAGAAAATGCTATTAAATTGTGGTGGAATGATGTATCTTCTGGGTGAAGAATGAATTTGCGATTTTAAATATGTACGTTTAATATTGTCAATGTAATTACATTCATTACATAAATGTTTTATTTAATCTTGCATGTATTATTTACAAGTTGATGTTTTATTATTATTTTTTTATATATATACATATTTAATTATTGATGGCACCTAGATTTTTCATTTTGACGCCCAAAAAATTTAATCCAGGAGTCATTTTGACGCCTAGTTTCAAAATTCTTATTTCTAACACTGGTCTACGGTACTTCCATTGCCTACGGTAGTAGGGTAATGGAAGTAAAAAAAGGAAAATTTGCACTTAGTACTATATGAAATTATGTGTTAGTTACAAGTCATACATTTTATGATACAGGGTAATCCAAAGTATTTGTTTTCTTCAATTTGTAGTTAGTTTCTTTTAATTTCACTCACGACTAAATTAATAGTGGAAAATATGAGTTTGTAGATGTCCTTTGTATGTCTGAAGCTCAAAGTCATTTCATTCAGTATTTCTTCAGAAAAAAATGTCCAACACTCTATAAGGGAGAAAATTCTTGATAGTAGTTTTTGAGAATTTTCTCAAGAAGAATATTCAAGAATGATATATATATTAACCATATCACTTTAAACACATAAATAGGTAATAATAAAACAAAACAAATTATTTAAAAACTTTTACTGTATTTCATTTGAGTTTTCCGCAAGATATTAACTATCAAATGAGAATCAGTATGGTTGGTGTTGGTAATGCATTTTTTGAAATTAATAAAATTTTACTAGAACAGCTTTACTAGTTCTTAAAGAATGAAGTTAATTTAAAACATTTAAAAAAGAAAAAATATGATATTGAATCTGATTTATTATGCAGCTAATAGCGTGATTTCCAACATGTAGGTATATAATCTGCAGGTAATGATCAAATTGTTAGAAATTTTTACATTTTTTCGATTTTCTAAAAAAAAAAAAAAAAAAGTTTATATATACAAAATGGCCCGGGACTTCAGACATTCAAAGAATATTTTTAAAGAAATTACATTTTCCATTATCAATTTAGTTCAAAGTGTAGTTAGGGAACCAACCACAAATTGAAGAGCACAAATACTTTGGGTCACCCTGTATCATAAAAAGCTATAAATGACTTCTAACTTTTAACACCTTGTTGCACATTCTATGAATATTTGTTTTGTTGTGGAAATTGCTCAATTATATAGGCAAGTGTAATTTTTTTTTGAAAAGTTTCTTGCTTATAACTAGAACGGATTTTCATAAAACTTTACAAAATATACAGAAAAATTGACAAAGCATTAGAGAAACATTATTCTGAAACATAATTCCCACATGTAATATTCTCAGAGATGTAAGCATTTATATTTTATATTATTCAATATTATTTTACTTTGCATGTGCGAAGGATAGAAAAATTTTTATTACATAGGTTGAAAGCTAGATATATTGAGCAATTTTTGAAGTGAAAACTTCTTTAGGCGCGTTGAGCACTTTTGGGTGAACAAAAATCTTTGAATTCCCGTCATCGTCAGCTGACGCTTTCCATTTGAAGTGAAAAATTTTGGGTGAACAAAAATCATTGAATTCGCGTCCATCCTTGTAGATACAAATAATGTATCATACAATTAACTTGCTATTGTGAAGTGTTAATGATTATCTACTGTATAAATTTTTAAAATCTGGTGCGGCTCTACACGACTTCTCTTATCTCCGGGCACTGTCTCTATTGCAGTTAGACCTCAAAAAACTGTGAGAAAGCCCAAAGCTGCCATTTTTCTCACGTTTTTACAATCTGGTGCGGCTCTACACGACTTCTCTCATCTCCGGACACTATTTCTTAAAGATTGCAGCCGGAAACGTTGCAGTTAGACCTCACAAAACCGTGATAAAGGCCAAAACTGCAAATTTTATCACGTTTTTACAATCTGGTGCGGCTCTACACGACTTCTCTCATCTCCAGACACTGTCTCTATTGCAGTTAGACCTCACAAAACCATGAGAAAGGCCAAAGCTGCCATTTTTCTCACTTTTTTACAATCTGGTGCGGCTCTACACGATTTCTCTCATCTCCGGACACTGTCTCTTAAAGATTGCAGCCGGAAACGTTCCAGTTAGACCTCACAAAACCGTAATAAAGGCCAAAGCTGCCATTTTTTTCACGATTTTACAATCTGGTGCGGCTCTACACGACTTCTCTCATCTCCGGACACTGTCTCTATTCCAGTTAGACCTCACAAAACTGTGAGAAAGGCCAAAGCCGCCATTTTTCTCACGTTTTTACAATCTAGTGCGGCTTTACACGACTTCTGTCATCTCCGGCCACTGTCTCTTAAAGATTGCAGCTGGAAACGTTGCAGTTAGACCTCACAAAACCCTGAGAAAGGCCAAAGCCACCATTTTTCTCACCTTTTTACAATCTGGTGCGGCTCTACACGACTTCTCTCATCTCTGGGCACTGTCTCTATTGCAGTTAGACCTCACAAAACCATGAGAGAGGCCAAAGCCGCCCTTTTTCTCAAGTTTTTGCAATCTGGTGCGGCTCTACACGACTTCTCTCTTCTCTGAACACTGTCTCTATTGCAGTTAGCGCATTAAATAAAATTGTAATATAATTTTTGTAGTAGTAGTTTATATTAATGAATAAAAAGCACTTCATTTAAAAGTATTTCCTACACAATAAAATATTTCCTGACGATTCAAGAAATACACACGTAATTGTTCACGTTTTCACTTCTGTCGGCATCCCCGGAGTGCATATTTTTTTTTTATCAAAAGTTCATTTGAATAGAGTAAAAATGAAACAAATTGCCGGAAAAAGAACAAGCTAGATTTTAGGTATTTTCAAGAGATGAAATTTCATAAGTTTTTCATATACCACATATTTAATTTGAAGATCCAATTTTTTCAATCACGTTGCAAAAGTTGCTTTTTTGTAAAAAACTCCTTATAAACTCACAAATCTTGGTAAATAAATAAAAATATATTAGAGTTGCAAGCCTATAAGGGATTTTTCACGAAAAAGAACTTTTGCAACATAATTGAAAAAATTGGATCTTCAAATTAAATATGCGGCATGTGAAAAAACCCCTTATGAAATTTCAACTCTGGTAAAATACCTAAAATCTAGCTCGTTCTTGTGCCAACAATTTGCTTAATTTTTACTCTATTCAAATGAACTTTTGACAAAAGTTGCCCAATATATCTAGCTTTCAACCTATGCAAGATTTAATCCAGATTTTTTAAAATATCCCATTTGTGAATTTTAAAAATAATTTGTGAAAAAAATCAAGTAAATTTCTGAAAATTAATGCTTTCAAACAGTTGACGGCTGTAAAATGAAAACATATGCGGAGTGAGCAATTTCTAAAGTGTAAGATAAGTAGATATTTACTTATTTATTATTGTCTCGAATAAATATTCAAATTAAGGATAATTTATTATATTCGGTGCAGCAAAGCTTATAGAAATTTTTAGTGTGCTGAATGTTGACTTTGTTGTGTTGCTGAAAATTGACTTTGTGAAGGTGCCTCATTGCTAAAAGTTGATTTTGTGAAGGTGCCTCATTGCTAAAAGTTGTTTTTGTGAAGGTGCCTCATTGCTGAAAGTTGACTTTGTGAAAGTGCCTCAATGCATCACTAAATTCATTCTGTATTAACATTTGCTATGTAATAAAAAAATTTCTATTTTTCACACATGCACAGTAAAATAATATTTACTAATATAAAATCTAAATGTTCATATCTCAGCGAATATTGCATGTGGGAATTTTATGTTTCTCTAATGTTTTGTCAATTTTTCCTGTAAATTTTGTAAAGTTTTATGGAAATCTGTTCTATTTATAAGAAAAAATATCCACCTAAATAATTTCGCAATTTCCACAACAAAGCATATACATATTATGCATAGTTTGTGCAACAATGTGTTAAAGTTACAAGTCATTTATAGCTTTTTGTGATACTGGGTGATCCAAAGTATTTGTGCTCTTCTACTATTTGTGGTTAGGCCCTCTAATAGCTCTCTGAACTAAATTGATAGTGGAAAATGTGAATTTTTAAATGTTCTTTGCATGTCTGAAGTCCTGGGTCAATTTTTGTCCAGTATTTTTTTAGAAAATCGAAAAAATGTAAAAGAAAAAAAATTCTAATAATTTGATCACCCACTAGTCACTTTAGTGTCAGAAATTTTGACAGATTCTGTTTGTTCAAGCTGTCAAATTTTTTCTTTTTTGTTGGAAAAATGACATTTTACCTGTAGATTATATGCCAGAAATTACGATATTTTGTGTCTGAAATTAATGCCATTCTTGCAACAAAAGAGCAAATAACTCAACCAGAAATCTTTTATTTGCAGAAATTGTACAAAACAATATGTGCATAGGTTAGTCTCTTTCAGAAGTCACATTAACTCTTTTTGATTATTAAATAAACTTAAAGCATGAGTAATTACTTAGGTAAATAGGTATTTTCACTTCTGAGAAATAATGAATAAAACTGTTTTTTCAGCATGGGTCTCTGCAGTGCCTGAGGATCCTACTCTTGCATATTGCAAAATCTGTGGAAAGAAGATTAGAGCTCACAAAGGAGATATTGAAAAACATCAGAAGACTAAAAGACACTTGAAGAAACAAACAACTTCTGACATATTGGCAGACCTCATTCCCATCTCCTGTGGTAAGTGTAAAATGAATGGGTTTTTCTTTCTCCTAATTTAATATTTATAAACCATTTTTTCTCTAATTTTATCATAGTATTCATATTATCAGGGTCTGACAAATTTCCAGAGCCAAGTTGCCTGGGCGATTAAAAGTATCTCGTTGATGATCAGTTATTGCACACTGAGAAAAATTTCTCGTATAATCTAAATTAATACATGTGAATTAATTAACGAATAATGAAATATTGTTCTGAAGCTTTTTACGTTTTGCCATCAGTGCTTGTCATAGTTTACTATCTCTGGCTATTAAGATATTAGAACTTTAGTCAGTCCTTGCCTATTATTATGTTAGACCACAAGCTGAATGTTTTGTAATTTTTACTGCAGTTAGATAAATTGTTTAAAAATGTTTTCAGTTTCAGGTAAGAGTATGTTCTGTTCTGTAACATTGCTTAACAATATTAATTTGTCATAATTCTTTATTTTTTCTCTGCAATTATAGAACTTAGATATCCATGTATAATTATAGTCTGAAAGAGAAAATTGCCATTTTTATGATGCATTTTGCCTATTTCAGTATTGAAATAAAAAGGAAAATTTAAATGTGTTTTGCAGTGATTCTAAAAGTGGATGTGGTTGAGGTGGAAATATCAAATAAAATTGTTTCTATATTTTAAAACATTTTTAAACAGTAGGTTTGTATACAGTACTTGTTATCTTACCTGTTTATTTGTAATTTGTCTTTATAGTTTTGAAATGTAAGGTAAGTGAAAGTCATGTTAGTGACACACCATATTTTTAATTTCATTGCTGTTAAGTTGTATATTAAATCTTGTTGTGTTAATTTTCTTATATTTTTTTTTAACACGCTTTTATTAGCTTCACCTGTATGTATGTTTGTAACCACTCTGATAGCAAACAAAAAATCTATATTGTAAAAAAAGACTTTCCTTACGTGAACGCTGTGGCTGTGAGGTAAAGCTCCAAGCTATGAACCTAAAGGTTTAGCATTCGGGCCCAGACAGGGGAGATTTTTTTAAAATGGCTTTTGTTTAATTCTAAATTATTCATTTCTCATTCCTTCATTATGTTATTTATTCAGTTAATATTACGTAATTTCTAGACTTTTTTTTAAAATTATTGTCTTAAAAAAGCATAATATACAATTACTAATTTAAGAAACTTTATTTAGTATTTTCAAATAAATTTTACTTAAATGTCATTAAATTTGTAGTAATCAAAGTGTTATTAATAAAATTTCGATTAAACGTCTTTTTGTTTACACGTCCTTTTACGTCAGTCCCTTGAAGGACGTACAAATGGTGCTTTATTGTAATAATAATAATGAAAAATTCTATGTATTTAAAAATAAATACACATATTTGTCAGTTTACATGATGATATAGAAGAAATATGCATAAAATATGATGGATAAAATTCACATTGTTGACATCAATCACAAAATTCTTTTTGTGATTGACCTGAATCTCATTTAATTGACCTGAATTTTTGCACGCGACTTAATAGTCGATGACAATACTACATGCAAGTGTTTCCAGGCTCTTATCTCATCAGGGGCAGGTTCTAGGGGCAAAAAAAAATCTATATATATATATAAAACTCTATCGTATGTGACACAGGATTTGGCTGTATTTGTATAACGTTGAGTGCCAACAATTTCAATTAATTTTTTTTTTTTATTAAAGATGTAAATATTATGGTGTGTCACTCACATGATTTTTTCTTACCCTTCATTTTAATTCTATAAAGACAGATATTTTGTGCTTTTCAGTTCACATTTCAATAAAAGCATATTCTTTAATTTTTTAAAAGTACAATTTTATTATGAACCACAATCATTTATAGGTTGTTACTAATCTATACATATTTTACAAGTTGTGTAATGTCTTTTTGATTTTGTTTATTGAAGTCCTATTTGTATGACTCTTTTTCAACATACCAAATCTCTCAAAGAATTGGCTTGGGATGGAAATGTAGTTTTTAATTTTTCATTTATAAATTCTGATGCAGACTCTATAACAAAATGTACAATAAATTTACAATATTTTGGACTGTTCATTCAGAGAGATTTAAATTTCTAAATAGTTTCTTTGAAATTTTGACTGTTATGCTACTAAATTTAATTTTTTTTTCCATCGTCAGTTTGTTTAGATTCGATGTAATCTGTTCTGATTATTTTAGACTAGTCGTTCTTTCTCTGTTCAAAGTACTTTTCTTTAGGAGGTAATATTTAAGTGAAAAATGTTATAAAATACTGTGTATTACTTAGTTTCTTTAGAAATGTGATGTATATTACTTTTAAAGTGTAGATATTTCATAAATTATTTCAATGAATCTGTAATATAAAATTAATAGTTAATTATCTGTTAATAAAATTTTTATAAAAGTATATAAAATTATCGAATTCTGTCATTTAACTAATTATTTTTTATAGAATTACAGTTGACTAATCATCAAAGTATTAAAGACTAACAAATATTTTTTTTATTATGTATTTCACAATAATTATTATTAATTTACTTAACAATGTATCTCTCTTTTTTTATGTAACTACAAACACCTCAACAATATTTTATTATATAAAACTCTTTATCAAATATAAAAACTTATTAAATCATTCACATACGCATATGTTAAAGTATTCCCATTAGTCACATTTTATGCTAAGCTTTTGAGTCTATAGTGTGGAGTCTTCATCAGAGTTTATTAACTCCTTTATAACAAATTTCTTATTAAAATATATACAGTAGAGAGTCAAAAATCCGCACAGCTCGGGACCAGAGGTTGTGTGGATTTTAGGATTTTACGGATTTCGGGGCCCATAAAAAATAATTTTCACTTTGAATAATAAAAACAGAATATTATTCAAACTAAACACATACTAGTGAATAAAACACTGGATATTAAATTACTAGGTACATAAGAATAATATGAACATTAAAAAATATATATAATGAAAACTATAAATAAATATGAAAAAAAAAATATTTGTCAAATTTAGATAAAATCTGTTCACATGTAGCTTTTAAACTAAACTTGAACCTGCATGATTTATTTATTTATTTTTATTTATTGTAAATAGTAGTAACACAAATTTATTTTTCTACGAATTTTATTGAGTTCTTCCTTATAAATTATGCCTTCATCAGAAAACATTTCAAAAAATTAGTTTATTATTTACCTGATTGATATCATCATATCACAATAATCATTATTTTCTTTTGATGAATTTAATATACTGTCAATAATTTCATTAGCAGCAACTTGGCTCTTGCAGTCTTTCATATTATTATTATTTTGTTTTTCTTTTTCATAATCATAAAATGCAAACATAAAATCTGTATTTAAGATCTTTTTCAAAAATTCTGACTTGCAGTTTTGTAACTTTTTAATAGTGAATTTCATTATTTGTATCTGACAAGCTGTGCGGATTTCGGACTTCGGCGGATTTTAGGTCGGCAGATTTCCAGCTCTCTACTGTATACAGGCTCAAAAAACATTTATTGAAAATGAATATTCAGTCTTTTAATTTAAAATCTATACTTGTTTTGAAAAATTATCCTTAAAAGTTTAAATGAGAGCCCCAGTGGCAGAAACACCGCAACACACTGACATAGTCGCTGACACAGAAAAACGGCTTGCAGATAGTAAAAAAAAAAAATTGCCTGCAACTTTCAGACAGTCTTTGTCTGCAGTCATAAAAAAATTTCTGCAATTTATGGACATTTTTCGCCTGCGACAATGCACTACCGATGTATGATGCCTTAGATGCTCTCTGGTAGGAACTCTAGAACCCCCTTATAGGTGCCTTGGTAGGAACACACAGAACAGTGCTTTATGACAACCTAGATCTCCCTTGATAGGCAGCATTTTGCGTGTACTCCTTTCTCCTGTTACCTGTTACTGAGATTCTGCGGGAACGTAGAAAAGTGCTAATTTCATTTAAAACTGCTCCAAAACTTCTCCTCTTCAAAATTCACTTATAAAAATTTCTGAACTAAAACTAATACTTTTATTATTTATATTGTCAAGCATTGCTGTAAAATATTTATTTGAATGAGTTCAACATTATTTTATAATTGTTTATTCTAGTTCTGTTGTAAAATTGTATTTGTGTATTGTTGCACGAGATCACCACTGTTGTTAAGCTTCCCCTCCAATCATTCTTCAGTAAAATTTTCAAACGTATATCAGTTTTACTCTTTTAAGTAATTTAATGAACTTAATATAATTAGTTCCCCCCAAGATTGCCGCTATTAGCTTTCAGGCTTTTTGAGTGTAAGCCAATTTCATCCTTGATTACACACAAATTTTGTAGACAGATTATGAAATTTTAAAAGCCTGTTGCAGACAGCTACAAAACTTTCTGCCATTGGGATGAGAACATGCTTTAAAAGATTAAAAAATCCAACACTATTCATGCTTTTTCTTTCTAAATTATAACATAAACTATTTAACATTTTCTGTAGCGTCTCTATCAGAGAAAGAAAAGACAAAAGAATGAAGATTTAGAAAGAAAAGGACACAGAAAAAGTTGAGTTTTTAACATTTTAAGCATGTTCTCATTTAAACTTTTATGGATTATAAGTTTTCAAAACAAGTATGGATTTTAAATTAAAGGATTGTGAATATTCATTTTTTATAAGTATTTCTTGAACTTGTATATATATATTTTTTTTTAAATGAAATTTGTTATGAAGAAACTAATAAACTCTGAAGACTCCACGATAGAGAGTCGAAAGCTTGGTATAAAATGTGACTAATGGAAATTCATATGTTGTATATTAAGGATTTATTACGTTTTTATACTTGATAAAGAGTTTTTTATATTAATATCGCTGAGGTGTTTTATGTAGTTACATAAAAAATGATACATTGTTCGGTAAATGAATAAAAATTTAAATTATATAATGTAATTGAATTGTAATTTTTATTTTACAATAAGTTCTACAGGAACGAGAGATTAACTAGTAAATAAGAAAAACTTATTGCAAGAGCAGTTTGAATCTTTTTTAAGTAAGCGTAAAATTTATGAGATAAAAATAACACTTTTGACATCCCAGAAAAGTAATGTATTTCAAAAGGGAATTAAAAATAGTTGTGCATTATTAGTGTCTTTAAAAAAAGCTTTTTAAGAATGTATTGCTGGAATTGCATGGTTTTGTACCTTTATACAAATCCTTGAACTTTCAGCAGCATTATCTACAGATAAAATATATTCTTTTCCTTAATTATTACTAAATAATAAAAAAAAAAAAAAAAAAAAAAAGAAAGAAAGAAAGAAAAGAGAAGTGTAAAATAATAATTTTGAAGTTTGTAATTTATTTATCGTATCTGAGAATTCAGAGATTATTTTTTTTATGATGTAGGGTTTGGATTGGATGCTAATTTAAGTCTGTTAGGGCAAATGCCAACATTGTAAAACATTTTTGTTAGTTAGATCTTAGAATTACAAAATTTTGGAATATAACAAAACAACATTATGTTAAATTTTCTCAAAAATCACTTAAGTAAAATTTATTATTTTTATTTTTTTAATTTTATACTTCCTGCTAGATTTATAATTTTCCTCCTTTGATTTTGCATTATTATAGCTTAAAATTACAATCTAAACATATTTGGATGTTACTTCGTAGTTTTATAAATTAAATATTTTTTTTTTTTTTAATGGTTGGATGCAAATTTTTAGCATTCAAAAGTCAAAAATATTTAAATTAATTTTTAAGTGAATCCACAAAGTAATACCCAAATATGTTTAGACTTTATTGTGTAGGTTTATGTTAAAATTTTGGGAAATTTTTGAATTTTATTTAAAAAAGAAAAAAAAATTAAAGAAATTTTAATGTACTTGTTGTTATTATTATTATTATTATTTTTGCATATATATATTTGCAAAACTTTATACTTCTATGATTGTAATTTACAAAAATGATTTATAATGATTATAAGCTTCATTCCCTTAGGAGCGTATAATATTTAACCTTGCCGAAAGCTATTACCCATGTTGGTTCTGTGAAAAAATTTGTTTTCAGAATTCTCATTACAATAATAATGTATTATTATAAATTCTATTTTCACATTCAGAAAATTCATAACTTGTTAAATTGGTACTAGTTCCTTGAAAATTTATTTTTTAAAAACTTCCTATTATATTTTTCAGTTTAAGGGTATAAAAAATTAACTAAATAAGTTTATCAGAGTGATTCAATGCAAACAAAATAGTTTAATAATATTCATTTTAAAAAATAGCTGTAAAACTAGCCTTTTATCAGGTAGAAAAAAGTAATTCCAAATGCAGTGTATTGAGTACGTGCTGCACTCATGCATAATTGTTTTGGTCTGTAAAATAGTCCTATTTCCTTCAATCTGAAAGAATTGTTTCCAATTTAATATAGTTTGTGGTGTTCTGATGTTAAGTCTTTAGGTCAGTCAGTCAATACCAGTACTCTGGTGTATTTTATCGCAGGCATATCGGCTACACTGTTTAAAAAATGCAGAAAAAATACAGAAATTCTCTATAATTTCAGAAAAAAGGCATAAATTACGGAAAAATTACGTAGACAAAACGTATTTTACGACTTTTTTTCTGAAATTACAGAGAATTTCTGTATTTTTTCTGCATTTTTTTAACAATGTATTAAAATTTCAAAATACTATTTTTAAACTTAGTATTATTGTTATATCTATGTTTGATGTATTTTTTATTTGATGTTTTTGTGTTGCAAAGTAACTTTTAATTTTCTTTTAATGAAAATTTAAATTTTTTTAAATTTATTTTTGTACATTATATTTATTTTATTCGGTTGCTAGGTGATGCTGCTGAAGGTTATCAAGTGCCATTTTTGGAACCTAGAAATCCTGGTAAATTATGTTCAGATATCTTCCTTACTGCTATTTATATAAATTTTAAATGTATTGTTGCATAGATATCCAATTTTTTTAGCTGTGCATATTTTAAAAGTTCTATTTCACTTATCGATGCCTCTTCTTTACACAAAGGTGAAGTTGTGCAGCTTTTATAAATTTGACCATTTTGGATTTGGTGAATTCGGGGAAAAATAAATTTTTAAAATTAATATAAGGTCAAAGTTACTTTTACTTTTCATGTTTTTACAGTGCTGAAAATCTCTATTTTGATACATATTGTCATTTGAATAAATTCATTTATCAGACTATAATAGGTGGTTAACTTTATCCTTTATATGTTTAATTAAACTTTCTTTTAAGTAATTTAACAAAAATATATTTTTTTACCATGAAACAAGGATATTACTAGGTGACACTATGAATTAAAGGTGGAAATTAAGAAATTTGGTTGGTGGCCACTGGCCACTAGCCTTCATTTTTTTAGTGGCCACTTTTAAAAAGTTAGTGGCCACTGGCCACTCGCTGATAAAAGTAAAAGTAAAATAAAATTTTCTTTTCTTTAATTTTTTCAATGTTCAGTCTCGACAAATCATTAAAAAAATAATTAAGGTAGTCAACTTTTTGAAACTCATCCACAATAATACATTTCTGATAAATTTTAATAAATGAAATAGGAATAGATTTACATAATTTATACTATGAATGTAAGAAAATACTATTCAATACAAAATTCATATGTTTAAAATGCTCTTTTGGTTATATTATTTTATAACAGAAAAATTCTGATTATATTGCCCCTTCACTATCATGAAAATATATTAGTATATGTAAATAAAAAAAATATTTTTTTAATAATACTTTATTTTGCAAGTTTCTTTTTCCGTTTTTTTTTTTTTTTATGTTACAAATGAATTATAAATTAATTTTTCTTTAATAATAATGAATTTTTAATAATTTGCAATTATAATCCCCCTCTCTAACTGAATTTAGAGTGTGGCTGGCCAGGGTCCAACTATATACCAAGTTTGGTTGAATTTCATTCATTGGTTCGTGAGATACGGTGAAAACACTAAACCACAGACACACACACACAGACATTTTTTAAAAACTATCAATTCGTGTTCAGGATACCCCAAAACGTGTAGATCCGTCAAAAAACGGAGGTCGAAAATTTTCGCGAATCCAATACTTTCTCTATATTACATATAGAAGAAAGTAAAAAATAGTTCATATGCAATAACAAATATTAAATAATATGTAGTAAATAAATAAAATATTCAATAAATTATGCATTCTTCTGATTAAGAACTAAAAATATACATACATATACACATTTTTTTTTTTTTTTTTTTTTTTTTTTTTTAAATAACAGAAAACGCACTTACCTTTTTCCGAAAAAAGATATTTTTACAGAATTATCTGTAGCTCCACGTTTACTACCACTACGGTTGCTTTGTGATTCAGGATTTTCTTTAAATCTCTTCATATTAAAGCAATAAATCCAAAATTTATATTACTATATAAAGCTTGTTTTAAAGATTGAAATTTCGAGAAACCACGCGTACGGCCGTTGAGAATGGATAGAAATGCCAAGTTTGAAAAGAAAGTGGTATAAAATAACAAAGAAAATGTGTCGAATGACGTTTTTAATTTTTCTGCGAACGTAATACAATCGGAATTTCAGCCGATTGATTATCTCACGAGCTTCCTTTTTGTCTCTGTCTCCCGAAAGTCGGCCGAAACTCTCATTTTGACATTTTTTAAAAATCAAAATCTAATACTTTTATAGAAAAATGGAAAAAAGCCATACGTTTTTTTAGTATATGAATAAGACTACCTGCCAATTTCCAATTTCCAGTTAAAATTGACTTCCGAAAATGTCTGTAAGTGGCGATGTTAGATTTGAGAAAGCCTGAATTCGAGGCGCACGGCACGTTTACTGCGAAAACGCAGCCGCGCGATCCAAGTTTGCCTTGGAATGGGGTATTCTATAAAGAATGGGTAGAAGAATTTTAAGTGTTTACTATTAAAATTGACTTCCGAAATATGTTTGCAAGTGGCGAGGTTAGATTTTAGAACAGCCTGAATTCTTTGCGCGGCGCGTTTACCGCGAAAAAGCCGCCGCGCGATCCAAGTTTGAAGTGGAATGGGGTATATTTTATAAAGAATGGGTAGAAGAGAAGTGGCCACTGCAGTGGCGACCAAAGGCAATTTCTTTAGTCGCCACTTTTAAAAATCTAGTCGCCATGTGGCGAGTGGCGACCGCTAATTTCCAGCTTTACTATGAATGTCTTTCCGTTAACAAAATACTGCATCTCAACCACTTCATGAAGAACCTATTGGGTTTAGAAATTGATGTTTTTTTATACAAAGCAGAATTTTTTCCCTTATTAATTAGAAAGTCAAAATTTTATTGAGTTTTTAATTTAGATGTTTTTTAATGGTAACGGTAGGACAGAAAATATGGTAACGGAAGGACATTTATCTATAAGTTAATTTGGGTCGAGCTTTTAGAATTTTTAGAGTTGAGCAAACTAATTTTAAGTTAAAATTCAGAACATATTTAAATAATATTTATACAAAAATATGTACTTTCAGTTATAAAAGACGCTATCAATTTTAAAAACAACTTTAACATAAAACTACTGGTTTTTCAATTTACATACTATCTGTGTTACTTTCTACAATTAAGCCAGTAACTTAAACATAAGTAACAGTTCTTTATTTTTAACTTTAACTGGACATTCTGTTAAAAAATACTCTTTAATTTTTAAAACATGTAAAATACATAGATTTAGCATAAAAATTTTGGGTTTTCAATTTAATTTCTATCTGTACTATTTATTCCAATGAAACCACAAACTTAATTAAGTTAACCTTAACCATAATAACAGCAGGAGACTGCAAATGTTGCAGCAGAAAATAACCAAAATGTAAAAGTTACATTCATATCGCAGGAGAGAAGATAGTTTGAGAAAAGATCTTTCAGAAAGATGGAATAATATCCATACACTGCCTGACACACACAACACTCACTATTTGAAACCTGTAACAAATTATGTTATTCAATAGAGTGACTACTCTTTTTCTACACAGCAAAAGAATTTTAACTTAAGGGAAGACCTAAGATTAATTCTGTACTGATAAGTATAAAGGATTTAAGTCCAAAAATGTCGATTTTGAGTTAAGTACATAGTCAGACCCAGAAAAAAATTCTCTTTTGATTGGTATTTGAATCCATGTCATTTAGTCTTTGAGAAAATCCATTGGTAAAAAAAGATTCAAGTCAGAAATTTACCATTCATTTATGGTATAAAATATTTAATTCAATTTTTTCCCTTTATTAAATGAAGATTCACAATCACTGAATGGTATAAAAGGTATAAATCAACATAATCTCTTTTTCCCAATCTATTCTTCTGATTAGTTTTTAGTTAGTTTAACTTTATTTTTCGTCTCCTGAAAAATCAAGACTATGGACTAAAATCCTTTATACTTATCAGTACAGAATTATGAGTTATGTTAATGAAGAAGATACTGAATCACTTCATCTGGCTGCAACATCAGCTTCTGGAAAAAATATTTGAAAAAGGGCCAATGGATAGCAGTACTATTTGATGATCACTGGTGGCCTGGCCAAGTAATGTCCGCAACTAAAAAAGCAATGACACTCAAACATCACTTTAAGCCTGTGGCAGAAAATAAATTCAGATACATAGAGAAGAGACAGTTTGAAACAATTGCAATGAACACTTACTTAACTACTTTGCCATGGGATCCGTCACCAGATCATTCTGCTCGTTTATCTTATTCAAAAATTGAACCTTTTTAAAATTAGAAATGTGTAGTCTCAACTTATTTATTACTTAAACTCATTACTTTTTTTCAGAATTTTTCCTTTTATAGTTTGGCTGAACTTTTTGAAAACATATAGTAATCTGAAAGCCATGTCAAAAAAATGTACTTCCATTACCATAATTTGAATTTAAAAAAAAATTACAAACTAAAAATTCCTAGGTTTGGCATATTTACCAACTTGCTATAAAATGGATAAAAGTTTACGTGTCAAATATTAAAAAAATATGTAATTTTTTTGCTCAGTCTTAAATACATTGATTTCATTGTACAAACTGTCCTTCCGTTACCGAAACAATTCACCTTTTAATATTTTTGCTTGATAATAATTATCAACTTTGGGCCATTTTGGACAGTTAAAATTAGCTGTGATTTTTCTTTTCGCTTTTTCTTACGTGTTAAATTTGTACTGTTACAAAAGGACCTGGGTACAGCTGAAGTATAAATAAAGCAAACTGTTTTGAAAGATTATGATTTGTTTTCCTCCTCACTTCTACTTTTTACTCTTTTCAAATAGAAAATATTGGACATTCGGTTTTTGGTGGATTTACTCATTTTGAGATGTCCTGAATGGGATTCGTTCATTTTTAGAAAATATCTGTCTTGTCTGTGTTTGTGTGTCTATTTACAAAATTTTTACTACAAAGCTTTATATTTGATTGAATCTTAATTAAATTAGTAGTGATTAAATTTTCAGATGTATTGCACTGAGTCATGCTGTATTACAATTTTTTCCATTTAAGGAAAAGTTGTATTTCAGCTCTTATGGTATATAAGTATGCAAAACTTGATGTGTATATAGTATGGTCCAGGGGTGCAGAAAATGTTCAAACCTCGGAAATTTCCCCCAATCACAGTATAAATTTCCCTCAATAATGAAAAAATCTACTTTGCTATACAAAGTCATTTGTTCTATGTAATAAATCTTTAAGAGAATAAGTATACAGTGTAACATAAAAATATCGCTGTTAGTGTATAAGCACTTCAAAGTAGCAAATTGTTATTTTTGATTTAAATTTTTATTTTCTCTTAAAAAAATATTCAAAATTTCCCCAGTCAGTTTAAATTTCCCCCGAACCTCGTTCGGGCGTTCGGACATATTCTGCACCCCTGGTATGGTCCATGGTGAAAAACGATATTGATTTGAGTGTATATTTGTCGATATGTTATAGCAGCAATTTAATTGCATTTATGAGAATGAAATGTTACAGCTTCTATTATGCAGAGTGATTATAATTAAAGTTACAATTTCAAAACTACCTATCAGAGCGATTTGATATTTTACTAGAGTAATCTTGAGGCAATGAAATTTTGTTTGGCAAAAGAAAGGAGAAAAAAAAAAAAAATCCAAAATGTGCCGTTAATTATTCATGAAGTATTTGTTTCATGAAGCTTCCCTTTTTCTCTTTTCACTGACTGTTTCTGCTGTAAACACGTATTGTCTTTTTGCTAAAAAAATGTAGTAAACCCTTGAAGTCTATTGTTTCCTGCTATTTCATTGTATTGCTAACAACATTTCTGTGTTTAGTAAGTCTGTTTCCCCTGACAGCAGCATCTATAGGAACATGTGGTAACTACTTTTTTCCTCACCCAAACAAAATTTCATTGCCTCAGAATTGCTCTGGTAAAATATCAAATCACTCTGATGGGTAGTTTTAACCCTTAACTACAGACGTTTATTTTCTGTCACGTAAACACAGACGTGCGGTCTCTCAGACCGCGAGCTGTTTTATGCATTTTTTAAAAACAAAATTTGAAGATAATAAATTCCTGCTATTTTATATGCAAGAATACACATTCCAAGTTATATTAAGGTAATTCATTCATTTAAAAACTATAAAATTAATATATTAAAAATATGATTTCTAAAAACTATATGAAAAAATCCAGAAAAATGAATCAAATAATGAAAATAAGGACAACTTACTTGAAAATGCGTACAAATGAAATTATTTAATAAATTCCACATGAACAGTGTCTGGATTATATAAAATAATGCAAAAAAGGCTATTATATAAAGAATATTAAAAAAATTTGTAATAATCCCGCATCTCCCACAAGCGAGAAAAAGTAACGTAATCGCAGACGTGAGGTCTATATGACCGCGGCACAAATTTAAAATTTATTTTAAAAAAAACTAATGCGTAGAATTTAATAAAAATTTAGAAGTAGTTATATTTAATGCCAACATGAAAGTACTGAAAAGAAGGAGAATAATTATATAACTTATAAAGAGTTTTGCAGTTCTAAAATATCGGAGCGGTCATACAGACCGCACGTCTGTGTTTAAGGGTTAAAATTATAGCATTTTGAAATCGTAACTTTAATTATAATCACCGTGTATATAAAAATGCATGAACTCAATATATGAGACATGTTATGTAAAATATGCCTATTCAATTTGGGTATGTATTGGACATTAGGTGGCACTGTTCTTTTTCACATTATGTCATTTTCCACGTGGTTATATGTGCATCTACCATTGTGTAAAATTGCATCATACTGCATATTTAAAAATTTATTGTGAAAAAGGCTATGTTGATTAAATTTTTAAGTATGTTAAGTGAAAGTAAAGTTTTGTAATAACCACAGCATGAATTTTTTCTAAAATTCTTTTCATATTCATTGAGTCTTATCTTTGTATCCCCATTTGCTGTTTTAGAGTATAAACATTGTAAGAAAATTGCAGTTTATTTAATAGTGTTTCTTCAATTTATTCACAAAAGTTTATATAAATATGCACGTGTCAGGAAAAGTCTGTGTACAAATGCATAAGTAAACATTGAAGAGAGAACAAAAATTTATTATAATAACGATATTAATTTAATTTTCATATAAGGTATTTCTTGGACAATTCCTTAAATATCAGTAACAGTTTCAGAAATATGACACACACTGTTTTGAAATTATAATTATAATAAATAAAAATAAGACATAAAGTTACCAGAAAAAGGTTTGTGCACAGATGAAAAAGTTTTCACAAAATAACTTCCATGGACTGTCAATTAAACTTTAATATCTTGTTGGATAACCTTTATGGCTAACAATTGCTGTCAGTCATTTATACATAGATTGGACTAGTCTGGTGATTTCCTTGGATGAAATATTGTTTCATTCCATCATAATCACTCTTTCAAAATATCTTTTCATTTATAAATTTTTTAATTTTACGCATTAGACCATAGACTTTAATGAAATTCTCAATGCAAGCATTACATGTTTGCCCAGTTGCATATTTATTTCCTTTACTCGAGTCAACGGGAATGCAGTTCTATGTTGCTGATTGGTTGCTACCTTTTATGATGCAGTGATTCTCCAGTGACTACAGGGTGACAAGAAATAACTTGGACACACATGATACATTATAACTTTAATGCTAATGAAAATATTACGACCAAACTTCAATAAATACGAATACATTATTTTGTCTATTATATTTACAAATTTTCAAAGTGGCTACCTTTAGCCTTAATACAGAGCTTTAAACGTGTCACAAAATTTTCGGCTATGGGCCGCAACTCACTTACTGATATTTTATCCCATTCCTTGCATAATAATTCCTTTAGGGATGCCAAAGCTTTATGAGGTTTAGCACACACCTTTGTCTCCAAGATAGACCAAACAGAATAATCCATTGGGTTCAAATCTGGGGAATATGGTGGCCATTCTTGAGCTCCAGTGGAGTCAGGAAAATTTGTCTTGCTCCAATCTTGAGTGCCTTTAGCTCTGTGTACAGGTGCGGAATCCTGTTGGAAGGTCCATCTTTTGTTTCCAAAGAACTTTTACGACCAAGGTAAGGCAACATCTTCCAAAATGAGTTTGCGATAGTGGTAGTTACAGATATTTGGTTTGAAACTTCGTCCAAGTTATTTCTTGTCACCCTGTATAATACTTAGCTTAAATTAGTAATAATCTACAATATTCCTCTCATAATATTAATAAACAAATAAATAAGATGTATTAGTTTTTATTAAAAATAGCCTAGCTTCATTCAAGGAAATCCATAATTGAAATGTTTTTTCTGGACCATTGTATACATAATTATGTTTAGCAAATGCATTTTGTTAAAAAAAGATTGTACTTTTTCCATATTTAATCTAAATGACAAAGATGGAAAATGAAATTTTTTTCTCTTTAATGAAGTAGAATACGTGTAGTTAGAAGTTTCAATTAACTTAGAGAATCACTAACGCAGATACACTGAAAAAAAAAATATATACCGCCTCCATCTATAACGAATAAATAGTCATTTTCTGAATCCCTTAACTAGAAATATAGGTTTATTAACTATGTGTATAAAGTAAACAAATAACCAGGATAGACTAAATGATCGATAATTTCTAGTTTACACATAATATGTGCATATAATTATAAAGAAATCAGTATTATTAATAGACTGTTGAAGAATTTTTAAATATAAGGCATGAGTTTCTATTTCATTTTTATAGGCCAATTTTTTGCGAATGACTTTTTTTCTGCGACAATGTCGCTGTAGGCTGTTGCCTCTCCTTACATTTCTTAGTTGTCAGATGTAGTACCATCTATGAAGGTGTGGAGAAGAAAACACACTGTATATATTTTGAAAATCTTAAAAACATCTGTAATTTGCTCTATACCATTTTGACTCGTAATAGTTTTTCATTCTTTTGTGGCTTAATGGTTTAATGCACAAAAAACTAAATATATTTGTAACCTACCGTAAAATTCCGATAGTAACCCCCCTCCCGATTATAAGCCCCCCTCTGAAATTTGGCATACTTTACTTTTTCGGAAAATTCTGTTTATAACCCCCCCCTCCCTTACCATTGGCGGCTAAGTTCGCCACTCTTTCGTTATTCCCATGAGCGTTGCAAACATACTTTTTTAAATTCTGAAGTCATATGTTTATTTTGAAACTTTAATTTGCATATAATGTATCCAAGTGTTATTTTTACTCATCTTTTTAAAGTAAAATAACTCCAAATAAAAACTAGTATGTTGTGGCCATCACGAGACTTTCTTCTATATTTTCCTATACAAATTCACTCAGTAACAATAAGAAAAAAAAAAAAAATTACAATTTTTTTTTCTAAGGTTTTTTTTTTTTTTTTTTTTTTTTTTTTTTTGTTAAAAGTAAAAAAAAAAATCGACAACTTTGTTTTAACAACCATAGGTTTTAAAGGTAATGACGAGACCTTTCGAAAGATACCCATCTTGAAAATTGCTTGCCCCCGCAAGCACAATTTTTTTTCAAAATTAACTACTACTATTATCAATAATTCATATTAATTTTACAATCATAGGTTAAGACTATCTCTCATTATGTACATTTATATGAAGTTTTGTCCTATACTGCATGCTAAAAATTTTGAAAAAATACGATCACAGCGCCACCTGTTGAGCGATTGATCCCCAAATCTAATAAGCACCAGTTCATGTCAGGGGTGAACTAAATACCAAGTTTAGTTAAATTTCGTAAAAAAAAAAAAAAAAAAAAAAAAAAAATTTTTTTTTGTTAAAAGTAAAAAAAATCGATAACTTTGTTTTAAATTATCACAGATTTATAGTTCAACCATTCGTTTTAAAGGTATTGACGAAACCTTTCGAAAGATACCCATCTTGAAAATTTACTCCCCTCGAGGGGAGACTCCCCCCCCCCCAGGGGGGCTGGCGAGGCTCCTACACATATAAAAAAAATTTTCTCTGTTAACTATCTCTATTATAAATAATTCTTGTAAATTTCATTATGATTATTAAAAAATAATTCTCTTTATGCACATTTATACAAAATTTTGTCCTATATCACCATGTTAAAAATTTAGAAAAAGCGGGATGGCAACGCAACCTGTAAGACAATTTTTACCAAAAGTTGATAGGCACTAATTTATGTCAAGGTGCAACTACATACCAATTTGTATGAAATTCTGCGCAGTAATTCCTGAGATACAGTTGCCACAAAATTTTGTCACACACACAGACAGACAGACAGACATTTTCTAAAAATGGTAAAATCGTGTTCTACAGCTCTCAAAACGTGCAAATCCATCAAAAACCAGAGGTCGAAAATTTTTACGAATCCAATACTTTCTTCTATTGAATATAGAAGAAAGTAAAAATGTGGTGGTGTTTACATTCTTTAAACTCCAAAACGTTAACTGCTATCCGCGGGCGGCCGTGGCTTTCACAATTTTGCTTATATGCAACTCTGTTTTTACGATCACAACTCTTTTCTAAATTTTAAATTCTCTTTTTAATTTTAAATCATTAAACAGCATAATAACTCCGTAATAGTACTTTCATATGTAACTTTAATAGTTATTGTTCACCCTGTTTTGTTCTTTCATATGAGTTAATAACAGTGCAATTAACTGTTTTTTTAACTGCTAGCGAATTCTAGACTGCTCAATTAATTCTATGAGACTGCTTCGCTTCGTGATCGTGATTTGTTTATCACATGTTTGTTTTTTTTTCTGTTATTCCGAATACTTTTTTTTGCTAAAATACAAATTTAAACTGATTAATAAAATTTTTTTATTATTAATAAACTTTAATAAATGATAATGAGTATTATTATATTGTTAATACAATTTAGTAACCATTAATATATATTATAATATGAATAAAATTAATAATACTTCTAGAAAAAGATTGTGAAACTTCTGATTACAACCTCCCCCCTTCCAAAATCGTCGTACTTTTCCGGAAATTTCCGAATATAACCCCTCACCCAGTTTTGACAAATTTCCCCTTGAAAAAAGGGGGGGTTACTATAGGAATTTTACGGTATATAAAAAATACGCAAAACATGTATTTTGAACTTTTTAGGAATAATAATTTTTTCCTCTTCAATTAATTAGATTCAAAATAGTTTTTGGCCTCTTACACTCAAATGGTTCAACTTAGAGAAATAACATATTCATAATTGACGTCAAAAATGGCACAAAACATATATTTTGAAGGTTTTAGGAACATAATTATTTTCCTCTTGACTAATGTAATCCAAAACAGTTTTTGGCCTATTGTACTTTGTGTATCCATGTGCACATAGTTGACCCAAAATGCTACAAACCATTCACTTATTCATAAGTGTTTTAAAACTTAATTTTCAAAACACATTATTCTGTGGTACACAGGGTTCTCTGAAGAATCTGGGTCCGGAAGAATCTGGAACAGTAAGGGAATTTGAAATTAATGAAAAAAGTCAGGAAAATTTGCAGATACCACCCAAAAATATGGAAAAAGGATGTTGAAAACCTAAAAAATGCTTTTCCAATGTTAAATGAACCAATGACATGTATTATGTGCCCCGTGCTTAACTCGAAAAATTGAGAATGTAGGAATGATATATGTTTCGAATATTTTTGAAGAGGTGAAAAGGTGTGTAATCTTATTATAGAGATGGATTTAAATAATCAGATTACAAATCACATGTAGTGTAAAGCAGACTTGTGTAACTCTAGAGTGAAGTATTAAAATAATATTGACAATTTTAGGCATGAGTACCAAGTTTTGGAGTGTGCAGGCGAAGGCATGTGTACATTTTAAAACAGAATAATTTCATCTGATTTTTTTTAAAGTACATATTAACAGTAATGATAAATTTGTCTTGAATAAAATTAATTGAATACTGATTTACATTTATTATGAAACAGTAGCTATCTTTTATATCGTGAATCAAATGTTGTGACCTAAAATTTTATAAACAATGAATCAGGAAAATCTAAAAAAGTCAAATTTTATTTTTGAAATAGAGTGGGAGTCATGTATATTTCAAGAAGATTAATAGAAATCTTTTTTTTTTTTTTTTTTTTTTTTTTTTTTAGTATATTATCCTTAGGAAAAAGTTAATTTTTATAGGTTTAATTTTCAGTTCAAGGATGTGCATGTGAAATCTATATATATAAATCGCTATTTATATTTAAAAATACTTACTTAATTCCTTATATCTTTACTTGTTTCTAGGAGAAATGTAAAAATTTAATATTTTAATAATTTATGTCAACTGTGCATATGAGGTTTTTTTTTTTTTTTTTTTTTTCTTTTTAATAATGTGTGTGTGACATCATTCGTATGAAATTTTTATTTTGGAATTGAGCTTTAATAAAAGTAAATTTTAAATATTTTTCAGTTAAGGATTTAGTTTAGATTGAAGGTGTAAAAATGTAATGTTTTTGTATCCTGTTAAATCTTAATTAATAAAGCTGTATCCAAATAAATATAATCTCTGTTAGCTGATTTTCTGATTTTTGATTGCTTGCTAAATAATGAGAGAATTAAAAAGTAACTATAAAAAGTTATTTGCTATTTTTAAATGTATTAGGGTTACATAGAGAAGTGATATCATTGATGAGTAAATAAATTGGTAAATATTTTAAATCCTACAACAATGCTCTAAAGTGAATGGATCTGCTTGATTTCAGCAGCAAATCATTAGCATCAATTTGCTCATTTTTTTAATCTTTTAAATCATGTGGCACTGTGACATATCTTTCTTAATATTCCAAAAAAAAAAAAATTGCTATTGTTAAATGGTAGATTTGAAGAATTTGCCATTTCTCGTCATTCTATGCTTAATTTTCAATAAGAACCAATAAGTCATTGTTATTGGTGATCATTTAGAACAGCCCAGTAGTAGAATTTTCTGTATCAATCTGCAGCAAAAGAAATGATCTAAGAATACTGGATGAAGGCTGGTAGCACACGAATTAGCAATTCATAAAATATGTAAAATTTGAATCTACAAAGAAAATAAATTGAAATATATAACAAGTACAATAATGTAAAGACATAAATGTAAATTTTATCTGTATTTTTTAAACCAGGCATTCCTTATTGAAATGTTAAATTAATCTGCAGTGCTCGCTGCCATGCTCCATTGTTTCTGCTACCAGGCAAAACAGACCTGTCCAACCCATGCATTTCATTCCAATAGTCTGCACTATATATAAAATTCAATTAATAAATTTCCTTTAAATGGAAATATGTTAAAACATAAGATCCTAATGCTACACATGCACACACAATAATGTATATAATGTTGTTTAATCCTAATTTATTAGTTAGTAATTTTACAGCTCTCAATCAAGAATCATGCCATTGCAGTTCCAACACGCTTCTGTTGGCAGCTACCTATATTGTTTTCACTCGAGAACCAGAAGGAACTTTTTTTAAATTTTCCTTTCTTCATATTTTTTTTTTTATAAGTTTCGTGTATTTTGCTGCAAAATTTTAAAGATCAGGCTGCAGGTTGGCCATCCCAGATTTTTAACATGGTGCATTGAAAAGAGGGGGTTGCAAGCTTTTTAATACATAATATTGAGTGTTGTTGTGTATTGGGGGGGGGGGGGGGGGAGAGATTGAATCTCCAAAACTTCCTGCTGTTTACGGCCTTGACTTACATTGCATGTTAAATGTTTTAATGAGTAATTTGATGCGAGCTTTTTTGTTTTGTTCAGTTTTAAATGTTTTAAAAGTAGGCTACTTGCTTTGTTAGCTGCTAAATTGCAAATTGTTTCACAGAAAACATTTTTATAATCTTCAAGAAGTTCATTAAAAAGAAAAGTTCCAAATTAGATTTTTAACTTAAAACATTCTGTTTAAACGAAAGTTACTCATATTAAATATATAAGTAATTCATAGTATTCGTATTTGTTTGGATAAAAGTGCATAGTGTATGTAGCAATTTTGTTTTTCAGCATAGTGTTGATTTTGATGAATTTAAAATTAGTTTTACAGTAATTTATATGCATATGTTTTAAATTAGTTTTTAAATTCTGAAACTTGTTTTCCTTTCCTCTAGAAAATTTAGATGGTACTAAAAATAATGATTTAGATGGAAGTGCAGATGCAAGAGTTGTACCCCCTGGAGCTCAGGTACTTATTTTAAGTTTGTTAAATTTACAGCCATTTATATGAAGAAATTCAATTTTATTTGTGTTTACTATGTAGTTTTATAGTGTAATATTTACTTTGTAAATGAAGATATATATTCTATACAAGTATTTTTGCCAAATCATATATATATAGATGACAAAAATCACACATATAGATGACAATTTTGCCTAAAATATTCTTATAAACCTGTCTTGTTTTCTACTTATATATATATATTTTTTAATCAAATAAATGCAATTTGTTATTTACAAAATGTCAATTTAAAAAAAAAAAAAAAAAAAAAAAAAAAAAAAAATCTTTTTAGAAATTAAATTCTACGCATTTAAAACTAAACAGGTCTTTTAACTCCAATTTTTATCATTTGTTTAGGTTTTATAGCCAGGGGCTGATCTCGGCAAATATTGGGCCTTTTTACTACCCCTTCATAAAATTCTGCATTATAAAAAGGTTCCTTTCACAAAATTAAAATTCATGAAAAACTGCCCTTCACTAGATATTTTTTTATAAAAATGATCCTTTTTATAAAATTTGTTCATGTTATCAGTATTTTTAATTAATGCCATGGGGGGGGGGGGGGTCTGTCCAGGCATAAAACTAGGTTTATTATAGGACACTTTACGAAATTTTATTCGTAAAAAAAGAACCTTCATAAAGCTTTTTATCTAAAAAAGGACCCTTCACAAAATTTTTCCTCTTAAAGACAGACCTTTGATAAATCTTTTAAAAACTAATCTTCTATGGAGCAAATAGACAACCTGAATAACTGGATGTATTTTGCTGCTTTTTCCCAATAAATAAATATTCAATTTCAAATTTATAAAAGATTTCTAAGTCATATGACTTTCTATTAAAGTGAACCTTCATTGGCTAAAACAAAATCTTATTGTAATTTTATTTTTGCAAAATTACATTTTTCGCGAAAAGAGGAACATGCGCAAATTTTTCACAATTTCACCAAAACAGGATCCTGTCTGAAAAGTCTGGACAGAATCCTGAATGCCTGTATTTGATTCAACGAAACTCTATAAATTTAACATTAAGCTGACTGTTAAAATGAAAGGTTTCACACAATATTTTATTTATTTTTCACAAAATAAGTTAAAAAATTAACAATTTTTATCTATTACAAAAAAAAAAAAAAAAAAAAAAAAAGAAAAAAAAAAAGTTTCATCAAGATATATATGTGTATTTTTTTTTTTCATAAAAATGGGTTAGAAAAATTTAAATCTGGATGAATCCCTGATAACAGTGCAATATTGAGTTTTAAATTCTACTGTTGCTTATCGCTTCTCGGCCTCTTGGCTAAGATCAAAGTGTAGTATCTACTGTTGCTTTTACACTGCATTTTTGTCTGCGTTATTTGAACGTTCATGTTTAATTATTTCAAAATAGTCTGTTTTTTTTTTTTTTCAATTTATAGGCTTTGTTTAATCTCCATCTTTCAACACAAGTTTTACATGAACTCATATTGACAGATAGAGAATGACGAAGTCCTTTTTACTGCAAGCTGTTAGCAACTATTTAGGTTAATTTCTTATCTTAGGGGCTTAACATCAGAGCTTTTTGTCCAATTTTAAATACTAAATATTAATTTATTTTAGTAGATTTTGGTATGGCGATATATGTATGGCTTAAAAAATAATACAAAACTGTTAATTAAAAAAAAATATATATATGATAAAAAATATAGGATGATAGATATCATATAAAACGGACATACTTTTAGCGACTCATCTTGATCATTTAATTGGTCTAAATTGAGGCACGTTTGAAGTTCAGAAATTTTAATTTGCAGAAACAGAATTTTCATCTGATATGTAATTTAAAAAAGAATGTTCTAAAATTTAAATAAATAAATATTAAAAATTTAGAATTATATTTTGTACTTGCTTAATTTTAAATTTAAATATTCCTTTTTAATGATATAAAAATTCTTTTGTACATGAAGTGTTGTATTGTTTGATGTGTTTTGTATCAATTGACATTTATTAATATGTTAAAATAGCATAAGATATACTTAACCTACCAATTTACAGGGTTGCGCTAAAATATTCAGATGGGCTGCATTTTATTTTGCATCAAGAATTAGTGTATGACTTTCCAAGAATGTTTAAGAATGAATATGAATTCAAATAGTCTTTCTGTATGCCTTTCAGTCCTTCTGTTTGTCCGTTGTGTGATAATGTAGGCAGAAAGCATTAAAAGTTATAGGCACAAATATTTACAGTTGAAAAGTGTTAATAATCAATGTGCACCGCATGATTTTTCATTCTTACTTACATACCCACATCTTCAATGTATGCAGCAAGACTTTCAAACACCGTAACTTATTTGGTATTCCGATATTTAACGTGCAGATATCATTTGTTTTACTTATTAAATGCAAAAACTTTTTTAAGCATAAATTTGCATGAACATGATTATTAATTTGTAATTTGATTCTTAAGTTTTGAATAATAATAATAATAATAATAAAAAATTAAATAAAGGAAATTGATGAATTACTCAAATCATATGAGCTGAATTGGATTATAAATTAATGTTGTTAATGCAAATTTATGTTTGTAAGTCAAGTTTTTGCATTTAGAAAATGAAACAAATGATACTATTAAAAAAATTAGAAATAAGTTATTGGGTTGAAAAAAAAAAAAAAAAAAAAAAAATCTTGCTTGCATTCTTTAGAGATGTGTAATGAGTTCTCTTTTAAAATGTAATCCCCCCCCCCCCTCCTCTTACAAAGGTAATACATATGTAGCCATTTAAATTAGTTTACAGGTTTAAAATGTTTTATGTAATTATCTTATCAAATTATCAGTTAGCACTTCATTCATCTATTGTAAAATCATAAATGGGAGAATGTGTCACCAATTCATTACTACTGTAATATTAATAACTAATTTATTGTAATAAATCACTTACTAACTAGAAAACAATTTTTAATATTTCACACAAAAATTTTATTTGCATGATGCCTCTCCTCTCTAAATTGCTGAACTCATTTTCTATGTTATGTACTTCTGGTACAACCATTAGCAGACATTGAAAACATGTTTCTCAAGTCTCATGTTTATGTATTTAAACATATTAAGTGCTGTTTCATATTTTAAAGATTACAAATAATTTTTTTTTTCTCTTGTTGTCTATAGAATTGGGTTATACATAAAAAATCACAATGAACTAAAGAAAAAATATATTATACTAATCAGAATTTTTAAACTGCTGGTTGAAAGTCCTTAAACAGTAATTTTTATTATTATACAGTTGAGCACTGTTTATACGTTTTTCAAAAGACCGTTCCTAAAAAAATGCATAACTGAAAATATCGCACAACTGAAAATTTGTTTTAACATTAATACACAATAAAGTGACATGTTAATAATAAAAGTGGAATAAAGTTTCATAATTTCCTTTACATTTATTAGACTAAGATATATTTTTAATTAAATTTAAAATATTTTTAAAAGATAGGATAAAAATTAAATAATAAAAATTCAGAGAAATTCCTCAAGGTTTTGATTTTAAAGCCTTTCGTTCTCTAAATGAAGATGACATTTTTGCAAACGATTTAAAGGATAAGGGAAAAAAAAAAAAAAAAAAAAACTTGTTTCTCCAACCATTATATCAAATAAACACGATAAGAAATATGAAAATCTTCCAGTACTCTATTCAATTCTACCCAACGTAAATGAATAATAAATCTTCAAGTTTACAAAATGTCTATAAAGTTGTAGGTTTTTGTTCTTTCACACTCCATCTCTGGAATCAATTAAAGGAGAGAGAGAGAGATCTACAAATGGTCTCTTTTAGAAATCCTGGCTACTTGTATACCTACCAATCAACCCAGTCCCCAACTGCTTGTTTCTGAAAATTTCTCTAACATCCCCCTCCCCCTAGGCTGGCGATGCAGATCACACTTTGTATGTATACTGTAGTTCTAAGAAAAAATAATTGAAAAAGATAAGAATAAAACAGTGAGAGCATACATCTTTTTTTTTTTTTTTTTTTTTTTTTATCCTGGAGTGAAACTCAAACTTGGGATTCTACAAGGGGGGGGGGAGGACGATGACGACATATAAGTGAAATTAAGAATTTACTTGTGTTGTATAAATGAAATATTTTAACATTAGAATTCAATGGAATGATTTGGGACTAAAGTTGAAAAACGTTTAAATGAGAAACATAAATGAAAAACTTATAAAAGGTGCTTCATTGTACTATGAAAATTAATTGGAAACTATTAGATCTGAAAGAAGATCTTATACTACTGGATACACTGACAATTAGACTAATTTAAATAAAGTTGTTAGAAATAAATATAGCTCACATATAAATCTAATGAAATATCTGGAATTTTCTGATCTTTTAAGTCTGACACTGGATTCCTGTTTCAAATATTATTTGTTGTAATTAAAATGCCAAAGTTTCATTAGAGTTTTTCAAAGGCAGAGACTAATATATTGCCAAATTTTAAGTTTGGATCAGGAAAATATTAGTTTTTTAAAGATCAAAATTTTTTTCTTTATTATAAAATTGGTTCATGAACACTATAGATCATAAACTGCATTTAATTTTATAAATTATATAGTTATAGAGTATATTTTAATTGGTTTTTTGTTTTACAGGTGACCGATGGTCAGCAACAAATAATTTATTTTACTGAATCAGCTGTTGATTCTGCACACCAAGCAGCAAATAGTGTCATTGACAAATTAGTTGAGAAATATCACCAGAAACGTCTAGATAATTTAAAAATTGAGCATGAAGCCATTTTGCAACTATATAAAGACCAGTTACTTCTGTTACAAAGAGAAACTCAATCTAAAGTTGATGCAGATTCTGAAAAGGCCCAGTTTGAAAGAGAAGAACATGAAGCACGTCTGAGGTTCATGCAGGAAGAGCATAATGCAAGGTTAAAAGCTATTGAGGAAGAGCATAACGCAAAATTAAGAGCTATTGATCAGGAATTAATGCTTGCCCGCCAGGAGTATGAAAAGAAGATGAGATTGCTCGATATACAGTTACCATCAATGAAACAGATTTAGAATTCTTCATTCCATTTATTAAAAAAAATTCATCTGTTACATAGGTTTTATTGCAGTTTAACACTTCACCAATATTTGGTGGTATAAATTGTACAAAGTCAAATTTTCCATTAATGAAATGGAAAATTATATCATTGGAGCTTACAAAATGCCATTTTTTATTATCATTCTCACCTTTTGTTTTACGTATTAATTTGAGCTATATCACTACTAACAGTAAGATGTCATTGTTACAATATTCTGCACCTGATACCTATTTCATCTGAACATATGGCTGACATCTTTTATATAGCCTGTATTGATCCATACTGTGATATTTATCCCGATATTGATCAATTTATTGGTGATAAATGGAAGAAGCCATATGTTTTAGTTAATGACTAACCAGTTAAAATTTATAGCGAAAATGAAGAAAAATTTAGACGTATAATCCAAATTTTTCTTACTCTATTCTAAAATATACTTGAAGTTGTGTTTGCTAATTGTTGTTTTTCATCACAGTTTGCTTGAAAAGGAAAATGTCATTGTGCTGTTTTGAAGTTGTGGTTTGTAACTTCTGTTGAAAAAAGAAAATAATTTTTATTCTGTAATAATTTCATTGGGCAGTTTTTCATTAATTCATTCACATGTTTTTGCAGTTGAGTGTAATTTCCTTTTGTGCCATTCCATTAAAAAAAAAAAAAAAAAAAAAAAAAAAAATCATGAATTATGCATTAAATAGTTATCTTGAAAAAGTTAATCGCATGTATATATTTTTTATAGTCTTCAAATTTAATTCAACTCAACCTTTAATAGTCCTTAAACTATTAAAAGAAAAATGCATTTTTCTTTAAAGGAATTATTATTAATGGTTACACAGGAGTAGAAATAAAGATAATTAAGTCACTGGTGCACAGGATCAGAGATTTTAAGATTTTACTAGTCCGTACACATTTTCATAGATCCGTTCACCCATTTTATTAGATTTTTATAAATACAAATTTGTAAAACAAAATAAATTTACAATATAAACATGATACTTAAATGTATTTGTAATTATTTAAAAAATACATATGAAGTCTTATATAAATCAAAAATGTTTGTTATAATAAATGGGTTGAATACATACATGCCAACATCCTAATTAATCAGGGTTCCTACGGGTCAGGGAATTTGAAATTCATGAAAAAAGTCAGGGAAAATTGCAAATATTGCCCCAAAGCCTGGAAAAATGATTATATAAACCTGGAAAATGCTTTTTGAGCATTCAATTTATGTCACAAGTCTCGTTACTGTGTTGTCTTTTATGTCGCAATCTATATTATGTTTTATAATATTCTGTAGTGTTGTTAGTCCTGCCCTTTTTTTTGGCATCAAAAAATTTGGAGAGTAACAATTTTCAAATGTGATTTTGAAGAAGAAAAATACTCTAAAAAATTACTGGTTTGAAAAAAAGGTGGGGTTAACAATATTATGGAATATTAATTAGGATGTTGGCAAGTACGTAAATGTCACATATTTACCATACATAAAGTACTATATATTAAGTATTAAAAGTAAAAAGAATAGTTATTAAAATTAAATTAAATGAAAAATTATAGAAAATATGTAATAGTGACAATTGTAACGAAGTACACTATTTAAGTGTACTTTGTTAATGTTATAACATACTATATTTTGTGAAAAATTCATTGGTAAATTTTGAAAAAAATAAAATAAACTGAAAAGCCTTTTCTGGTCCAGTGGACCGCTATAATTTATATTTTGCTAGTCTGTTGAATGTTTTTGTGGTCCCGGACCAACAGACCACTGTTAATTTTGAGCCGTGTTACATGTGTTATCTTTATTGGACTCGATTTTAGCTTATTCTGCTTACCATCTGTGTAAACTTCTATTTCAGAATCATTTAAATGTTATTAAGAAATTTACAATTTTAAAATTTTATGCAACTTTACAAAACTTTTAATAAGGGAGAAGGGACAATAAAAATACTCAACTGCAAAAAAAAAAAAAAAAATAAAATAAAAAATAAACTAGAATTTTTTATTTAATTTTGAAATCAAACTGTCCAGTTTATTTATTTAGATATATGAATTATACTCCTATAAATAAAACTAGGACTAATATATTCTTGTATAACGTCAAGCAGTTTGTCTTAAGCAGTGTCATGAAACTTGAGCTTTAATTTTGTTTTCACATGTCATAAAATTCACTGTATAGTCCACACTTGATTCAAAGTGTGATTTTATTCTAACCGAGCAAGTTGTAATTTCAGAATATCTTCTTGAAATGATTGTTTAGATATTAACATTCTGTTTTTTCTTTCTTTGTATTATTAGTGCATGCATTTCATTTCGGTATGAATATGCAATCAGGTTTATTATGTACTAACTCATACTTGTTTGGCCTTTTTTTTTTTCTCTCTCTCTCTCTCTTTTTGTCTTGGACGTTTAGGTTCTTTTCATTGCTAAACGTCCTGATTCTTCAAAAAATGATTTCATTTCTTCCTCTGTTGCTACAGGTTATTTTATCACTTTTCTATTTTGTGATGTTCTTGTTGCTCTTTTTATCTCTCGGTTTTGTATGTAATGTTTTCATACCTGTTTATAATGGATTTGGGAATAACAAATTTGCAGCTGTTGTACTTTTTTCCAAATTTCTCCGTGTAAGTTTCTCATGTTAGCAATTGCGAATTGTGGTTTATAACGAAGTTTTCTGTAAATCCCTTATTTTTCATTATAAACAGGTATAAGATTTGTAGAAGTATTCGAACTCTTAAACTTGTGTGAAATGTAAGTCATACATACGTTTATGTGCATTTAGTTAAGAATTTTTCTTAATCTTTCTTTTTTTTTTAATTGAATGACTAATCAAAAAAGAAAGGTTTCCTATTCAATTGTATATATATTTTTCCCCAGAGTAGAATTATATATAACCTTTGGAAGCTTGTGAATGTCTTCCATTACCCTCTTTTTTTTTTTTTTTTTTTTCTGTTTGTGTATGTATTTACTATTATTATTTTTTTTTTAAACTTTTAATATAGAAAAAGCATTTAATTGCATTTAATTTTTTTTTTTTTTTTTCCAAATGATTGAAAAGCATATTATTCATACTATGTTGTTAAAACTGTTTTGACTTATCTTGCTTCCTCCTTCGTGATTATTCTTTAAAGTGTGATAGTCCGGAAAATACTAAAATTGTAGCCATGGGATTTTCGATCTTGATTTTGCTTTCTTGTAAAAGTGGGGAGAGGGTTAAATTAGTAAAAGATGTATATTCTTTAAATTTTAGGCATCAAAGTCTTCTGTCTTTTGCATAAAATTTACTTTTTCAAGGCCATTTGAATATCAAAGTACATGAATATTTTGTGATTGATGTTGAAACATGGGTTCATTCCACAGGTAAAAAAAAAAAAAAAATGCAGCTAATTGCTGAATAAATTATTTTTATCACCCAGTTTCTGAAATACATGGCTATTTTGTAATAAATCAACTAAACTTTTCCCTTTTTTTAATATATCTCATCAACTAATTTCTTCTTTGTTTATGAAACGAAACTTATACGGATGATGGGTAATTAAACAAAATTAGTTAAAAAAAAATCAGAATTTTATAAGGGGGGGGGGGATATTAGACTTTGGAAACCACTTTACAAAAACCACTAAAGTTAAAGGAATGATTGGCAGCTATATATTAAAGAAAAATTTATTAGGGTTATTTTTTAATTTTATATATTGATCATTTTATTTCCGTATATTGATAATGTCGTGTTTTATATGCATTTATCCAACTCTTAAAAATGCATATTTAATAACTTATGCCATTAATACAACTTACACAAGTTTTACTGCTGTCATTTTGTTTGCACACTATTTTAGCTTTTTTTCCTCTCTTTTGGCCCATTTGCACTTTCATGCTTGAAATTTTTATACTAAAATAAAATTTTCAACTGATAATTTTATTCACATTTTTATCAACAGATTGGAGGAAGTCTAGATGGCGACATTAACTTTTATAACATTAATAACTCTTTCAAAAAATTAACATTTTTGCTATGCATGCCTTAATTCTAAAACTGCAAGAAGCATTGAAACATAAAGAAATTAAATTTTCTTTTTTTAATTATTGAGATGTAAACCTTCCCACACAGCCACTTACATCTGTAACACATCTCTAAGCACGTATAAAAGTTTTTAAAAAATGATCCCTTAAACTTCTATAAATATCCTACACATATCTATTAGCACGACAAATGTCACTGTCTGTTCCATAACTAAAAAATCTCCAAATATCCTGTAATTGGATTTGTTAGATCTAAATCTTAACGTGTTACATCTATTAGACGTCGAAAAAGGCATGTCTAAATTTAGTCTATATTCAAACATCTAATAGATATCTATAATTAGTACAGGATATCAAAGACTTTTAATGGGCATTCTTCAGATATTTTGTACCTCTTATGTATGGATCACTGGGTGTAATTTAGATGTCTAATGGATATTAGTGGCTGTATGGGATTATAACTACTGTATATTTTTAAAGTCATGACTATTGTATATAAACATGACTTGAAAAAAGCAAAATTTATAAAATATTATATGAGGCACTACATTATTGCTATTCAGTGATTTAAGGATATTTTTATTAATCTGTAGATATGTCTGTGTTTTGTATAATATATATATACACAAATGTATAGCATGTAATTTACATACGCTGAATGTATTGAAGATTCTTACTAATAAGTTACTGATTGTAAACTTATTTAATTTAAAATTATCCTTTTGCACAGTTTTAATCAGGTTTTCTTTGGAATGCAGTTTTAATCTGCCTGAAAATCTGAAAATATTTCAGACCAAAAAAAAAAAAAAAAAAAAAAAAAGTTTTCATATTTTTTGTCTGAACGAGATTTAAATAAATAAAATTCATTTTTAAAGTTCACATCATATACTTTTCATTGGAAGAAAGTTTCGTGGAATAGTATTTTGATTTTGAAATTGATGATTTCTCGCTGCAATTTCTTTCTACACACAAAGATAGCTGACACATTTGTATATAGTTTTTGTATTATAGTTTGTATTTTTGTGTTAAAAATTTTTTTTTTTTGTTTTCTTTTAATGCCTTTGCAATTACAAGTGTGGTTGCTTGTTAATATCCCTTTGTTTTTCAGTTTCAGAATTGCATTTTCATTTTGCCCGCTCTTTGTCTTGCACTATATTTTTACTTCCTTTTTTTTTTTTTTTTTTTTTTTTTTTGCCTCTTCAAATAATTAAGCATAATATTACCTTTTTATTATTAATTAAAATACAAATGTGTTATTTCATTATAAAAATGGAAGTATTTTTTAAGTAAATGAAACAGGGTTCCTTGTATTTTCTAAACTAAACATATTTCTATACCATTGTGCAAAATAAAGCATCATAACATAAATTTTTTAAAGTATTCTTTATTATCTTTATTATTATTTTTATTTAGTTCTTTTACTGTTGTATGTTTTTTTTTTTTTTTTTTTTTTAAATTCAAGTCAGATTTTGATTTTTAACTTTAATACTTATTAAATAAAATAGGATTATTATTCTAAACTTTGAAGTCAAATTTTTGTTATAGAAGTTTATACTTTCTCTGATTTTTTCAAATCCTGTTGTTGAACCTTGAAAAGACATTTTCTGACAATTTTATTATTGTTAAATTGCTATTGCACAGAAGTCTTAAGGCTTTCAACCATAATTGTTTTCTAATAAATAGTTTTCAAAGAAATGTCAGTGAAATATAAAAATATAAAAAAAAATAACTGCAGACTGAGGAACCCTCATATAGACTATAAATGTTTTTATAATTTTTAGTAAATTCTCAAAGATATTGGTTATGTATTCTTAGCCTTTTTGTTCAGATATAAAACTATGTATATACACCTATATATGTTGCTTTTTTATTTAGTAATCCCCTTTTTCTGTATATATTGTTGGTTTCAGAAATGCCTGCTAAAAAACTGAAAATATTTTCTGTGACTAAATGTTGTTATTCATTAAGAAAAATACCATGAATTTGATCCTGCTTGTAACCGATGAATGGGATCTACAGAGAACTTCGTTATAATCACACATTCGCATCATTAATGCTAACATGAGGTTAAAATTAAACGAGAGGATTTATTTAAGCAGCTGTGAACTTGTTATTTCCAGTTTGGTTACAAGCAGGCTCAGTTATTTATGTATTTATCTAAGTTAAAAGAAAAAGGTAGTCTTTGATATGTTTTTCTGCAGGGTTGTTAACAATCTGAAAGGTCTGGAGATTTGTCTCGGAATTACAGTTCTGCAAAAGTCAGAGAATTTTGGCTAAATCCTGAAAAGAATATAAAACTTGAATTGAAACCAGGAAATTTTGAACTAAAAATGTTCATTTATAAAATTTTACCCTTCTTCAAATTAAAAGAAAAATGACCTGGAGAATCACGATAATTTATCAAGTGAAAAGTCACAGGAAGAAAAAAAAATAATAAAATAAATAAATAAATCAAATGCTAACCACCCTGTTCAGGCAGTCATCTGTATTTTGTTTTTTATTATTAAAAATTTAATTACTTTATTATTTTTTGAATGAATAATATAGAGAATATTTTTGTGTGTGTATCATTATCACTTGCACCCACACTGAATTTTGTTTGTGGTTTAGAATACTGTATAGTATACTTAAATAAAAAGAAATCTTGTGGCATAAGCATTATTTCATTGTAATGTATATATATTTAATATTCATGTTAAAATATACTGTTAAATTTGCCCTATTGCTTATAATATTAAAGTATACTTTGGTGCATTTGTAGAGAATTTAAAGCTTTTAATTATAAACACTATTTAGACATTGAAATGTATTTATGATGGGAGCAAGATTATTGCCTCTCTTTTTCCAAAAGTATGCTTTTAAGTAATTGATTGAATTATTTAATTTTGAAAATGATGCATTTAGTCCTATAATAAAAATACAAAAGTAAATAATGGTTACAATATTTTTATACAGCTTGCAAAAAGGGAAAATTTAATAGAATTCATTGAAAGTTAGATTTTGCACAATATGAATTTGTAAAGTACAGATATATAACCAACAAATATCTTGCTCTCCATTGTAAAATCTCTAAAAGCATATTAAATGGATTGATTCCTTTTTATTATTTTGTACTCCTAAGAAAAAGGAAATCCCCACTCGTGACCCTTTTTGTTTTAAAAGTGTTTTATACCGCTATATTTCCCCCTTTAATATTTTACTTAAATAACATCACTTTCATTAACCAGCATATTTCATTGTATTCTTTGTGTATGTTTTCTTTTTTTTTTTTCTGCCTTATCAAAATTGTATTCATTTATTTAATAAAAAAAAGTTTTCAACTTGAGATTTTTCTGTTGTTGTTTAAATCATAGTTTGTTTATTGTAAGCTGAAATTTTATGAACCAATTTTTGTGGTTTATTAACTTGTTTCCTATAAATTAACTCATTGGAGGCTTGGTTTTTTTTTTTTTTTTTTTTTTTTTTTTTTTTGTAAGACTAATCCAAATTGCTATCTATTCTCTCTTGAGATAAACATTGATCTTTATTTTGTGGTTAGAATTGGACTGTGCAACAATATATTAATAATAATTATTATTTTGAGTATGACTTTGATACAAAGAAAACATTTCAGAAGGCAACATTTTATTATGAGCCATGCCATGTCTATTTGAATTGTAATATGTCATAAGTATTTTTCTTTATTAACTGCTTGACTTAGCAATGAATTAGCATGTGTTTTGAAACTAAATTGTTCAGATGCTATTTGTAGTGAATGAACATTTAAAGTCTTTTATATGTATTTGTGAGGTAGAGATTCATTTGATGCCAGTAATATTTACATAAGTAGATACAACTGATATTTTTTTAATAAAACTGTTTAATGGTTTCAGTTATTAACCCTTTCAGCATTGTGAAAGTATTTTTCTAAAATACTTTCAATTTTAACTAAATGTTTAAATATGTATTGCTTTAAAAAAAAAAAAAAAAAAAAAAAATTATGAATATCTGTACGATACAGTATAAAATTTCCATTCGTATATTCTGCATAGTTATCATTTTCTGAATCATTAAACAGATGTGCTGAAAGATTTAATAGCATTGATAATTTCTTACCAAGTAGTATATTTCAAAACAATGTAGTATATGTAGCAGAGATGAAACTTTTTTTTTTTTTTCCTTTCCCCAATTTTCCAGTCACTGAATTTTTGTTAATCATTTCATTTTATTCTAACAGAAATTTCTTATAATTATTAAAGTATAAAAACCTTACTTCTTTGCTTCATTACTGGCATAAGCTGCTTTTCGCTGGAGGGCCCTCAGTTTCATCAGTCATTGCTTGAGTGGAAAGTGGCTGGATTTCCAAAACTTCTTCGTCTTCACCTGTAATCAGGTGGCACCACCGTGCATCTATTCCGTTTTTTGATTCGTGGTCATTCACGGCTTTGCGGCTATGTATTATTCCAACAGTTTTATGGAAAAATGCATATGTGGGGTTATTGTAATTCGCAATTTTAGTTACATCCTTATATTGAATGTTGATGTAATTTTCCTGATATGTTTTAGCAAGGGCCGTAGTGTTTTTAGCATATTTAATGTCATTTTGATGTTCTTTTATTCTTGTTTTTATTTTTATTTTAGTTACACCTATGTAGCAACCTGTTTTATTATTTTGATACTTAAAAGTATCAAAATAATAAACTTTTTGATACTTTTCAGTATCAAAATAATAAAACAGGTTGCTACATAGGTGTAACTAAAAGAACATCAAAATGACATTAAATACGCTAAAAACACTATGGCCCTTGCTGAAACATATCATGAAAATAACATCGACATTCAATTTAATGATGTAACTAAAATTGCGAATTACAATAACCCCACATGCGCCTGTTGAAATAATTCATAACCATGAAGCCGTGAATGACCACAAATCAAAAACCGGAATAGATGCACAATAGCGCCGCCTGATCACAGGTGAAGACGAAGTCTTGGAAGTCCAGCCACTTTCCACTCAACCTCAAGCAATGACTGATGAAGCGGAGGGCCCTCCAGCGAAAAGCAGCTTATGCCAGTAATGAAGCAAATAAGTAAGGTCTTTACTTTAATAATTAAGATTAATGCTTCGTGTTTAACTAGTTTAAATTTATAAATTTCTTAGTTTGAGTGTTTAATTTCCAATAATGTATTAAATAACTGCCCAAATACTAGTTACTAAAGGGGTATAAATTAATAATTTTAATAAAAAACTGCATGATATGTCAATGTCATTCAAAAGTCTACTCTGCCATTCATTCTGTGTGTAAGTACAGTTTTCAGTAATTTCATACCTTGGGTTATTTCACTTTTAATGTAAACAGAATATTTTTTCTCTCCATTGTATACTTTTGATCTTTTTTCGGGCTAAATAACCACAAAATTTGATTTGTAAAACAAATTGAATGCATACAATCAGGGGTGAAACTTTTCAGGGGCTACCCCTGAATTCAGGGTTTTTGAAATTTTTACTGTCTTTGCATTTCATGTTAAAATACTTTGTTTTTACAGAATTTTCTCATTTTGAATGTTTAATTTGCTTTATAATGCATTATGAAGTCTGCCGATATCACTTAATATAGGTAGCCATATGATATATCATTAATAAATCTCCCCTATCCGCATGCAAGGAACAGTTTTCAGGGTTTTTGCAATCTAGGTAGTTTCACTCATGATACAATATGAAGTGATTAGCAGTCAGGGAATTTCATTTAAAGTTTGGGAGTTTTAGCAAAATTTTGTTGATATATTAAATTGTTAAAAATTAGTATTCTAAATCACTTAAATTGGTTGCTTCATGGTTAAATTGTTGGTTAATGTTGTTAAATTTTTGTGAAAAATAAGAAGTAAGAGTTGGGGAAAATGTCAGGGAAAATTAACAAAAAATGTTATAGAATTTAAAAAATGTTCGACTGCTAGCCACTTTGCAATACAATGGAGTAAAATTTTAAAACTGAAGATAGTGTAAAGCACTTGTCAGATACGGCAATTTTTGAAACAACCAATTTTTGAGTTGACTTTAGCGCCGATTTTTTCTTGACGAAAACACTGTAGATGGAACAACAGACAGGGGAAAAGTTGGATGAAAGAGAGCTAACTTTTGATGCTTATCACTTTTCTTGGCACGAATAAAATACTCTGATTAGTGTTAAATTTTGCTTTCGTTTTGTGTAAAATATCGGATTATTATTTCTATTTTGATCTTTGTTACAACTGTTGTCATATCGTCATATGAAAATAAAAACGATTAATTCAAAATTCTTATCATTAAAGGGTAAAATAAATGTGCTTAACCATATTTCTTGACTTTAAACAATTTCAGCGTTATGCCATCTTGGAAATATGACGTAACAAAATAGCGCATCCTGATTAGATAAATCTGAGGAGAACTAGAGTATAGAGACAACTTTATCAAGACAGCACTGAAAAAGTTGGGCAAGTCTGGTATGCGCTAACATACTGGGAGTAGAGACATTTTCCTCTGGAAAGTCTGTGTTAATCAGTGGTTGCCTTTAAAATTGCCTGTAAAGTCGTCATGTCTGATAAAGCCTTTAGGAGCTTATTTTAAAAAATATGCTCTACTTGTTGTATCAAAATATAAAACGGAATTATCAGGATTTTTTTTTTTCTTTTAAACAGTCTCCAGTGGGTTAATTTTCCAGTTTTGTGTGCTTGATCCCAAATATAGTACTTGAATATCTTATTAATTGGAAATTGTTTGTGAACTGTAACTTTTGTAATTGCGTCAAATAACTGCATGCCCTGTATGTGAGGCTTGTAAGTTGAGATAGACTTCAGTTGTGTTCTTTTTGAATGTTTATTGTATCTTGAAGTGAAATACAATGACATGGCAAAATTATATGTTTGAAAACTCGAAATTTTAATTGTATAATATTGTAATAACATACATTAAAAACTTATTTGAAATTTGAGTGAAATGTGACTTTAAGTTGCTTTAAAAATGTTCATTTTGAAAGAATTGGCTATTGTAATTTTATGAATTGTATTACACTCCATAGTTGCAATAAATGATTAAAATATCACAGCTTTCTCTATAGTATTTCATCAAAAGCTAGTATACTCTAGGCCTGAGTAGTAGAAACATCCGTGGGATCTTTCTAAGAGGTTATTCATACTTACGCTAGTTTCTGAGAAAATCTCGGAAATGCCTAACGGCTAAGTCAATGAGCGCGACCAGGTATCGAACCCAGCGCCTCACGTATACCAGCTTCGAGGACAGAACCTCTAGGTCACTGGTGGGCCTATTTTTATGAGGAATATTATTTATGCAAAAATGAGAACACACGTCAATCCACCGCGTATCAACAGTAGCCCCACCTTAATGATTTCATGACAATTTCAATAGTGATTCCGTGTTCTGGATCAAAGAACCGTACAAATATAGGAAATACTTTTATTTCTTTGTGATTTGAACAGTCTGAATAGACATAAACCATAATATGCTTTGCCAAGTTTATTAGAAAGTTGTTCTTTTGCAAACCTTACACAGAAAAAAGTTAGTGTTCACCGTTCGATCTAGCCAACAGCCGATTGAGCTTCCCAGTTTTGCGAAATTTTTGAAATTAAGGACTAAATCCTTTTTATTTGAAAAAGAGGATAGAGGGCGAAAAATATAAAAAAAAATAGTGCTTTTTAGTCCTGTAATGTTTTTTTTTCGTTCAAGAGGGCAGGGCGTTGATAAAGAAGACTGTCCTCTTAAAAAGAGGATGTCTGGTCATCTTACCCAAGATTAGCAAAATTTTATGTTTTTAAATTGATATATATATATATTGTAGCACCATACACTGTAAGAATTCTATCTACATTTAAACCGAAATTTTACTCACCACACTGAAATTTCCACTCGCTGCTGGCGAGCGAAAATTTCGCGCCCTGGTTAGTGCAATAGTAACTTAAAATATTCATATAAATTTTCAGCTCAATTGAATAAGGCGTTTAGACACTATCACACTTTTAAAAATTTGATCCCATAAGCCAAAATGATAAAGAAAAATTCTTTGTGTCCCTGTAAAAAAACTAAGTGCTAAATTCACCAAAATTTATACAGTTGGTCCAACTGTGACCTAAAATATGTCTATATTTCTTTTGCTCAGTTTAATAAGGCATTTAGATGCTATCATACTTTTAAAAAATTTGGCCCCATAGGCCATAATGATAAAAAAAAAAAATTCTTGGTGTCCCTGTAAAAAAACTATTAGTACTAGATTCACCAAAATCAGTAGGGTTCGTGCTACAGTGACTTACAACAGACGTACCAACTTTCAGCTCATTTGAGCGAAGTGTTTTAGACACTAGCGTGTTCACTCACATACACATACATACATCAACGTAAAAATAGTGAAAACAGACTCAAGGGACCTCAAAACGTATAGAAACATCAAAATCTCAAATTTGGATTTTTGACATGATTACAATACTTTCCTTACATACTAAAAAATATTTTAAATGTAAAGTGGTTTATGCAAACAGTGATAAGATGGAGTGGGTGCACATTTACAACAAGGGTGTGTATAGAGGTTGAGCTGTTTTCACACCGATATTTCAGCTGCACTTATAAGAAATGAGAAAATAATTGTACCGCAAGTGGTGTATGTTCAGGTACACCAGGGTAAAATGTAAGTGTGAAAAGTCTTTTCATCCATATACTGAGAACTTGTGCTGACAGTCCACACCATCTAAAAATTTTGTACAAATATGAAAGCCATTTGAATGCAATAAAAAGAATTTTTTGAAATTAAATGTTTATCTTGCTGGCCAAGTATCTGAAATAATTCAGTGCACCCAGGGTAATGTGGGTTGCTTATAAGCAGGTAATACAGTATTGTATCTTGATACAGTATTGTATCTTGTATTGTATCTTTAGTACACAAAAGCACTTCTAAATGTCATCTGCCAAATTTGATATTTTAAACATCCATGTGAATGCATTACTTATTTTATTATTTTTGGAAAGAGAGGGTAGATACTGGATATAGATGGATTATATGAATGCATCCATTGATAATTTAAGATATTTTATTTTAGTTTTTTAAATTTTATCTGTACAGAAAGGAGTACTGTCTGAACCATATGAGTTGAAATAAATCTGCCAACGCCTGGTTAAATCAGAGACCATGATGTTCTGCCCACCAGGCTACCCTCCCCCTTTCTTTAATGCACTTACTTTATCTTAATTTGCCAATTAATTTTATTAGATCTAGTTTTGTATTTTAGTTTTCGTCTAAATCCATACTATTTCCAATGCAATAATTACCGTAATGATAGTATGAAATTTGTTCTATTCTGCTATGAAAACCTTTAATTATGAATAACTTGATGTTTTTAAAGCAATCTTTATTCAAATATGTTTATACCATTAATTTTATAAATGGTATTTTAAAGCCTATCCAATATCTTTATGATTTAAACAGGCAGTACATATAATCAGTTACATAAAAAAACAAAAAAATAGTAAGAAAAATATTAAAAAAAAAATATTTATTTTGAGAAAACATTTCCAACAGGCTAACAGAAAACTCCTGTCCATTTGCAGTTTTAAAGTTGCCTCCTGGATGACTTGTATTTCCGCATGCTCCATTTTTAAAAAACGAATGAATGACTCTCAAATTCATTAATCACATTTCAAAGTATTCAGAATTTCCAATGTGTTTTTAAGATACAGTGGGAAGGGAGAAAGGGCTCCCTACAAGGCGCAATTTTTTTTAGTGCACGACAAAAATTTATAGGTTGTAATTACTGATCAGAAGATAGGGAAAACTTATAAAAATAAAACCATATTTTACGGAAAAATCAACTTTTTAGCTGTACGTGCCGTATATGGAACATACATAAAAATATGATTTACTAATACGTTTACTATTGTAATATAAAAAAAAAAAAAAAAACCTTACCTCTGCAAAATATACACTTTGTTATAACACACAGTATTTTTTTTCGAGTCAAAACTATTCAATAACTATTGTTTTATTTTTGCATTCAAACAAACGACTAACATATCACTTTTATTCAAATTTCACACTGACAAGTAAACCTTCTCTCCTTTGATACCGGTTTTCCGGAAACCCATATATTTTCTGAAAGCTTATGTCACAAGTAGAAAAACCGTGAAATCTTAGGGGCAGAGGGACAAGCGTTTAGGAGCTGTCGGACCCACAAAAAAACACTAAAGTGTGTATAGATGGACATATTCCTGCAATGACATCTCTATTTCTTGTATGTTGTTGTCAAGTACTTACGCATTGTATGCTTTTTCTTACATTTTCGATGGATTCTAAAGTCGTTATGGCTGCCTTGTTCTCCCAATTCAGAACAAGAAATCGGTTTCCGAACATCCAGGAATCGGAGATGATAAAACACACAACTATTCTCCTGGAAAATGATATGGAGATGGTGGAAGACATATGGACATTAGGATTTGCTGGAGGCCATGGAGAAGAATAGGAGGAGAAAATGAACGTTGAAGATGATGGTGTCGATAAGGAACAGCAAGGCTCATCGCAACAGTCGCCGTCCTCCACTTCTATTGTGACGTATTTTGGCCAAGTATGCCTGATGACAGGAAGAAAATTCTGATTTTAGTGGATTCATGGTGTTCTAACAAAGATCCTGTACCATCTGCTTCCGAAGTACCTGATGGTAAAGTCCTACAAAAAAAAACTGGTACCTGAAGGACGTGCAGGAAAGATCCAGCCTCTGGATATTCATTTTTTTAGACACTACAGATCTTTTGTTCGTTACATAACGGACACAATCATTATCGAAACACAGGAGAACGTCTGGCATCGCGATAGTTTTCTGGCCCAGCAGTCCTTTTTCCCTGTTTCAGTTCAACACTCCTCGTTTCAAGAACTTGATTAAGTATGCTTTTTATAAGGGTGGATACTTGGACGACGAACCTGGAATATGGATTGCGCCAATGGATTACTGCTTTGATTCATTGACAAATGATAAGTGTGCAAAGTGTTTGGCTATCGCTTTTGTAAAATGTGCCCATTGTGTACAGTCTTTCTGCCCGTCTAACTGTTTATTTGATGAAATGCATATTGATTGTCTCTTGTAATAGATTTTGTTTGAAGTCAATAACAAGTCACAATTTCAACATCCCAACGCATATTGTTTCAGTTTAGCGAGTTGTTTCTTCCTTTAAACTGTGGTCTCCATCTTCTTATCATATTATTAGTTCATATAAATACGTGAAACGAGCATTTTAGCGACTTTTGGTGTCATGTTTCCAACACTTTACAGGTACTTTGTATCTCGTATAGCTCCTAAACGCTTATCCCTCTGCCCCTAAGATTTCACAGTTTTTCTACTTGTAACATAAGCTTTCAGAAAATATATGGGTTTCCGGAAAAACGGTATCAAAGGAGAGAAGGTTTACTTGTGAGTGCATTACTATAACAAAAACGCAAATGACATCTTTAGGTAAAGATTCGTATTACTACATTGCTAAATGGTCAGTAGCTTCTATCAAGATGTCAAGAGATGTTGCTACTAATAGTTTTACAGCTATAGGAACGATTAAAGTCAGTGTTCCACATATGGAACTGGGTGCCTTGTAGGTTTAAAACAAAAAAACATAATGAATAGTAAGGAAACAGCACATGCAAATCAAGATTAATGACGTTAGATATACATGCTTGCCAACATCCTAATTAATATTCCTTAGTGTTATTATTTCCACCCTTTTTTTCACACGAGTAAATTTTTAGAGTAATATTCTCCAAATGCAATTAAATAAGAAGAAAAATATTCTAAAAAGATACTGGTGTGAAAAAGAAGGCGGGGATAACAATACTACAGAATATTAATTAGTATGTTGGCAATGTGGATATAGAAAAAAAAAAAGTCTTCACTTGACTTTCTGAGAATTAAGTAATTAATGGTTATATAAATGAATAAAACTATGAGAAGTCCTTAAATATACAAAAAAGAAAATTATAATAGGGTGTTTAAATATTTTCCTCCATATACATAGTGTTTAATTTAATGTCACTGTACTTGAAATAAATTGAGCCTATAGAACATAATGATAAAGAATTTTTCATTGTTTTTGTAAAAATCTACCTTGTACAATGGCGACCTATGAGACTTACATGAATATAAATTTTCAGCTCAATTAGATAAAGCATTTAGATGTTATTGCACTTTAAATAATTTGAGCCCATAAGCTATAATGATAAATAAATTTTCATTGTGTCCATGTAAAAAACAATGTGCTAGATTCTCTAAAATCCATGCACTTTGTGTGATGGTGATCTATAATGTGTACATAAAATTTCAGTTTATTCAAATAAGGCATTTAGACGCTATCACATTTAAAATAATTTGAGCCCATAGACCATAATGATGAATTTTTCTTCGTGTTTCTATCTAAATGTTAAATTCACTAAAATCTATACAATTCCTGTGGTAGCCTATGGCACATTTGTAAATTTTCAGTCTAGTCAAATAAGACGTTTAGACGTTATTGCCTTTTAAATAATTTGAGCCCATAGGCCATAATGATAAGAATTTTTTTTTTTTTTTTTTTTTTTTTTTGTGTGTCCCTGTAATAAGTGCTATATAACATATGGATGTACCAACTTTCAGCTCATTTGAATAAAGTATTGATGTTGTGTTCACTCACACTCATCACCATAAAAATAGCAAAAATCTTAGGGGATCTTAAAACATATAGGTACACAAAAATTTCAAAATCGACTTTTCGTTATGATTACATTACTTTCCTTACACATGTATGTTCGGAAAATAAAGATGTCTTTGCTCCAATCACGAATTTAGACTTTTTTTTAACTATCTTATCCATAAATCACAATTGTTCAATTTTTTTTTTTTAATTTTCCGAATGTACATACACTAAGTGACAAAAAAAAAAAAAAAAAAAACGCACTTGGATATTTTCCTTTTCACCTTCTACAACTGCCAATTTTATCGTTTAAAAAGCAAATTTTCAAACAGATTTTATTATATTGTCTTCCATACACTTTAGCTTTGAGTCCAGTGTTAAAAATAAAATGCAATTGTCGGAAAAATTGTAATTTTAGAAATTATTTCAAAAATGGTAAGAATAAGGCAATTAATGATACCACTAAAGTATTAATTTTTGAATGAAAATCAAAAAATATTTTAATACATGAGATGACAAAATAATTAAATGTTAACGAAACATTGGTAAAATGGTTTTCAGCAAGATATAAAATGTTTTGGCCATTTAAACTGGAAATTTGGCTTTAGGTGGCCATGTTGCTCGTCCAAGCGAGATGACCGTAAGTTAAAAAGCCATTGCTTGTGAAATCTGTTTGTATTACACTTAGAACATAAAAAAGATTCAGAAAAAGTGTTTAGCAGCATAATTTCTTTAACTACAGTGCAGCAACTATTAAACAAAACAGGTTTAAATGACAAAAAATGTGAAAAAATTCCATTCTTAGGGAAGAGAATTAAGAAAGCAAGACCTCAGATGGATAAAAAAAAATTTAAAAAATGATTAGTTAATTATTGGATTGAACTGGTTCCCTTTGAAAAGGTCAAGTTTAACTTATTTCAAGCTAAAGAAAAAAAGCAGATCTGACAACGAAAATATGACCGACTTAATGAAAATCGCACTTTTAAAATCTTTTAGAACTCTCCGTACATTATATGTAGTACATTATGTAGGTGTATAACTTTTCAAACAGTTGGGCAAATTTTTATGCTCAAGGGATCAATTAACTCGAAATAAAACACAATCTTCATAAAAGTGGTGCCTGACCGACTATTTTGGAGGTATCTTGGACATTTCTGCAAACAGGATTTCAAGATGATAATGCACCTTACTACATGGCGTCTGTGGTAAGTTTATTCACTTCAACTTGTCAAAATTTCCTATCCATTCCCACGAGAACCTATAATTCTATAAGTAATCATATCTTTTTTCACTTTAAGTTAAATCCCACAAAGGATATAATAGAATTTCTTCTTTACAAGACATGGAAATAGTCTTAATTGCGATCCGCTTGAAAATGTTTCTCCATATAAAGGTGGAATTAACCCAATGCAGAATACATATTTTTAATAAAAAATTGCTTAGATATAACAAATAAATAGTTTTATTTCATATATCAAAATATAATTTGTTTTTAGAAATATTTATTCATGAATTCATCAACCGTGAATATTCATTTTAAGTAAATTGGAGTGTAAAGGTTGATATTTTAATTTTACCAACTATGTGAAAAATACCAGAGCCAGGAATCGACAATACAGCTGCGTTTGCAGACTCGGTGACTTGGACAACGAATATTATGTGAGAAATGCCTAGCTGGTTGTCAGCCAGGGTAGCTCAGTGGTAGAGCATCCGTGCGTTAAGCGGAGGTGCCCGGGTTCAATTCCCGGCTCTGGTATTTTTCACATAGTTGGTAAAATTAAAATATCAACCTTTACACTCCAATTTACTTAAAATATAATTTGTTTATTTCGTACAATAATCATAATATAGTACAAAGTGTGTGGTTAATGCAATATGTTTAAAAAGAAAGTTTTATGAGACTTTTATAAAGTACTTTGTAGAGTGCAATAAAGCGAATTATTAAATCGAAAATGTACATAGGTATCATTTCATCCGTTTGGTATTATGCTAAAATACAGTTTTATTTGTTTCAAACATTAATTTAAAAGTTATTACAAATAAAAAAGGTATAAGGCATTTTTTCTGCAGTGCGGCTTTTTTTTTTTTTTTGTCCCTTAATGTATGTAAGAAAAGTATTGTAATCATGTCAAAAAATCAGCTTTGAGATTTTGATGTATCTATACATTTTGAGGTGTCCTGAATTTATTTTTGCTATTTTTATGCTTTACGGTGATGGATATGTGAGTGAACACGATAGCATCTAAATGCTTTATTCAAAAGAGCTGAAAGTTGATACACATGTTGCCTCTGCGGCAAGAACAGTGTGTTGATCTTGGTGACTATAGCACTTATATTATCTTGTCTTACTAAACTGCCCTAATGCAAAGCAATTTTCTTAGTTTTTTCATTTCTCTCCCTTTTCAGATAATTTTATTTAGGGAGAGAAGGGACACCCCATATAATGATTGGGGATATATTAATCTCTGATTTTATTTTATTATATCTATAATCTGTTTCTTAAGAAAGATTAATTCTTATTAGCTATTTTATTTTTATTTATTTATAATTTTTTAGTCTGCATTTCAAAATTTATTGTTCTTTTGTGATTTATATCTAAGAATTTTAACAAATGATTTATCTTTACTTTATTTCAGAAGATTTTTATTTTCCGAACATACATATATGTAAAAAAAGTACTGTAAACATAGCAATAAATCAACTTTGAGATTTTGGTGTAACTATAACCTGAGTTCATTTTTGCTGTTTTTACGGTGATGTATTGTGTGAGTGAGTATAGTAGTGTTTAAACGATTCGTTCAAATGAGTTGAAAGTTGATACGTTTGTTATAGGTCACCATAGCACGAATTGTATTGATTTTGGTCAATAGTACTTATAGTTTTTTATAAACTAGCACTTATATTTTTTTACAGGGACATAAAGAAAAATTCTTTATCATTATGGCATATCGGCCCAAATTATTTAAAGTGCGATAGCGTCTAAAAGCCTTATTTGAATGAATTGAAAATTTTTACATGTGTTATAGGTTGCCATCGCATAATCCATATAGAGTTTGGTGAATCTAGCCTTTATAGATTTTTTACAAGAACACAACGAAAAATTCTTCATCATTATGACCTATTGGCTCAAATTATTTGAAGTGCTATAGTACTGAATTAAACTAGTAGATCTGTAGATCAGGTGCCTCAACGTCCTATTAACATCACACATTACTCAGCTGATCACCTTTCTCTTACCCATAGGGTCGAGAAAGTATTGTTTTAGGGTCAAAATAGATTTTGTTATATTTACATGTTCTGAGGTCCCCTGAATACGAAAATCATGTTTTTAGCGAATGTTATCAGCATATCTCAAATCTGTTATCAGCATATCTCAAGAACAAATAGTAGCAGAAATTCCAAACTCTGTATTCTAAATGTATATCATATAAGGATGCTACAGTAAGCTTTTCGTTGAGATGAAGCAAATGGTTCATGTACAGGGACACTAAATATTATTCAAATATATTACGGGGGAAATTGCAGGTAAGTAGAGTTTAACAACTATAGACTGCACTAAATCAAATGAAACGAATATATATATATTTTGTAATAGAAATAGTTAACTGGGGAAAAAAAATTGTGTAAGTAGGAGCCTCGCCTCCCCCCCGGGTGCGAAATCCCCCCAGAGGGGAGTAAATTTTCATGATGGGTATCTTTCAAAAGAGCTCGCCAATACCTTTAAAACGAATGATTGAACCATCGATCTGCAATAATTTAAAATAAAGTTATCGAATTTTTTCATTTTTAACAAAAAAAAAAAAAAAAAAAAAAAAAAAAAAAAAATTTTTTTTTTTTTTTTTTTAAAATGTAATATTGAGAATAAATTCAACTTTTTTTGGATATTTAGAGTTATACTATTTTTCTAATATGTAAATCGTCTGCATTATCATCTGTATATATATAAAAATTACGTGTCACGATGTTTGTCCGCGATAAACTCCTAAACTAATGAACCGATTCTAATGAAATTTTGCACACTGTGTGCAGTTTGGTCCAACTTGAGAGATAGGATAGTTTTTATCTCAGTTTATTGTCACAATATTGTTTTATTGCAATTATTTGTTAATTATAGACCTTTGTTAAAGTTGCTCCAAAATATCTGTGAGTTCCATAAGTTTAATTGTTGCCAAAAAGAAAAAATACGAGTTCATTTTCTTTCGACATAAAAGTAAATACATTTAATCAAACGTGAACGTTAAAAAATTATAAAAAGTTAAATTATTCATCTCACGAAAATTGACGTCATAATCAATTTAAAGATTTTATTCGCATTGATAAAGTATGTAGTTATACACAAGCGAAGTGTGACGTCACTGACCGCCTGTGAAATCAAGAAAAAGATTTCTTATGTTAATCACCCATTGTATTTTTTATAAAAAATTATTAAAAAACGAGGAAAATTATTTCCGGATTTTAATCCCCATATTTTTGTATAGATATGTATTATTTATCATGTGCATTCGTTAGATTGAGTTATTTTGCTGTCAAATTGACAAAATTTTAATTTTAAATTTCAAAGCTCTGTCGTCCTTGGAGTTTTTCGTATTTGGCGATCAAAAACGTAACACGAAAATATACAAGCTAGATGTATATTTTCGTAATATGTATTGTGCGAAATATTGTTTCATATTATTATTACTCTCTTAATATAAGTTGTTAAAATAACCGTGATTTTTGAAAGGAATTAAATGCGTGCGCCAGATAATTTGGCGATATTATTTTTTTCCGCCAAGGATGATAGATATGAAATTTATTCCGCTGCAACATGTTAATATCTTATGTCAGTTACATTATGTATATGTATATGCTACAATTTATTTCACGTGACACGTGTGTTAAAAATTTATTTACGACGTAAACTTGCTTTTTCAATTTTTGTTGCATTATTCTAATCTGTATCACTTCGTTTTCTTTAAGAAATTTGTGATTTATACATAACGTTCTAAATAAAAAGTGATTATTTCAATATTTTAAAACTTATTTAAAAGTCTGTTTTATTTAACATTAAATTTTAAAAGTTAATTTAAAACTTATTTAAAAGTCTGTAAGAGTTTAAGTCTGTTTATTTGTTTTGTAACGCTAATCTATATGATCGATGTTCGAAACTTTAGTTAATTATTTCTCTTATTTTTCTTTACTTTTTCTTTAATAACTTACCAATTTAACGTTCCTGATTAAATTTGTGATTCATATATGTATTTTGCATTAAATTTTGACTCATATTTATTGCTGAAAATGCGATCGTAAAATCTTGCAATTTTCTTATCTTAATCCTCAATGTTTTCCTTCTAGATTAACTTGAATTTACTATTAAAATTTTAACATACTCAGAATCTTCTCACCACTTCTTTAAAATATATTAATCTTTTCAGTAATATATTAATCAGTATATCCCCACAACGATATTTGGCGACTTTTTGTTGGCGATTATGGCTAAATCATAAATCTATAAATCATAAATTTATAATCTAAATCATAAATCAAAAACATAAAATAATAAATCCAAAATAAACAACATATAGGCGGCCATAAATTATATCACAAACAGTCCAGAGCGACATCGTTATCGTTCAAAACGGCGCCAAAGAAAAATCGCCAAATTCAGCTGTGGGATATACTGAAGTTATAATTATCCGAATATAATTACTGAAGCTACATTTTAGTTATAGTTGTGGGTAACAACTATAGTATTTCCCCACAACTGGATTTGGCGATTATGGCTAAATCATAAATCTAAAATAAAAGCATGCAGGTTAACATATTTCATTGCAAATAATCCAGAACGACTTCGTTATCGTTCAAAAAGGCCCCCCCCCCAAAAAAAAAAAAGAAAAAAAAATCGCCAAATCCAGCTGTGGGGAAATACTATACACCTTATCAAATTATCAACGTATTACTTAGCCGCAGCAACGCGTGGCCGGGTCTGCTAGTAAATGATAATTTGTTTAAATAATAATTTTAATAAATTATTTTTTAGAAACAGAATTATTTTTTAATAACCGAATTAAATTCTATATAAATGTAGGTGCATTAATGAAACGGGGGATTGAGGGAGGCGGCATCCCCCCTCACACAGAACTAATTATCATATAAAAATCTTCCAAAGCCTAATTTGAATTGTTTAACATAGGTTTACATAACAGTATTCGTTATCTTACCTCTTAATCTCCATCCTGTATTTGTAGTATTAAATTTCAGGGCAAGAGAAAACCGTGTGAGTGACATACCAGATTATTTTAGAAAATCGGAAAAACTGACAAAAAAAAAAAAAAAAAAAAAAAAAAAAAAAATTCTAATAATTTGAACATTTAATATAATATTTTTTTACTTTCCGAATATACATATGTAAGGAAAGTTTTGTTATCATATCGAAAATCTAATTTTGAGATTTTTGTGTTTCTACACGCTTTCAGGTCCCCTGAGTTCATTTTTGCTATTTTTACGGTGATGTGTGTGTAAGTGAATGAACACGATAGCATCTAAATGCTTTATTTTAATGAGCTGAAAGTTGGTACGTATTTTATAGCTCACTGTGGCACAAATCCTATTGATTTTGATGAATCTAATACTTAATTTTTTTCTTTTTTTTTAGACACAAAGATAAAGTTTTTATCACTATGGCCTATGGGCCCAAAATTTTTAATATTCGGTAACGTCTAAGCGCCTTTTTTCGATTGAGCTGAAAATGTATACACATATCAAATCATAGATCACCGTTGTACAAAATGTACAGATTTTTGTGAATCTAGCAGTCGTAAATTTTTACAGGGACACAAAGAAAAATTCTTTTGCATTATGTTCTACAGGCTCAAATTATTTGAAGGGAAATACGTTAAATTAAACAACATACTGTATGGAGCGAAATACTCAAACACCCAATAATAATTTTCTCTTTTGTTTATTTAACGACTTCTCATTTTATTTACAGAAACGCGAATTATTTAATATTCGGAAAGTTGAGTGGAAACACTCCAGATTTTTTTTAATATGTAAAGACAGTATTGAAAGAACAACCCTTAAAAGTATCTTTTAAAATATTTATTAAACAACTATTTTGGGGATAGTATTGACACAAATTAATTTATAATTTTCTTTTTATTAAATAGTGTTTAAACTTCGTGCCTGAACATTGTATATTATTCTATTCACTTTCTTTTATCGATTTATGGAAAAAAAAAAGTTTAAATTGAACTTTAATTTTTACTAAATCACAGAATGAAATTACTCACTTATTGGAGAATCATCATGCGTACATATTTTCATACAAAAAATAGAAGGTTAGGTTAGAAGGGCATCTGAGTAATGTCATTGTGATCCTCCCTGTAAAATTTCATGCATAAGCAAAATTGGTAAAAGCAGATTTGATTAACTTTTTGAAGCATAGTGGTTTGTATTATATACCAGCAATTTTTTTTTATAAGATTCCTCCCGAAATTTATTAACAAATTTTTATTTTAAAACTAAGCAGTAGAAATAAATAAAAATGAAATAAAATCCTTTTTTTTCTTTTGTTCTAACTTCGATTGTAATTTCTGGTGGCAGCCGATATTAAATGATAATATTTACCTTATTTAAGAAATCGAAGATGAAAATCTTTTAAATCTACGAAGTGAAAATGTTAAATTGTACTCTTTAACTCTTTAAGACATAATAGTATGGGAGACGTGCTAAATATTCAAGCTGGTTTTTTATTTTTTCTATCAAATGTTAGTTCAAATGCTTCTATATTTAAAAATTAAATATTATTTTCTGCATTTAAATATATATAAGATATCAAAATGTGTTTTTAATCATACGATATACTAAAAATATTAAACAGCAAAAATAGTTGATAACAAATGTTACATATGTAAACCAAAAATTGTAGAGCAGAAACTGAATTAAAACTTATTACAAAATCCATATGTATATATATATTACGAATGCCTTTTCAGACATTGCATAAAATATAAAAATATGAAAATTAATTAAAGGCCTCTCTTAAAATTAGAGCTCCATTTCTCAAACTTAAAGGATTCTACCTCCCACTAAACCACTGACAGCGCCCTAATTAATTCTTCACTAATCCTTTTCTAAATATTTCAGTAATTCCAAATTCATTAACTTGTTCTCAACTCTTAAACCTATTTTATCTTATTTACCGATAAAACAAACCCGTTATTTATTATATTGTGCAATTCAAACGTAATATTAATCTAGGAACTTCTGTACCCTCTCCCCTTGTATCGCATGATTCCCCATAAGCCAGTAGGGCAGTCGCGATCACGTGACCGCGACCGCTTGAACAGACCATGGCTCCCTGCGATTCAGTAGAATAGCAGGCAACCATGAACAGACACAGAGAAGGAAATCTGTGGGAATGGAAAAGAGAATTTTTAGGCAGTTTTAAAACTCACATTAAAAAAAAAAAAAAAAAAAAGGAGAGAGTTCTATGTTAACTAGCAACCGATAAAGATGACTTAGTTTTGATTTGAGTGTAGGAAGACTCATCTTCGCGCGATGGATATAAGCTCTTGAATTTTTAAAAGGACTATGAAGCGAATGACTGCGTTAAATTGAGTCATTTCTGATGTGAATTATCTGTTAAATACGACATATATTGCTTTCTATTTTAGTAGCATTCTTCATTTTGTAAATATAAATAATTTTGTGTTTGGGAGAACAAATATCTGTACGTCAAAGAGTTAACGATCTTTTAAGACAAGATTAGCGATCGAAATTTTTTAAATTTCTTTTTGCATAGCATATCCCCCCCCCCCCCCACCTTAAAAAAAAAAGAAGTAAATAAAGTCTGAAATGATAGTTACTATCCTTCTAGGGTGTGCTTATGCTATGGCGGAATTTGAGTAAGAGATGAATTACATGGAATTTTATCTTTGAAAAAGTAAATATTCTTGATTAAGTAAAATAAAGCGTCTTACAATTTGAATAGTCTAGAGACGCAGTTTAAACTTCTGTGTTGTGTTACATCTTCACATTTCCCGACCACTCGTATATTTCAAATTTATGTATGAAACATACGCAGTTTAAACAAGTTTCACTTTTTTGAAACAAAGTTACCAAGCAAATAATTTTTCTTACTGCCTCTTTTTCCTGGTAGAAAGTTCTAAAGAAGAATTTATTACTCCAGAGAGCGAAAATCCACAGCCCCCAAAGCGTAAAAAAATATATCCAAGGGCAGAGCTAACGTCAGTTAAAATATCTGCTGCAAAATTTAGCCAGAGAGAGCAATTAGCCAGTCAAGTTCTGATACGACTCTTTTCGCTCGGGTACAAATTAAACCCTGATGAATACTGCCGTCAAAACAAAAATAAAAAGAAAGAGAATAAGTACAAAAGAAGAAAAGAATAACAGAGACTTCCTAATTGACGTTAATGAACTTTCTGTTAGGATCTGAGGAAAATAAAATAACAAATTGCTTTTACGACAATTTAAATTTTTAATTGACTTTCAAATGAAAATTAAGCTATTTTTACTTTCTTCTATATATATATATATATATATAAGAAAAAAGTATTGAATTAGGGAAAATTTTCGACCTCCGATTTTTGATGGGTTTACATTTTTTGAAATGTCCTGAACATGGCTTGACCCTTTTTAAAAATTGACTATCTGTCTGTGTGTATCACAAATTTTGTGAAAGCTGTATTTCCCGAACTAATGAACGAAATTTAACCAAACTTTGTATTTAGTTAGATTTTGATCTAAACTGGTACTGATATGGGGATCAAACGTTCAACAGGTGATGCTATCTCCCATTTTTTCATAATTTTTAATATAGCAGTAAGGGTAAAATTTCGTATAAATGTACGTAACGAGAATTATTTTTAACAAATGATTGCGAAATTAATAAGAATTATTCATAATAGTAATACATAGTAAACTAAGGAAAAGTTTTGTGTATTTGTAGGAACATGGTTCACTCGTCACTCCTGAAGTAGCCCCCGGGGTGCGAGTAAATTTTCAATATGATTATCTTACAAAAGACTTCATCAAAACCTTTAAAACGAATGGTTAAACCATAGATCTGTGTTAGTTTAAAACAATGTTATTGATCTTTTACATTAAAAAATAAGTAAATAAATAAATTATAAGCATTTTTGCAGATAACAGTACAAAATTGACTTTCTTTGGACATTTAGTATTATGTTTATTGGAGACTAGCTGACCCGTCCGGCTCCGCACGGATGAACAAATTTTAGCTAAAAATGGATCGGTATAAAAAAAAAAAAAAAAACATATATGAGTTTATGTGTTTGTGAGGCAATATTAATAACTGTTTATAAAATTGTGACTTTTATTAGGCATATTCTAAAGAAAAGTCCCTAAAAAGAAGGAATTTCGAAAGGTAGAAAAATTTAAATTATATGAATTAAAAATTAATGTATAGGTAAATAGATAAAATACTGCATTTAATAACAGGAGACTTGGCGTTGGAATATTAAAACCCGAATAAATTACTACGTCAGAAACGTCCAATACTTTTCTTTGGCGTTTCTGACGTAGTAATTTATTCGGGTTTTAAGATACAGCATTGCTAAAGGACCTCCATGACGACATTTTACTTATTTATATATTAATTCTTAGGTTTATTTTTATTGCTATTTATATCTTTTTTTTTTTTTTTTTTTTCATTTTTGCGATGTTCTAAGATGACTATCTCTATTGCGTAAGTAAAGCCATTGTCGAGGAACGCTTGAGCTATTTCAGTGCTAAATTTCAAATTTCGAAACGGTATCTACATTAATAGAAGGAATAATTTGCCTGTCTGTGTCTGACGTACAGTATAAACTATGGCACGTTAAGTTTAGTAATTCTTTTCTATAAAAAGAAACATACGTGCATATTTGCAACATATATTTTCGATATTCCTAATAGAACTTTCAAAAAATTACGTTTCATGCAATTTTTCTCATTTTTTAAAATTATTATTTCTTTAAATTACGATTTCAAGCTGATGATAATAAAATTAAATGTTGACAATTTTTACTAACTGTTTATCTATTTATTCATTTATTTATTTCATAAAAAGAAACATTTCTTTACTCATGCGAATAAAATGTATTGAAAAATGAAACCTATGACATGATTTAATTATTATTTTTTAAAATATAAAACTGACGTCATAATAGCATTAATTATTGTTATTGTTATTATTATTATTATTTATTTGTTCTTAAAATATTAATTTTTATTAAATAAATAGCTTATGTGTTTTTTATTTTCTTAAATTCTATTTCTTCTATTTCTTCTATTCTTTTTCTTTCTTTCCGCAAAGCAATATGGTTACTGTTTTAGTAATGGTTCTCCATAGCGATCATTAATATTTTTTGTGATTTTGGCGATAAATTTAGAAGGTTATCGCAATAGCGTAAAGACTTTGGTGTGATACCTCCCAGCTATCGCGGTGCCAAATTTTAAATATCGCCAAGGAACTCCTATACAAAAGCAGATTTCCAATTGGAATACATATTTAATTTATTTTAAATGAACCATGTTTCTAATCAGTATAATGAAACTCGAATAATCAAATGTCATTTGCATTTCCTTAGCGGCTGTATATTGCGCTACTTGTCATAATTGTTAATTGCTGATAATGTTCGCTAAGTAAATTTAAACTTTCAATTATTCAATTAAAAAAAAAATCATTTAAATATAGTGACTGGAGAAGCAGGCAATAAAATTGAATGAGTAAAGTCTCTTTGTTTAAGGGAACATCATTCAAAGAGTTAGCCTATCAGAAATGTTTAATTCATTGGTTCATCAGTGGAACTCACTGGTTCAAACGTTTAATGTTAATTGCGGTTCACCAAATATTCACTGGTTTAACCATGTGTGCAAATCGCGAAATGCGCTAAATTACGTGACAGTCATATAACTGAAAAAAGTAGAATTAAGTTTAAGCGTTCGCACTTATAATGTCGACAAATACTTTTAAATAAATTATTATAATCAATAAAAAAAAAAAAATTATTGCTTACATTTCTGGAAAATTATTTTTGAATTATTAATTTTTAGAAATGATCGAGAGGGAAATATTAAAGAAATGATTTTCATTGCACCAGCAATATTCACTTGCTTCACGTCTATTATGAAGTTTTCGAAACAGATTTGATAGTTCGTCTTTGGAGAAATAAGGAACGCTTACTTCTCTCGCGCAGTATTAATTTCCCTTCAAAAATCATGGCTATACTCAAGCGAAGTGTGGCGTCACTAATAATTTGTGGGGCCAAGAAAAAGTTTTCTTATGTTAACCGTCCTGTGGAATTTTTGTAAAAAAATATTAAAAATCAAGGAAATATTTTCCCGATTTTAATCCCCATATTTAGGTCTTATAAATCTGTATTAGTTAGTGTGTGCATGCGTTAGATTAAGTTATTTTGCTGTCAAATTGATAAATTTTTAATTTTAAATTTCAAAACTCGGACGTCCATGGTGTCCGAGTTACTTGTTTTGTGTTTGGCGATCAAAAACGTAATACAAAAATATACATACCAGATTTATATTTTCGTAATATGTATGGTACGAAATATCGTTTCATATTATTGATTGCTCTCTTAATATGCGCTGTTAAAATAACCATGATTTTTCAAAATAATTAAATATATTCGCTAGATAATTTGGAGATCATTTTTTCCCCGCCAAGGATGACCGATATCAAATCTATTCCGCTGCAACATATTAGTATCTTATATCAGATACTTTATTTAGATATTTTAAAACAAATTTGACTTCAATTTATGATAGAATATTTATCATTTTCATTTTAAGTTGGATATTTATTGTGCTAATATCACCCTTTGAAATGAAATGCTTATGCTTACATTCGAAAATGGAAGTTTACCATTTTTTTTTCTACAGTTTTTAAATTTTAAATTAAAATTTTGTCAATTTAATAGCAAAACAATTTAATATAACACATGTACAAAATAACTAATACATATCTATACTTAAATTTGGGGATTAAAATCGGGAAATAAATTTCCTCGATTTTTAATAATTTTTTACAAAAAATTCAATGGATGATTAACATAGAAAATCTTTTCTTGGCCCTACTGACGGTCTTTTGCTTGAGTATTTTAATAAGGTGTATAAACTTTATTATAAATTATACTTTTTAGAATTTAATGTTGAAAAAACATTTAATGCTTCAGGTAAGTTATTTATTTGTTTATTTTTAATCCAATTTTGTTTACACATCTGTTTAATCATTAATGCTTAGTATTAAATAAATTATATCATTAGAAAAATAATAATAATAATAAGCTACAATGACATCAGATTTAACGTGTAAGTTTAACATTTCGCAAAGCTTTATATGAATTTCAATTTAATTCACGTGCAAATATATTTCTTTTCTTTTCATGTCAAGATATTTTGAAAACAAAATGAACATGTACTAAATGTTTCTTTTATGTTGGCAGCAGCTAATTATTTTAATATTTCATTATTTCCATTTCTATTATGGCTTTTATGGGGATTTTAATTAAAATGCTCAGATTTTAAACTGAAATTTATTTTATCAAAATTAAATATAGCCTATAACAATCAGGCATACTGTAGCTTTTGGTCAGTGTAAGAAGTTTTAAAATCGGTTCAGTAGTTTCAGAGATTACCCTCCACAAACATACAATTTTTTGCGCTTTATATAATGACTAGCTGACCCGTCCGGCTTCGCACTGATGAACAAATTTTAGTTAAAGATGGATTGATATGTAAAAAATCAAGAAATATATCAGTTTATATGTTATAGTCAGGCAATATTATTAACTGGAAAGTCAAAATATAATTTTACAATTATTTTTTTTAATTAGTTGTTAAATGTTGGCAATTTTTACTTAATGCTATTTATTTATTTATTTATTTATTTCATAAAAAGAAACATTTCTTTACACATGAATAAAAAATATTGAAAAATAAACCTATGACATGAAAATGTTTTTGATAAAATTGACGTCATAATAGCTTTAATTATTATTTATTTTTTCATTTCGCAAATATATTTAATTTTTTCCATAATTGATTATTATTTTAATAATGTATATTAAAGGAGAAATCAATAATATGAAACAATATTCGTACAATATATACTATTACAGAATCTGGTGTGAAACAACCACACGACTTCCATTACCCACTATTACACGTAATATATACAATTTTTTGGAGATATTACTTGCATTTTTTGAGATTTTCGAGTAAGAGAAACTTGATACACGTATAAAGACACATACAACAGAGTTTGCATAGCGAGTTAAAAAATAAGGGGAAAAAATAGATAGTTATTTTTTTAAACACGAATTTCCGAGATCTAAAACTGAACTACCTAATCAGGATGACCGTTAATATTCCTGTAATAAGCACGTAATACTTGAGAAAGGTTATCTAAATTGGATTAAAGAAAAAATTTTCAAGAATACGTTAGAGCCGTTTTTGAGATACCAACTTTTACCAAAACTTAACATACTCAATTATTGACCTAAAAACAATAATTACATACAAAAGGATATTTAATAGGAAGTTAACATGGCGAGTTTGAAAAAAATCCGTACAGGCGTTTTTAAAGGAACGCACTTGCGAAGTCTGAAATTGAGCTGTTTATAGAGGACGCCTATCAATTTTCCTGAACTAAGCAACTTTTCAATCGAAAGGGCATCTAATATATTATTTATATAGCAACTTTGAAGAAAATCATTAGAGGTGTTTTTGAATATGGGCTTAGGGTCCCATTTCTGGTTTTCGATGACCCAATTCCGGTTTTTCAATTTTCACGAAAATTTGGAAAATTTATCTGTACACCAGACCTGAATCACTTGTGAAGTTTAGTAGTTCTATTTTTATTAGTTTTGGAGATATGACAGCCAGAAGATTACACACACACGTGCACATATACACACACACTGACCAATTGCCAAAACCTATACAATACTTCCACTACGGTAGTAGGGTAATTGAAGTAAACACATACATCTCGTATTTACTACGATAATATACAGATTTTCGTATTACGTTTTCGATCGCCAAATACAAAAATCGCCAATGACGATAGATATCAAATCTATGCTTTGTTTTCAATTAAAATATTGAAAATTTTAATTAAAAATTTATTTTACCAAAATTTATTATAGCTTCTAGCACTTAGAGAGAGACAGTGTAACTTTTGATTATTGAAAGAAAAAAAAAAAGCAATCGGCTTTTTAGTTCTAGCGATCGTTCTCTACATATGCATATAAACCTTTCTTTTTTTTTTTTTTTATATTAGTATAGCTATAGAGCATAGGTATATTAAATAGGTTTCCAGTCAACATAATGTAACTCAAATAATTAAATGCTATTTACATTTCAGTAATGGCTGTATGCGCTATGTATATTGAGCTACTTGCCATAACTGTTAGTTGCTAAAAATAGTCGCCAAATAAATTTAAACATCTCAATACGCAAGCGAAGTATGACATCACTGACCGCCCGTGGATGCAAGAAAAAGATTTTCCATGTTAATCGCTCATTGGATTTTTTTTTTTTTTTTTTAATTAAAATTCTAGAAGAATTATTCCCGATTTTAATCCTCATATTTGGGTATAGATATGTATTAGTTATTGTATGCATGCGTTAGATTGAGTTATTTTGCTGTCAAATTGACAAAATTTTAATTTTAAATTTCAAAACTGTCACACTTGGCGTTTTTTGTATTTGGCGATCAAAAACGTAATACGAAAATATACATGCCAGATGTATATTTTCGTAATATGTATTGTACGAAATATTGTTTCATATTATTTGTAAGTTTTTAAAATAACCATGATTTTTGAAAGGAATTAAATTATATTCGCCAGATAATTTGGCGATATTTTTTTTTTTTTTCTGCCAAGGATGATGGATATCAAATCTATTCCGCTGCAACATATTAGTATATTATATCAGATACTTTATTTAGACATTTGAAAACAAATTTGACTTCAAATTATGATAGAATATTTATCCTTTCCCTTTTAATTAGTTTATTAGTTGGATGTTTATTGTGTAAATATCATCCTTTGAAATGAAATGTTTATGTTTTCAATCGAATATGGAAATTTGCCATTTTTTTTTCTAGAGTTTTGAAATTTAAAATTCCAATTTTATCAATTTTACAACAAAAACAATTTAATCTAACAGATGCACATGATAACTAATACATATCTATATCCAAATATGGGGATTAAAATGGGGAAATAATTTTCCTCGATCTTTATTATTTTTTTACAAAAAATCCAGTTCACTTTTTATATTATTGTTCGCGTGAAAATATATTTTATTATATGTCTAAAAATAAATTAATTCGTAAATCTTTTTGGCAACAATTATAAATTAAAATAAATAATATTATAATTTCTTATCCGCGATTGTAATGAAATGCTCTCCCTCTGGTGGGCTACGGTGAAATTACAATAAACATGGTTTAATTCGAATTCCATATAGCCGCCATTGCTAGCCGATGTTTAGTTTCACATATATTTATTGAATAAAAATGAAAAAATACGGTAAAAAAGATAACACATACTTTTGTGTGCCACAGTGTAAATCCAAAGCATCAAGAAATCCAGAATTGAGCTTCCATTTATTTCCAAATGACGAATTTAAAATTTCAGTTGCTTCGGCTAATGGAAGTAAAGAATTAATCAGATGATTTGAAATTAATATTTGTTCAACTTCAGTTAAAAATCTACTTCCGATCGAACTTTGAATAAACTGAAGTATTTTTTCCAAAAGCAATCAATTTTCCATAATGTAATGGCGGAGAAATTATAGTACGAATATTAAGTAGAATAACAAGAACACTATTGGAACACACGTGGCTAATGTTTACTAACAACTGCAGTGTTCACAAAGCGCCGTCTATCGATCATTACAAACGCGGATTTTATTTTATTTTATTTATTTATTTATTTTTAAATTCCAATTTCGTTTACACACATCAGTGGTTTAAACCACGGAGTAATAAAGACTCCGTGGTTTAAACATTGATGCTTAGATATTATATCATATGTGTTGCATATGTGTGCACCACCGCCACTTTAGAATGTAGGAAAAGAGGGAAAAAAAGGCTAAAAACCCCATAGGAATAGCATGGAAAGAAAAGCAAAAAAACTCACAATGTCAAGTGTGTTAAAAAAAAAAAAAAAAAAAAAAAAATTCACACCGGAAGTAATAAGGGGACAAAGTTGACTAGAAAAATACATTGAACAGCGGGAACCGGGCGGGCTGGGGCATGGGTCCTATCGTCTAATACATATCTATATCCAAATATGGGGATTAAAATGGGGAAATAATTTTCCTCGATCTTTATTATTTTTTTACAAAAAATCCAGTTCACTTTTTATATTATTGTTCGCGTGAAAATATATTTTATTATATGTCTAAAAATAAATTAATTCGTAAATCTTGACTAGATAAGTTGACTTCGTAAGTTGACTAGAAAAATACATTGAACAGCGGGAACCGGGCGGGCTGGGGCATGGGTCCTATCGTCCAGGAAGTGTGTTGCTTAACACTCAGTTATGTAATGGCGTGTCGGCGTATTTTGAATTAATGACTCCAATGTAGAAAAATAAACTATTTATTAACATAACGAGGAACTATCTACAAGCGAACACACTTCTCTCGTTCGAACATGGCAGAATCCAAAACAAAACTTTTTACAGAGAGAAAAGTTGTAGTGCTTTTCGTGCGCTTGCAGCGCCATCTCATAAAATGCACCAGGGAGGATAGATAGAACACCATAGAGTATCCCCCCAGTGAACAAGGTGAACGATAAAATGCAAAAGTTCAATACAATAAATGCTTGATACAGTATAATATGTAATAGTAACATAGTAAGTAATGCAAAATAGAAATACAATGAACAATATATAATATTAAAAAGTGTAAGATAATATATACAAAACTATATTACATATTCAGTCACCAAATGTTTTGGGAAAGTGACTTTACGTCCAGAGCGTGTAGTACGTGTTTTGTTGACAGGAGTCGGCTCTGGTGGTATTTCGAATGATTTGTTGACAGGCGTTGGCTCAGATGGTTCTTGGTTAGGAACAGAATTATTTGTCACAACAGTATCTGACCATCTATAGGCGGGTTTCACGCGATCTATAGAAACTGTTGTGTTTTTACCATTTATATCAATGACAAAATTTTTATTATCTCTGTTTATGACAAGGTGAGGTCCAGTATACGGCGGTGTTAATGGACGAGTTACTTTGTCTGATCTTAAAAATACATGTGTACAATTCGACAATGCAGGATTTACGAAAACACTAGGACTGCTATGTAAGGAAGTAGCAGTTGGATTAAGTGTCTGCATTGTTTGTACCAAGTTGGAAACATAATTGGGATCAATCGTTTGGTCAATTTGTTTTTTATCAGTAATAAGATCAGAGGGTAATCGTAAAGTGGTACCATATACTAATTGTGCAGGTGTTGCATTAATGTCATTTTTAAGAGCTGAGCGCAAACCTAGTAAAACAATTGGAAGGGTTTCAGTCCATTTAGTGTGATTATGTGCCTTAAGAGCATCTTTTAAATGTCTATGATAGCGTTCTAAAATTCCATTTGACTGGGGATGGTATGCCGAAGTCCGAATGCGCTTACAGCCTAAGATATGCATAAGTTCTCGAAATAGAGTAGATTCAAAATTACGACCTTGATCTGTGGTGATAGTGACTGGGCATCCGAATCTAGAGATCCAACCATGCAATAAGGCACGAGCGGTTGTTTCCGCAGTCATATCAGGGGTCGGAATTACCTCGGGCCATCTGGTAAATCTGTCAATGATTGTTAAACAATACTGATTTCCATCTGATGGGGGAAGAGGGCCAATGAAATCTAAATGAATATGGGCAAAACGGGCATCCGGTAGGGCAAATGTTCCAACTGGTGACTTGGTGTGCTTTGTTATTTTGGCTCTTTGGCAATTAACACAACTGCGAACCATAGATTTGATATCTTTATGCATGCCAGGCCATACGAATCTTTTAGCAATTAAATTTATGGAGGCTGACATACCTGGATGTGAAAGGAAATGCAAATTTTCAAAAACTAATTTTCGCAAACATTGTGGAACGAATGGACGGGGATGTTTTTGAGATGTGTCGCAATATAGGTCAATATCCTCAAGGGGAAAATAGTGTTTTTCTAATTGTAAGGATGTGGTATTGGATTGCAAAAGTTTTTGAAGTTCTTGATCAGTTGATTGTGCAGAAGCAAATTCTTTAAAATCAAGTACAGTTGGGGAAATTTGATTGATCTCTATGCGAGATAATGCATCGGCTACATGATTTTCAGAACCTTTCATATATCGGATATCGGTAGAAAATTGGGATATATAATCGAGATGACGTAGCTGTCGAGGACTGCACTTTTCAGGATTTTGTTTGAAAGCGTATATTAAGGGTTTCTGATCAGTGTAAATGAAAAAGTTTCTACCTTCTAGTAAGTGACGAAATTTCTTTATAGAGGAATATATGGCGTAAAGTTCACGGTCATATGTCGACCAATTCTTTTGAGACTTACTTAATTTGCCAGAATAAAATGCTATAGGTTCCCATTGATTATCAGACATTTGCATGACAGAGCCACCAACAGCGACGTTTGATGCATCTACCCATAAGCTTAATTGGGCACCAGGAATAGGATGTTTTAGAAGCGTTGCATGAGAAATTGCTTCTTTTGATTTCGTAAATGCAAAATTTGCTTCGTCGTTCCATTCTAATTGCTCCATTGAAATTTTGGCATTGGAACGCGGATGTTTCCTTTTATTTTTGTGCCCTTCGAGGAATTTAACGAGGGGTGCTAAAATATCAGCAGCTCTGGGAATGAATCGTCTGTAAAAATTAAATATACCTAAATATCTACGAAGTTGAGTAATAGTTGTAGGTCTTGGAAATTTTAAAATGGCTTCAACACGGTCAGAAGTTGGTGAAAGACCATCTTTTGACACTGTAAAACCTAAAAATTCCAAAGTGGGAACACCAAATATGCATTTTGAGGGCTTAATTGTAAGGCCGTAATGATCAAGTCTGGAAAATAGTGCTCTGAGATGTTCAATATGTTCTTCGAGGGATTTGGATGCAATTAAAATATCATCTATAAATGGATAAACACCTTTTAAATTTCTTGTAACTTCATCAATAAATCTCTGAAATGTGCTGGAAGCATTGCACAAACCAAACTGCATCCGAGTGCTCTCGAAGAGTCCGAAAGGTGTACATATGGCAGTTTTGTGAACATCCTCGGGAGCAATCGGAATTTGATGAAAAGCTTTAACTAAATCCATACGTGAAAAAATTGTGGTTCCGTGAAGTTCACTAGTAAAATCAGCAATGTTGGGGATGGGATATTTATCCTTTTTAGTGTGAGCATTTAGTGCTCTGTAATCTCCAACAGGTCGCCAGTCATCGCTGTTTTTCTTTGGAACCATATGCAAAGGTGAAGCATAATTGCTGTTGGATGGACGCATGTGTCCCAAATCCAACATATGCTGAAATTCCACTTTTGCAATTTTTAAACGGTCGGGGGCCAGACGACGTGGTTTAGCGTATACCGGTGGGCCAAAAGTTTCGATATGATGCATAACAGAATGTTTCACAATTTGGTTTGGGCTAGGAGATTTACTGATGTTAGGAAATTCACTTAAAAGATTAGAAAAAATATCATTACTTATGATAGATTTCACTGAATATATATCAGAATTATGTACAACACAATGAGAATTTAAGCTTGTGACATTATCAAATAAAGAACGTTTTCTAAGATCTGGCTTTAAATTAAAGTAATGTAAAAAATCAGCACCTAAAATAGGGGTTGAAACATTACAAACATAAAAAGGGTAAACAAACTGTTTTCTTAGACCAAGATCAATAGATAATAATTTACGTTTATATACATTAATTAAAGTACCATTAGCTGCAACAAATTTTTGAATTGGAATAGACATTTTGTCTATTTTTGATGCTGGAATTAATGAACAGTCACTTCCTGTGTCCACTAAAAATTTTAGATTGCTTCTTTTATCTCGTACAAAAAGGCGACGAGAAGTGGAAGGCGAGGCGTATGTCGCCGCTACTCCTTGCCGTAGTCGTTTCCCGCGGAAAAAGTACAGGGAGGTACGCACTTTTTAGCTTTAGAGCTAAATTTCTGATGATACCAGCAAAATTCTTTATTAACTTTTGGGCTTTTGTGCCGAAAATTAGATCGAGATAGTGAACGAGAATGACTTCTGGAACGTCGCAATGAAGCCACTTCTTCTCTTAAAAGTTTTAATTCTTTTAAAAGTTCGGAATCAGCACTCGAAGAATTAGTTGTACTAACAGCACCTACCTGTGGTGGAGATACATCCAAAATTTTATCAGCTATTTCGGCAGCTTTAATGGGTGTAAGGTCTTGCACTGATGCTAAAATAAATTGCGCATTTGAAGGCAGTTGTTGCAAGAATAGTTCGAGCAAAAGAGTGTCGGATACCTTATGGTTTTCAGCTCTTCTCTGCATGACGCGAAGTAGTTCTGACGGTTTTCTATCCCCTAGTTGTTCACCAGCTAATAATCGGCGAATTTCCTGCGATTTTGTTTCACCACAACGTTGAATTATTTCGTCCTTTAAGTTTTTGAATGGATCGGAATTATCAGGTGAAATTATTACGTCACGCACAGTCATTGCAATTTCTGGAGGTAAATTCGCAACACAATAGTTATATTTTGTTCTAGAATCCGTTATTGGTTTCGGCACAGCTAGTTGAAATGTTGATTCTACCATCGTGAACCACAGGGCCGGGTCCGTAGGGATGAATGCAGGGATTTTCACTGCAGCTGTTTCATTCATGTTGAAAACAGAAACGAAAACACTTATAATCCAAAAATAAGAACAGTTTATCCGGGTCACCACTGAAGTGTGTTGCTTAACACTCAGTTATGTAATGGCGTGTCGGCGTATTTTGAATTAATGACTCCAATGTAGAAAAATAAACTATTTATTAACATAACGAGGAACTATCTACAAGCGAACACACTTCTCTCGTTCGAACATGGCAGAATCCAAAACAAAACTTTTTACAGAGAGAAAAGTTGTAGTGCTTTTCGTGCGCTTGCAGCGCCATCTCATAAAATGCACCAGGGAGGATAGATAGAACACCATAATATCATATCAAATTAAATTATTAGAAAAATAAACACTTTTAATTCTATAATGACGTCAGATTTAACGTGTAAGTTTAACAATTAAAAAAGCTTTATATGAATTTCAATTTAATGCACGTGCAAATATATTTCTTTTCTTTTCACGTCAAGATATTTTAAAAACGAAATGAATATGTAAATGTTTCTTTTATGTTGGCAGCAGCTAATTTTTTTAATATTTCATTATTTCCATTTCTATTACGGCTTCTATGGGGATTTTAATTAAAATGCTCAGATTTTAAACTAAAATTTATTTTATCAAAATTAAATATAGCCTATAACAATATGGCATACTGTAGCTTTCGGTCAGTGAAAGAAGTTTTTAAATCGGTTCAGTAGTTTCAGAGATTACCCTCCACAAACAAACATACATAAATTTAGTAAGTGCAAATATTTTATTAAAACTATTATTTATTAAAATTATTTAACATGATGAATGCAAACGATTTTCATCTTAGAGAAAACTAACACTAAATATCCAAAGAAAGACAGTTTTATTGTCTATAAATAACATCTTAAAAAATGCGTTTTTATAATGATTATCTCACATATCAAGTTTCGTACAGCTATAGGCCATAGAAGTTGAGATATATCCTTCCCGTTATCGAGGAAATTTGCAGTATAACAGCGCCACCTATTGGCCTATAAGCATCCAAATTGAATCAGCATAATTTTTCATAACAGCCGTCTCACATATCAAGTTTTGCCTTCCTTTAAATTGCGGAAATCACTGTGTATCAGCGTCACTTGTTGGGCGGTTGATACCAAAAGTTGACAGACATTAATTTAGGCCAAGGTGCATCTACATATAAATCCATATGCAATTCTGTGCAATGATTCCTGAGACATGGCCTTCCCTTAAACTGCAGAAATGTATATAGCAGCGCCACCTGTTGGCGAAAAGCATCCAAATTGAATCAGCATAATGTCTCATAATGGCTTTCTCACATACCAAGTTTTGTTTGATGATATGCAATAGAACCTGAGATATAGCCTTCCTTTATATTACGAAAATCACTGTGTAGCAGCGCTACCTGTTGAACGACTGGCACTAAAAGTTTATAGGCACTAATTCATGTTAAGGTATATCTACATACAAATTTATATGCAATTCTGTGCAGTAGTCCCTCAGATATAGACTTTCCTTAAACTGCGGAAAGGCTGTATAGCCGCACCACCTGATGGTTGATAAGTATTCAAATTGAATCCGTATAATGTTTCATAATGGCCTTCTCACATATCAAGTTTTGTTTAATTATACGCAATAGAACCTGAGATATAGCCTCCCCTGAAATTGCGGATATCGCTGTGTAGCAGCGCCACCTGTTGAGCGGTTGACACCAAAAGTAGGAACTACTTTAGATCAAGGTGCCTCTACATATAAATTCATATATAATTCGGAGCAGTAGTTTCTGAGATATAGTTGCCACAAAACTTTTGTCACACACACATACAAAGACAGACAGACATTTTCTAAAAATAGTCAAATCTTATTCTAGACTTCTCAAAACGTGTAAATCCGTCGAAAAGTGGAAGTCGAAAATTTTTACGAATCCAATACTTTCTTCTATTGAATATAGAAGAAAGTAAAAATAATTTGTACTACGTGAATTTGTATAGGAAAATATAGAAGAAAATCTTGTGTGGCCACAACATGCTATGTTACTTTATCTAATTCATAAATTTAATAAGCATACATGCACTAAGGTAATCTCTCCCGCTCTAAAAGAATATTAACGATTCATTTTTCTGAGATTTTACATTAGTTTTAGAGTAATCTACACTTTTTTTTTGTGTGTATTTCTATTTTTAAGCCTTTCTATGTTATTACCAAAATATTTGAATAAGTTATCAATCTTGGTCAAAAAATAAATATTTCATAAAATAATGATTTTTTTCTGCACAGTTTTTTTTTTTTTTTTTTTTTTTTTTTATAGAAACACGTCTCAAATTAAGACGTTCTTATCAGGCGATTTTTCTTATAAATTTCATATGAATCGGGTTATTTTAGTGATATAGAGGAGGCACTATGGTCGTTTGTCTGACATTAGAAAAATCGTACTCATCCTCTCTTGCAACAATCAAAGCGCACATTATATGTATGTTTAGAATATTCATTATGCGTTGCAATCTAAGATGTGACATGTAAATATAGATGCATGTTATAAAAGATGTATAAGTATATATATATGTATGATGTATGTACGTATTTATATAAATTTACAAAGATGCGTCGTTTATAAATTGCTGGATAAACGAATTAATGAATTGATTCATCTTAAAATAGAAAAGCTTTGAATCTTAACTTTGGCGCATAATTAAAACCACGCAAAAACTAGTTGTGGCCACCACATGACTTTCTTCTATATTTTCCTATACAAATTCACTCAGTAAAAATAATTTATTCAAATTATTATTTAAAAAAACTATCTTCCAGGATAATGCAAACGATTTCCATATTAGAGAAGTAGTATAACACTAAATATCCAAAAATGTCCATTTTATTCTCAATATTACATTAAAAAAAAAAAAAAAAAAAAAAAGTTAAAAATGAAGAAAATCGATAACTTTATTTTAAATTATCGCAGATCGATGGTTCAACCATTCGTTTTAAACGTATTGGCGAGCTCTTTTGAAAGATACCCATCATGAAAATTTACTCCCCTCGAGGGGGGGGGGGGTGGCGAGGTTCCTACATACAAGTCTTGTAAATTTCATAATAATTACTAAAAAATAATTCTCTTTATGCACATTTATACAAAATTTTGTCCTATATCACCATGATAAAAATTTAGAAAAAGCGGGATGACAACGCAACCTGTAAGACAATTTTTACCAAAAGTTGATAGGCACTAATTTATGTCAAAGTGCAACTACATGCCAATTTGTATGAAATTCTGTGTAGTAGTTCCTGAGATACAGTTGCCACAAAATTTTGTCACATACACACACAGACAGACATTTTCTAAAAATGGTCAAATCATATTCTACAGCTCTCAAAACGTGTAAATCCCTCAAAAACTCGAGGTCGAAATTTTTTTCGAATCCAATACTTTCTTCTATTGAATATAGAAGAAAGTAATAAAATGAAATAAAATAAATAAATAAATAATGATTATAATGATAATTTTTTATACAATTTCAAACAAACAGTTTCTATGATATTTGTCATTTATAATTATTATCTAAGTGGAATTTATGGTATTAGTGAAAAATGTCTAACCATACTAATTTTTGAAAATAAATTTCGTAGGACTAGATTCTGTAAATATCTTTTAGTGATTGTTATAAGGGCCCGACTTATTTTAACGGCCCGGGTATGAGATTTCTACACAGGCTCTTTTATACTCTTGCGCTTAAACTAACAATATATTGTGGCGACCACATCACTTTCTTCTATATTTTGCTATACAAATTCACTCAGTACAAATACTTCATGAAAATTAAGATTTATTAAAATTATTTTCCATGATGAACGCACACTGTTAAAAATTTCTGTAAAAGTACAGAAAAAGTATTGAGACTCTCCGTAAATGTACATGAGTTCACTGTTAAGAGCAATGAATCAAGAAACTCAGTTTGCTGTTAAAAATTTCTGTAAAAGTACAGAAAAAGTATTGAGACTCTCCGTAAATTTACATGAGTTCTCTGTTAAAAGCATTGAATCAAGAAACTCAGTTCTTAATTTACAGGTATTTCTCTTTTCTAAACAACGTTTTCCCTGTAGGGATTTTGATAGGTACATTAAATAAAAAAACTATATATATATATACATAACCTTAAAATTATTTTTATATTAAAATAAATACCTATTAATACATATAGATTTATTTAACTAGAAGTTTTGAAGGCAGAAATATACTGAATAGTTTGTTTCATTGCAGTGTACTATTACGTAAAAAGGGAGAAAAAAGGGAACGTTAGGGAAAATTAGACTGTTTCTGCGGGATGTTTATCTTCGTATCTAATCATTAAGAGTTTGTTATTGTTGACTGTATTGAAGAACTTAAAGCAATTTGTGTTTTCATTTGGAATTCATAATTAGGCAAGTTAAATTTTATACAATCTTTTATCCTATTTTAATAAACAACAAAAACAATGACTGTTTATGTTAGTTATATTAGCGGTTATTTTTATTTTCTTCTATATGTAATATAGAGAAAGCATTTGATTCGCGAAAATTTTTGACCTCCATTTTTTGATGGATTTACGTTTTGGGATGTCCAGAACACGAATTGATAGTTTTTAAAAAATGTCTGTCTGTCTGTCTGTATCCCTTTTTTGTGGACGCTGTATCTCATGAACCAATGAATGAAATGTAAACAAACTTGGTATTTAGTTGCACCCTGACATAAACTGGTGCTGATTAGATTTGGGGATCAATCGCTCAACAGGTGCTTTGATCGCATTTTTCTAAATTTTCAACATGACAATATAGGACAAAATGTCGTATAAATGTACATAATGAGAGTTATTTTAAAATTAATATGAATTATTGATAATAGTAGTAGTTAACTAGGGAAAAAATTTTTGCATGTGGGCATCGCGCTCCCCTGGGGGGTTAAGTACCCCCCAGGGGAAGTAAATTTTCAATATGGGTATCTTTCCAAAGATCTCGTCAATACCTTAAAAACTAATGGTTGAACTATAGATTTGTGCTAATTTAAAACAAAGTTATCCATTTTTTTTTTTTTTTTTTTTTTTTTTTTTTTTTTACTTTTTACGAAAAAAAAACTTGGAAAAAAGTCATTTCTTTTGATTTGGAAAAAAACAAACATCTTTCGGCATTTAGTGATAATTCTATCAGATAAAAATCTTCTGCATTTATAATTGAAAAGAATTTGATAATTTAATAAGTAATTTTTATTGAATAAGTTTTGTGTAAAATTATATAGAAGAAAGTCATGTGGTGGCCACATCATACTAGTTTTTCGTTTAATATCGTCTGAAATTTCTATATGTTTTCTTATATATTCGTTTTACAGCCTCTTCCTGTCATTAAAAGTGTTTGCTGGCATTTGCTGAAAGACTGAAAAATAATCTAGATTACCCTAAATAAAAATAGTAGGAATTGAGGAAAAAGTAAGTCATTTCCACATTATATAATTAATAGTTTAAATAATAATAAAATAAGTAAATTTAAAAATCTAAATACAAAATAAAGATTTTGTAGATGGGAGTTTTATCCAACAATTTTTTTAATTAATGTTTTTTTTTTTTTTTCTTTAAAGGGAGGGGAGGACGGTTTGTATTCTAAACCGTCCAATGTTATTAATTTTGCTTTCTGAAAATTTTGAAAATCTGCTTGCATGTGTATATGTATGCATATATATATATATATATATATATGCACAAGTTAAAAAACCACAATGTAAGAAAAAGAAAATTATTGTTGCTGTTGCCGAGCAATGGTAATAGAAGGGTGGGTTGGGGGACAAATTAAATTTTCTGACAAGTTAATATTTTTCAGAATACAGTTTGATATTTAAGGATTCAAAGTACAGAGTGTATATCAAATTGAGTGAGGAAATGTTTAAATTAATACGAAATTTTATCCATTCTGTTATATGTTGCGGACTAATTTATATATCAAAATAACCGATACACATAAAACGTTACTTTTAAGTACAAAATCCAACAGTATTTTTGAATTATCCTGGATGAATATACCATAATCATAAGCATGCCAAGACTGCGGTTACATGTTTATGAAGGGAGGCGGACGCAGACGATTGTGGAGCTACTGCAATTTAAAAATACAGTTTCACTGAAATATAGCTAATAGATTCTGCTTAATAAAGCATTGTCAAAAAACTTTCAGACAAGTTTTTGCATTGACAGAAATAATTTTTGTTAAACACGTTTTTTCTTTTCCTTCTTTGTAAGAGGAAGATTTTAATAACTGGACAGTTTTTAATTCGGAGTATTATAAAGTTAAGAGAGTGCTTGGAACTATGTCCGAGTCCCCAAGCCTAGGACTGGAGGGTCCTAGGTCTGGGCCCAGCCCAGATTTTATGAGTCTCGGAGAAAACTACTGAAAACTTCGAACAGCTAGGTCGACAAGCTAGACCTGGGATTGAACTCAGCACTTCCCGTTTATCAGCTCTGAGCGTAGAATGGCACGGCCACTCACGGAGTCGTACAGTTTAGAGATGATTCAGGAGCAGTTCACTTTCTCAGGAGACAATAAATTGTTTCTTTTTCCATATTCTAAGGGTGAAAAACTACCTAACATAACAAAACCCTAAAAACTGCTATTTGTGTTCAAAATTAATCGTAGAAGAATGGAGTAAGGTTATTATTACGTGGCTATTATTTAAAATGTTTATTTATTCCCATAATAGATGATATTTGTAGAAATCTGAAGGCATTGTAAGGAAAAATTTAGAAGTGGGGGGGGGGGGGAGAGAGAATTTGGAAATAAAGATAGCCCCTGAAAACTTTCACCTCTGATATTCTTTTATAATCTGCTGCCGGTTGTTTTCAATTTTTATTTTAATATTCTTCAAGTTTTTTCATGTTCTTTATACAACTCTCTATGCCATTAAAAATGTTTACCGTTATATCTTCTACGTGAAGACTGAAACATTATCTGAATTTTCGAAATCAAAATGCAAGAATTTGAGTAGAATTGAAATAAATCGCCTACATCTTGTATAAACAATAGTTTACATATTGAAAATTTTATAAATTTAAAAACTGAAATACAAAATAAAGATTTTATTTTTAGAGAATTCTTATTTATCAAGTGATTCAATTTTTATTTTATTTATTTATTTTATTTATAACTTTTAACTCTCTTTTCTTTCTTTTGAGGGGTTTGAGGAGAGGGGTGGGGTTAATGCTTCACCAGCGGAAAGTGTTTTCATTAAATATTCAAATTTTTGGAGATAGAATATTTAAGTAATTATCATAATATTAATAATGGAAATAAAGAAGGATATTAATTAAAAGAATTTACCTGTAGCTTAAGACCACAAAAAATTACTGTAATTTGCATTTATATTAGTTTATGTAATTATTAAAGACCAAATAATATTTAGAAAATAATTTTTAAATATATTTAATAAACTGGAAATATTTCGTAATTGAATTGTGTAAAAAAGAATTTGCTGCAGAACTATGTATTACTTCATATTACTATAATAATCCAATAGGCAAAAGTTGGTCTTGGGGACAGGAGTATCTGTTCTTGAAGCTGGTAAACGGGAAGTGATGAATTCGATACGTAGTTGCGCATGCTGTCCTAGTCGTTCGGTGTTTTCCAAGGTTTTCTCTAAAATTACTGTAAATAGGGGCTAATACCCCTTAAAAGTCAACCCACGTTGGGGTTTTCGATAATAAATTGAGGCTTACTTAAGAATGTCTAAATTATTTTCAAAATTTTTTGAAAATGTCGTTATATATAATTATCAAAGTCCCACTCTACTCCTTGTACTTTGGGAATGTCTCGGAATTTCTGAAAATTTTAAGGCATTTGTTAAAAGAAAAAAAGAAAAAAAAAAAGGGAACTCGGGGGCAAACTTTAAAATTTCATATAGGAAGTGCGAGGGGGGGGGATATTTTCTTGGGGATAAAGACATTTCAAAGTAGGCCTAGAACTTACAGCAGTCAATCGGCCTTATTCCCAAATACAATCCAATTCATACTTGTTTTTGATATAAAATACTTCCAAAAATATTCCTGTTACACTGGCGTTCATAAAATGGTGCTTAAATATCTTATGATTTCATTATACAAGTGATTTTTTTCCTGTATTAATGATTTAAAATACCATGTTTATCTCTTTTTATTTTCTTTAGATGATTCTTCATTAGATTCTATTTAGATGGAGTATTTAAGATACATTTAATAAAAAAGCACCACAAAACTGGCGTTGTAAAAAATATTACTTACAAACTTTGAATAAACACCATAAAATGCAATAAACTCGCAACAATTGTTTCGGGTCGAAAAAACACACGACCCTTCATCAGGCGAACAAAGTAAGCACGAGTGCTGCAGTCAAAGCGGCAACGCACCTTTGCCGCTTTGACTGCAGCACTCGTGCTTACTTTGTTCGCCTGATGAAGGGTCGTGTGTTTTTTCGACCCGAAACAATTGTTGCGAGTTTATTGCATTTTACGGTGTTTATTCAAAGTTTGTAAGTAATATTATTTAAGATACACTTTAAAATTCGCTTATGTATATACTTAATTTTCTTTTAAGTGCCATGTAATTACAATCCTTTCTTTTCATTATTTGCTTAAAATGTCATAGGATGTAGATTTTGTTTTAAAAATTTATAGTTGAAGTGTTTTCCTACAATAGTAATTTTTCATAATTTTTCTTTTTTCTAGTTATAATGGAAATTGATCCTGATATAAGAAATGAAACAAGTTGTCTAAGAAATATGAAAATAGAAAATGCCGCAAAATACCCTCATTAGAGACATTTACAAATACCAAATATTTATCCTGTTAAAGAGTTTTTCACCATTTATCTTTTGTTAATGTCATTTAGAAAAAAAAGATACGGTCAGTGTTATATTAGTAAAATAAAGCTTAATTTTAATCTAATTCAGTATGTTTTATTTTTTAACTATTTTTAATTGTATGTTTTCTTTGCAGCAAAGATGTTTTTCTTCTTAGTGAGCTTTTTTCAATGATTCTAGTAAATTACCGGGATTCTGCTTTCATGTGTAAAAGCGTAGAATTTGTTTCTTCTTTAGATCCTATTTTGTAGAAAAAAAATGTTTTAAAATTTGTTTTTGTTAAAAAAAAAAAAAAGTCGAAATTTTTTTAATTCAAAATAATCTAATGGTTTCTTTTAACAAAAAGTTATATATTTTAAAGATTTGAATTTATGGAACTAGTGACGAACGAAAACCAAAAGAGTACCCGAGTTTCATCTGCACTGAATCCTAAATTAATATTTAAAAATATTAAAAGCTCTATATTTCTTTATATACTATTTAATACGTACGAACATTTTCTCTCCACTTGCCGTCTATTTAAAAATATTTATATCCCAGAAACTACAATAATTAAGGAAATTATTCTACAGATTGTAATGAATTAATTATAAAAATTAAAACTATTTAGGTATCAAACTTTTAATACGTTCCTATACTTCTACGATAACGTATTAGAAATCTGATCTGAAATGAGAATTTTTATTTTCAAATAAAATAACTTTTAAAAACCAATTTTATTAAAAACAGAATATTGAAAAATGTTCCAAATTTGTTACTGTTTGAAATAAAATTTGCATCAAATTTGTTAGTCTTGGTTTAAGTGACAAGTTACGCATTTCATTAATACGTTGCACAAATTTACTTTTTAAATAAACTACCAAAACTGTATGCCTAGTTCTTAAGAGAGACCTTTATATGGAAATGAATTAGTAATTTCTTTTCTTTAGCTAATATAAAAATCAATGTGAGTATTTAAAAATTCAAATTCATTTAATACACTACCTTTCCATAAATGACCGGACACTTTCGATTTCAGATGCGTTTTAAAATAACTCAAAAATACTTAACAAATCATCTTGAAACTTCAGGAGTGTACAAAACATGTTATACCTCATGTAGTTCAGTTATTTGTCTGTGCCAAAAGTGAAAATGGGACCAGTAAAAAATTAAAGAAAAATGAGAGCATTTGGCATCACCCAGTATAAAATAGTACTCGAAATACATTCTGGCTGTAGCATATGATTATGGGGCTCATTCTCATTTTTTGTATAAATTTTTAAGTCTCAACCGCATGTAATCAGGGAGATATAAAGATTTCTTTAAAAAATTGCCGAACATTTTTTTTTTTTTTTGCTATAACATGCAAGGTATTAAATCCAGTACAAAGCTATATTCGGGAAACCCAATATACAACATTAGATACAACATACTGCAATCAGAATGAAAAAAATAAAAAAAATATTAAATATCTAATGAAATGTGAGCATTTTTACTAAATAATTTTTAACTGCGCATGACTAAGTTTTAGCTAAATTTCATTGGTATACTTTAGTAGCCAAATGCATTAAACTACTTATATAAAAACCCAATCAACTATTGTGTAAACTCAAAAAGTTCTTCGCCAAAGAAGCAACTGGTCTTCAGTTTCTCTCGAAGAAACGATAAAGTATAAGGAGTTTTACTCACATATTTATTTTAATTCGATGAACGGTAATGCAATTTTCTGTGATTGTAAATAAATATTGGGAAAACCCTCTTAACAATTTTTTTGTTGGGGAACAGCTGAAATTCAGTTTATTCTATGACCAGAGCTGCTCCTAATCCGGCAAATTGTTACTACCACCTCTTTTCCACACCACTTAGTTTTTAGAATATTTGTTTCCTTCATTCATCGTAAATATATCTGAAAAGAATTACTCTAAAAATTAAGTGGTGTAGGAAAAGGGGGGGGGGAGGGGGTACTAACAATTTGCCGGATTTGGTTGGCAGCTCTGTATGACGTAGAACTTTTTCAGTTTACACGATTTTTGTTTGGGGTTTTTATATAAGTAGCTCAAAAAATTTTACTGTTAAATTTTGAAAATGAAATTTCACTGAACATTTACGCATGCGCAGTTAGAAATTTAGTAAAAATACTCATATTTCATTAGATATTTAATATTTTTTCATTCTGATTGCAGTATACAGTGTTTATTATTGTATGTCTAGTTTCCTGAAAATAACTTTGCACAGTCTTTTCATATTTTGCGTGTTATTGCTAAAAAAAAAAAAAAAAAAGAATTTTTTTGCAATTTTTTAAAGAAACCTTTATCTCCCTGATTATATGCGTTAGAGACATATAAACTTAATAAGTTAATGAGAAAGAGTCCTATAATCAGATGCTACTGCCATATCGTATTTCAAGCATTAATTATTACAGGGTTAAGCCAAATACTTTCATTTTACTTTAATTATTTTTACCGGTCCTCCTTTCACATCCCTGAAGTTTCAAAATGATTTGTTTAACATTTTTTGAAATACTTTAAAAAGTGTCTGAAATCAAAAGTGTGCGGTCATTATGGAAATGTAGTGTACCTAACAAATTTTTAGTACTTCTTCCTTTCATTTTTCCCCCAATTTAGAAAGTTTACACCTTTTAAAGAGCATAATGAATTTTAAACGATTAGTGTTTTAATTACATTCTTAATTGTTTTAAGTTAATATCTAATCAAAATGTAATAGGTATATGTATATTAGTTAAAATATTTATTTTTAAAGTGTATTTAAAAAGTGGATGTATTTTTTGAATGAAAGAAACTGAGGTTGTTAACACAGATCTTCAAATATAATGTTGTCAAAATTTAATTTATTTTAGCTGATACCTATTTCTAATGTGCTGAAGCCGAAAATGAAGCCAATTTTCCTCTGTTACACGTAGATTTTGCAAATACAGGGTGTCTACCGACACAATACCTTCTCTTTCGGTAGTTTCTAGTATGATTCCATGATTAATTGTAATTAATCATGGAATCATACTATAAAAGTAACCGTATAATTATATTGGTGGAAGAGTCATGAAAAAAAATAGCGCACCTTGTATTGATAAATATATGTATGTGATAGAGTAAAATCTAGTTTTGGTTTCAGCCGAGCAAAAACCATCAATATGTCATAATTATCAAATCAAAATTTTAGATTTAGACCTGCGAGATCTTTCACTATTGAGTCATATTAAATGAGGGAATTAAGTTTTTACTTTGGTTTGGACTAAATATAACCGAGCAATATTAAGCAAACATATGATATATTTTGAAATTATTTCTGATCATTTTATTAGAAGTACCATAATATAAATTAGCTTCTTTTTTAAATTTTTTATTAAAAGTTTAATGGATGCAAAATGTACCACAACATTAATAAAAATTGTAGTTAAAAACCTGTTAAAGCGCATCATTACAAATCCTACCAAAGGTAATACAAGCTTAACCAATTTTATACTTCTGAATTTTAATGTAGATACTAAAGTCCGGTCTTCTTGTCCCATCATTTTCCGAGGAGTTCTAATCTCAAAGTTTGAAGGTGGGAGGTGCGAAGTTCGATCTCAGGTTGAGATTTTCAGCCTACCCATTCGAAATTTTCCAAGGTTTTCTTAAAAACTTTTGTAAATAAGGGATAGACCACCTTATAATGACCTACACATAAGGCATTCTATACAGGCCTAGAACTCTGGAGTAACCAATGTGATTTTAGCACCACAATAATATTAGTATATTTAGAAGCCTAAATTCAAAACACTCTAAACTGACGCGCATTTAAAATAAATCCCAAGGCTGAACAATGAATCTACAAGTGCAAAAACATCCAACTTTAAGTTTCTTTTCCTTAAGTTGAATCTGTACTTATGTAACGTATTTACCAGATTCTTACCTATATTCATGAATATAAACTTACTGTTGGATATTTTGTACTTATAAATTGATAATAATGAAATTTATTTTAAGTAATATGCCAATTTAGAGTGTCTTCGATACGCTTATAAACATACTAATATTTAATCGGCGTTAGTTAAAGCCGATTGGATGTACTAGGTTTCTAGACCTGTGGGGATTGCCGTAAGTGTAGGTCTTTCTAAAATGTCTTATCCCTTATTTATACAAGTTTTGGAGAAATCCGGGGAAAATTTCTAATGGGTAGGTCGAAAATCGCAACCTGGGATCGAACCATGCGCTTTCCGCCTTCAAACGTTGAGAGTAGAGCTTCTCAGCCAATGGTGGGGCCTTCAAATATTTAGGTATTTTTACACGGATAAATTTACTGAGATTTTCATAATATTATATACGAAATTTACGGAGACTTTGATGTTCTTACCTATGTAATTTTACAGAGACTTGGATGTTTTTCCATTTGTAATTTTACAGAGATTTGGATGATTTTACATATGTAACCTTACAGAGACGTGGTTATTTTTACAAAGGTAAATTTACAGGGTCTTATATGCTTTTACATGATCGAATTTACGGAGACTTGCATATTTTGACGTATGTAGATTTACAGAGACTATGATGTTTCACATGTTTAAATTTACAGAGACTTGAATATTTTGATCTATGTAAATTTACAGAGACTATGATTAATATACAGTGTAGTTTCTCTATATTTTGACAGAATCTCTGTTTTTAATCCTCCGTAAATTTACATAAGACTTAATATAATTAATTACCAATAGATTCTCTGTAAATTCACAAAAAAATTTTTAACAGTGCAGACGATTTTCATTTTAGAGAAATATAACGCTAAATATCCAAAGAAAGTCAATTTTATTTCTCAGATTGAAGGTTTAATCATTAATAAGTATAGATTAAATAAATATAGTGAATAAATAAATAAGTGATCAGTAGTCTGTGGGTACTGACGAGCTTTTTTGAAAGATACCCATACTGAAAATTTGCCCCCGGCGGGGGGGACCTCTCCCAGGGGAAACAATGCTCCTACATATACAAAAAAATTTCCCCCAATTGACTATCACTATTATAAATAATTCTTTTTAATTTCATAATGGTTCTTTAAAAAAGAAATAATTATCCTTATGCGAATTTATAGGAAATTTTGTCCTATGCCGCCATGTCATATATTTAGAAAAAGCGGTATGGCAAGGCCACTCTTTGGTCAATTTTCACCAAAAGTTGGTAAGCACTTATTTATGTCAAGGTACAACTACATATCAATTTTTGTGAAATTCTGTGCAGTAGTTCCGGAGATACAGTTACCACAACATTTCATCATATACACACAGACAGACATTTTCTAAAAATGGTCAAATCATGTTTTAGAACTCTCAAAACGTGCAAACCCATCGAAAACCGGAAGTCGAGAATTTTTACGAAACCAATAATTCCTTCTATTGAATATAAAAGAAAGTAAAACGAGCCCTGAATTAGTTTTACATTTAATTTTGGGATCCGCTCCAGCAAGGAGACTCAGGGCAATTGTCCCGCATATCCCTATCTTAGCCAGGCCCTGACTTTTAGAAGTAAAAACTATGTAAACTATGTCATAATATGTCATACATAAAAAATTTATTGCCGAAATGTTAGTGGAGGTCTCCCTGCTGAGACTCAAAAAGATTTTGGGTTCCGTCTGTGTGTTTGTCTGTCTGTCACGCGATAGCGGCCGCAAAAATCACAGTATTGACTTGCAATATGGTACACATGTTTATGAGCCCAACAGATTTAGCTGTATAGTTTTAGGTGTGTATTCCATTTGTAGTTCGTGTACAGGGACACGCCAAAGTTTTTCTCACCATTACGGCTTATGGGTTGGAATTTGTATGTATCGCTATAGTGACCGCAAATTTTGCGTTATTGACTTGAAATTTGGTACACATGTCCATGATCCCCACGGAATCAGCTGTATAGCTTTAGGTGTGCATCCCGTTTGTAGTTCGTGTACAAGAACACACCAATGTTTTTCTTATCATTACGGGAAGAATTTGTAGGTACCGCGATAATGGCCGCAAAAATCACGCTGTTGACTTGCAATTTGGTACACATATTTATGAGCCCAACAGATTTAGCTGTATAGTTTTAGGTGTGTATTCCATTTGTAGTTCGTGTACAACGACACACCAACATTTTTCTTATCATTACGGCCTGTGGGCAGAATTTGTATGTACCGCAATAGCGGCCGCAAAAATCCGATTGACTGGCAAATTGACACGCACGTTCAAGCTTTGCATAAAAATAGCTGTATATATATTTTTATGTCTATATTGTTTATGAACTGCGTACAGGCACACGCCAAAATTCTTAACCTTACGACATATGGGGCGAATTTCGTTTAAACGCATTTTAACACCATCATTACTTTGCAATCAACAAAATAAAATTAGCGTACATGAGTAAGATGCTTAAACTTATGTTTTCTGCAGAAAATATGTGCTCTTAGGCTTCCTAATTAATGAACAGAACCTTACAAAAGTGTTCTGACAGTGTCACGTAATCATCCAAACTATGTCAAGTTTGGAACATTTATTAATGTAAAACGTAGAATAAGCTGAATAACTTTTACTGGTGTATACAATGTTTTTGGTTCGTTTACAGGGGCACAGAAAAGAATTTCGTGACATTTGAGCCTATAGATAATTACTTTACGAACATACATATGTAAGGAAAGTATTGTAATCATGTCAAAAATCTGAATTCGAGATTTTGGTGTTTCTATACGTTTTGAGGTGCCCTGAGTTCGTTTTCACTATTTTTAAGATGATGTATGTATGTGTGTGTGTGTATGTATGTGTATGTATGTGTGTATGCATGTGTGTGTATGTATGTATGTGTGTGTGTGTGTATGCGTCTGTGTGTATGTGTGTGTGTGTAAGTGAAAACGCTAGCGTCTAAACGCTTTGTTCGAATGAGCTGTAATTTGGTACGCATGTTGCAAGTCACCATAGCACGAACCCTATTGATTTTGGTGAATCTGGCACTTATAGTTTTTTTTACAGGGACACAAAGAAAAATTCTTTATCATTATGGTCTGTGGGACCAAAATCTTAAAAGTGCGATAGCATCTAAACGCCTTATTCAATTGAGCAAAAAATTTATACACATATTATAGGTCACAGTTACTCAATCTGTATAGATTTTGGAGAATCTGGCACTTATAGTTTTCTTACAGGGACACAAAGAAAAATTCTTTATCATTATGGTCTATGGGACCAAATTTTAAAAAGTGCGATAGCGTCAAAACGCCTTATTAAACTGAGAAAATAATTTATACGCATATTATAGGTAATAGTTGCATTAACTGCATAGAGTTTGGTGAATCTAGCACTCATGTTTTTTTTTACAGGGACACAAATAAAAATTCTTTATCATTATGACCTATGGGACCAAATTTTAAAAAGTGCGATAGCGTCTAAACACCTAATTCAATTGAACAAAAAAATTACACATATATTATAGGTCACAGTTTCACGATCTATATAGTTTTTGGTGAATCTAGCACTTCTAGTTTTTTTTTACAGGGACACAACAAATAATTCTGTATCATTATGGCTTATGTTGTTGTTGTTGTTGTTGTGTGACAAATGCAGAAAAAAAAGGTGTATAGACAAGTCAAATGGGACCAAAGGCATGTAGCACAGCCCTGGTCACATCTCCGACTTTTTCGGTATAAAGGGTGTCATGGCAGCAGTTGAGGTCGATTATTATTTAATTATTGATTATTAAATTATTTAAAGTACGATAGCATCTAAACGCCTTATCCGTTTGAGTGGAAAATTTATATACGAGTTATAGATCACCATCACACAAAATGTATGGATTTTGGTGACTCTAGGACTTAAGAGTTTTACAGGGACACAATTAAAAATTGCTCATCATTAAGACCTATAGGCTTAAATTATTTAAAGTGCGACAGCGACTAAACTCCTTATTCAAATTACCTGAAAATTTATATACATGTTATACGTCACCGTCACACGAACTTTATGAACTTTAAAGAATCTAGCACTTATGGTTCTTCTTACAGGGACAAAATGCAAATTTCTTTATAAATGTGGCATATGGGCTCAAACTTTAAATTGCGATAGCGTCTAAATGCCTTATCCGATGGAGCTGAAAATTTATATAAATATTATAAGTCACTGTTGCACTAACTACAAGCATTTTGGTGAATCTAGCATTTGTAGGTTTTTACAGGGACACCATGAATTATTCTTTATCATTATGATCTACGTGTTTGGTAAAATAGCGTTAAATTAAACTTCGTGTACTATATAAAGAAAAATACCGAAACACCCTATTATAATTTTCTCTTTTGTTTATTTAACAACTCCTCTTACTTTACTTCATCTACAAAACCATTAATTACTCAGTCTTCGGAAAGTCGATTGGTGTCACTCCAGATTTTTTTTTATTTAAGAGCATTTTAATGTGTTTATGCTCCATTGAACAGAATATAATGAAAATACGTTGTAAATATACTTAAAAGCATGTTTACTCTTAAAAAACGATACGTATAGACTAAATAATTTATTTATGACACCACGCAAAAGAATTCCGATGATGTATTGTAATCATCGAAATGATGTCAAATTAGTTTGAAAAATTAAATTAGTTATACTAAAATTAGTTATACTTAATTAGGTATATTCTTATTATTGTCGTATATGATTGTGGCTACTTTTACGGGATACATAAAAGAATTTCGTACTAATACAGTCTATAGTCGGTATTTCTTAAAAGTGTATTTTAACATGGTTACACACCATTAAATATAATGGAATTTTATTTGAATTTTAAAAGCATGTTTTTCGGTGGAAAAGTGTGGGCATAGTATTGATAATTAGTTTACAGGGTTACACAAGTAATTCCGATATACTATGTAATTTTTTTTTGCATAAAATTTGGTACAAATATTTATGAATTTCAGGGAAGAAATACAAGACTGTTAATTATTAAGAACATTTGTATATGATATACAGATAGATATAGAAAGTTTTTGTTTAATGTGTTTTTGTTTGTTTGTCTGTCTGCCTGTCATGCGATAGCGACCACAAAAATCACGCTATTGACTTGAAATTTGGTACACATGTTTATGATCCCCACGGAATCAGCTGTATAGTTTTAGATGCGTGTTCCATTTGTAGTTCGTGTATCGTGTACGCAACAAAGTTTTTCTTATCATTACGGCTTATGGGAAGAATTTGTATGTATCGCGATAGCGACCGCAAAAATCATGCTATTGACTTGTAATTTGGTACACATGTTTATGAGCCACACGGAATTAGCTGTATAGTTTTGGGTGTGTGCTCCATTTGTAATTCGTGTACAGGAAAACACCAAAAATTTTCTTATCATTACGGCCTATGGCCAGAATTTGTATGTATCGCAAAAGCAGCTGCAAACATCCTCCGATTGGCTTGCAAATTGGCACACATGCCCAAGCTTTGCATAGAAGTAGCTGTATAATTTTTTATGTCTGTATTGTTTATGAATTGTGTAGAGGGACACGTCGAAATTCTTATCATTACGGCATATGGGGGGAGATTCGTTTAGATGCAGTTTAACATCATAACTTTGCAATCAACAAAACGAAATTAGCTTACATTAGGGAGATGCTTGAACTTATGTTTTCTGCAGAAAATATGTGCTGTTAGGCTTCCTAATTAATGTACAGGACCTTACAAAAATGTTCTTATTATATTTATTTGATAGGTTGTGTGAATTCTTTCTTCGTAACAGCCGTGAAGATAATCAGAAGAAGCGTTATGTCGCAAAAGTAACACAGGCAAGCGAAATCTTTAATGCAATCATTTAATAGAGTTCCAAGTCATCATATGTCTTGCAATTTCAATAACACATAAATTTTTTGAAGAAATTGACAGTACAAATAGTCACCCGAAACATCCAGATTAAAGTTTTTATGTATAATATATGGAAGGATGAATATAAATGAACATTACTGGGACGGAATGGACACGGGGAGAGAAGCAAGTCAAGAGACGTCTTTACAGGAACAGCGAAGAGGCAGAAGTGATGAAATTGTTGGCTGAATACATTACACCAAACCACATACATAGAAATTTTTGATGCCAAGGACAACACCCACTTTTTCAGTTACAGCTAATTTAGTATAACTTTTTAAAATATATTGGCGATTGATTTCTTAGCCAAAAAAACCGTTATCAGTTCGTGAGAATCTGGCAAACCAACCTTAACTCTTGACCAGAAGAATTTTTATCGTTAACTTTTTACTCATAGACTTTAGTCGAAAAGAATACGATATTTCTATTTTTAAGTAACAGATGCGAGATCTGTTCAATGTTCAAAAATGACATCAGGAAACATTTTATTCTGTTTTATTTAATTGAGATGAAACGAATTGTTCTCCACAGAATTAAGCGATTGAAAGCTCATCTCTTGCTTTTATTTTATTTTATTTATTTATTTTTTTTATTAAAGAAATAGAGATATAATGTTTTGCTCTTTTGGAATAAAGGAATGAAACCGCAAATATTAACTCGCTTTTTATACAGATAGAAAATGAATTGGGAAAGAATTAAATTTATCAGAAATGTAATACATAATTTAGAATATGTGATTTTCGATATCACAGTTCTGATAATGCCAGGCAATCATCCAAATTAAGTCAAATTTCGAACAATTATTCACGAAAAACTTAGAATAAGCGGAATAGTTTTTACTGGTGTATGCAATGTTTATGGTTCGTTTACAGAGACACACAAAAGAATTTCGTAACATTAGAGCCTATGGACAATTTTTTAATTTAAACGATGCTGCATTGAACATAATGGAATTAACATACATTGTAAAAAAAAGCATGTTTACTTTTAAAAAAGTGTATGTATAGAATAAATAATTTATTTATGGGACCACACAAAAAAATTCCGATGACGTACTGTAACCATCCAAATGATGTCAAATTCGTTTGAAAAGTTGATGAGTTATATTTAATTAGGTGTATTCTTATAATTGGTATATATAATAACTGTAGCTTCTTTTCCGGGATACATAAAATAATTTCGTACTATTATGGTCTATAGTCGATTTTTTTAAAAGTTTATTTTAACATGGTTACATCCCATTAAATTTAAAGGAATTTTATTAGAATTTTAAAAGCATGTTTTTCTGTTGAAAAGCGTGAGCATAGAATTGGTAATTTGTTTACAGCGTTGTAGAATGAAATTCCGATATGCTATGTAATGTTTTTTCACGAAATTTGGTACAGACATTTATGAATTTCAGGGGGAAAATACAAGACTGTTAGTTATTAAGAATTCATATATATGATATATAGATAGGCATAGAAAGAGAGATACAGCGGGGGTTTGAGGTGGGTGGTAGATCCCCTCAAGAATGTATCTGTTTGCGTAGCAAGTCAATCGAATCAATATATATCTATATGTATATAAATGGCTAAGCGATATCTTTGGACTCTGCCTGTGTGTGAATGCACCGATTATTCCTCTGTCTAAAGCTTCCTTCTCTTCTTCTTATTTTTGTTTCTTCTCTTTCTTCTTCTTTTCTTTTATTCTCCTTCTTTCTTTTCTCTTTCTTCTTTTCCTTTTCTCTTTCTTTTCCTTTCTTTCTTCTTCTTCTTTTCCTTTCTTCTCCTTCTTCTTTCTTTTTCTTTTCTCTTTTTTCTTTTTCTTTCTCTTTCTTTCTTTCTCTTTCTTTCTTCTTCTTCCTCTTTCTTTCTTCTTCTTCCTCTTCCTTCTTCTTCTTCTTCCCCTTCTTCTTCTTCTTCTTTCTTCTTCTTCTCTTTCTCTTTTACTTATCCTTCTTCTTCTTTCTTTTTCTTTTTCTTCTTTCTTTTTCTTTCTTCTTTTTCTGCTCCTTGTTTTTCTCCTTCTTCTTCTTTCATCTCTCTCTTTTTACTTTTCTTCTTCTCTTTCCTTTCTCTTTCTTCTTCTTCTTTTTTCTTTTTTTTCTTTCTCTTTTTCTTCCTTCTCTTCTTGTTCTTCTTGCTCTTTTTTCTCTTTCTCTTCTTCTTCTTTATCTTCTTTCTCTAAAGCTTCCTACTTTTCTTCCTTCTCTCTTCTTCTTCTCTTCTCTAAAGCTTCCTCTGTTGCTGGAAGAAGTGTAGCTTCTAAAAATGGTTTCGTTAACAAACTTTGATCTATTGGCACGAAAAATGCATCAGGCCGCGTTTGGTACATTTCGAGTTTGATTTTGAAATTTTTTGCCGCATTCGGAATTCGGTTCGTTTCCGAACCGCGGTTTTTCTAGTATATTATAATAAGGAATAAATAAAAATGACCTTTTGAATAATGTGTGATGCAAATAGGACGTTGAGGCTCCTGATCTGCAGATCCACTAGTTTAAATTTATGTTGGATTAATTTACGGAATTAATGAGACGAAACCGTGATTAAGGCAGGCAAAATGCTTAATGATTTACTTAATGAATCTTACCAGTCACATTTATTATTTTCCAACGCTGATCTTATCTCTCAGAGGATAAATGGTTATCTACTGAAAATGCAAAACCGTCGGCGATGAGAAATTATTCAAAATCTCTGAAAGGCGAAATCTGTTTACCGCAAGGATAGACTTGGCGGTAGTTCTATATTTTTAAATAATTAAACTGATATCAATTAAAAAAAAAAAAAAATTAAGAATGAAATTTGATAAAAATAGAATAAAGAAAATTTTATCAAAAAGTTAAATCAATATTTTTTGAAACTCAGAAAAATATCTTATTTAAAAGTATCTTCTAACAGAAGAAAGATTTTATTACGCTTAGTACAGCAATGAAAATATTCAAAAGATTCGGCTTAATTATTTGTTCAGTTTTGAATCGAAAAGTAAATAATTTAAAAGACGAAATAAGTGTTAAAAAAAACCCTTTTATGAATATAAATTACTGTACGTTATTTGAAATAGTAAAATCCGGAAATTAAAATAAATAAATAAATAAAATACTTATATATGACCTGTAAAAAATATTTAAAATGTTGGAATTTTAGTTACTAAGTAGTGCGTTTATTTCCTTATTTTTAGATAAATGTCGGCTCATTAATTTCTTATCGTACTTATAAGTATGGGAAACTTACGTATTCGTAAAAATTTTCGATCTCGCTTTATTGACTTTTTTACACGTTTTGAGGTGTGGGGAATCCAAAAATTATAAAATTGATATGGTGTCCGTCTATAAGATGTCGGGTAGTGCGCTAGTTTATTAGTTTGTTAGTCTGTGTACACGATATCTTAAGAATAAATGATCACATAGAGGTCAGACTAATTTTAAAATATTACCTGTGACATTGACAAGAACCCTATTGATTTGCAACATTCTAAATTTAAATAATCCCGAAATTTACGATGCGAATGTAAAATTTCGAAATATAAAATGATAGACAAGACAGGACAGATAAGTACGTACATGTGCTCACTTTTTTACATATTTTTATTGCATACTTGTATGCGAAAACAAAACAAATACTTTACTTTTAAGATGCATTAGACACAAAATGTCCATGAATTTCTTTTTTATTAATTCCTGCAAACACTGAAACTTTAAATTTCAACTATTGTCTTTAGCATATAAACTATACAAATCATTTTGTTCAATAACTGGCAATACAATGCATCAGAAAACTGGTGTTGAAAAATGAGGAACGTAAGCACACAACAATTGTTTCGAGTTGTTCTAATTAATTATAATACTTCATCAGCTCCTCCCCTACCAAAAATAGGCAACAGTGCTGTGTGAAAGCAAGAACGCGATATAACAGAATCAAAGATGCAATGTTAAATATGCTAACTTCTATTTCAGAGAGGAAGTTTTTAGTAATATTTTGTAAATATCAAAATAAATGTTTTTCTTTCTTTTCTTTTTTTTTCTTCTTCTTCTCCCCCACCTTTTTTTCCCCAATAAAATATAGGGGGGGGGGGGGGGAGACAGGCTTATAAAAAATATTTTAGGCGACAAAGTTTTCATCCATGTAGGTGATTTCGGAGACATTTGTTGAGGGCTTGGCGATCATTTTCGTTATTTCGCTCTGATGGCATGAACCCTCAATATTATTAAACATTTCATTTTTCGTTCCTGAAAGAGTTCGTTAGAATTATTTCTTGCCATAGTAAAGAACTGTTTTTAAACAGTCTGTTGACGAAATCCAAGTTTAGAGTATCCGGGTGTAGGAGTGAAAACCGTTCGTTTGACGTTTGCTTTCCATTTGGGTGAAAACTGAAGTCAAGGACTATTTACAAAAAGTTGCACACATTTCATCCGGATCTATAACTTTTAATTCCTAGAACATTATTTTAAAGTCAAAAGTTGCTAGAGTTTGTGCTTTTTTGTTTGATATTCTATCTTCTGATGGACGTCTGCCATGAAAAATGCTATTTAAAGTAGATTTTGTTTCGTCTATGTTATGCAATTCTGTATTTGAATGTACAATATCTGTTTATTTGTTTGAACATTATTCAAAGTTAAGGTTTTAAACTGATTTTGATCTCCCTTTTTATATACGTTTAAAGGCCCAACTAAAGGTTACTTTTTATTATTATTATTTTTTTTTTTAAGCATTATTGGGAAATTTGCATTGTAGTTAGATGTATTCAATTATTATTTTGGATATATATATATATATATATATATATATATATATATATATATATATATATAGAGAGAGAGAGAGAGAGAGAGAGAGAGATTTTTTTTTTTTTTCCTGATTAAAGATCAGAAAATTTATATATCCGCAATGAAAGGGTTAAAATACAATGGAGGAAGAGAATACCCTCCAATCTCTTCGTTCAAAAAGTAAAAACAACATTAATTTTTTTTTTTTTTGGAAGAAAAATCTTTTACTTAGTAAACCCACACGTCAAAAATGAATGCAAGCTGGACCCACATCTGATTCCCAAAACGGATAATCCTCGAGTACCCGGCCCAATGTAGGACTCTAATCTATATATATTATATCAAATCTTGGAAGAATGATATAAGAGGAGTTGGCATACTGCATATCAGCATGCGGAACAAATGAAGTTAACTGTTGTCTCCTGAAGATGGCTGCTGCAATAGCAAACAAGATTACTGCAAGAAGCCATATTGAGACTACCAAAACATTCGCTAGCACTGTATTATTTTATTTATTTGGCAGCTATGAGATGTATAGTTACAATGACTTTCGTCTCGAATGATCCCTATTACACAATTTCACATTAACAATATGTGTAGGATCAAAATTGTGATGGCATCTCTCACCCCTGAGAATCACCCCTAGAGGTGGTGAGTCCCAGACCGTAGCTAATTGCTCATTATGCAGCACAAGTGAGACGTAAAATCCAACCAACCAACCAACCACATTAACAATGCAGAATTTCTTATATAACTGTGTTCTTTAATGGCTTCTACGGTTACGATTTCGGCTCCATGTTTATCTGGATATGCCATCTCCTTTTATATCAAACGTAATAGTACGAAATTCTTTTATGTATCCCGGAAAAGTAGCCACAATTATTATATACGGCAATAATAAGAATACAGTTAATTAATTATAACTAATTAATTTTTCAGACTAATTTGACATCATTTGGATGATTACAGTACGTCACCGGAATTATTTTGTATGGTCATATAAATAAATTATTTAGTCTATACATATCTTTTTTAAGAGTAAACATGCTTTTGAGCATCTTTACAATGTATATTAATTGCATTCTTTTAAATGGAGCATAAGCACATTAACATCCGCTTAGATAGAAAATTGTCCATGGGCTCTAATGTCACGTAATTCTTCTCTCTGTCCCTGTAAACGAACCAAAACCGTTGTATACATGCACCAGTAAAAACTATTCAGCTTAATCTGTGTTTTTCATTAATAATCGTTCCAAATTTAACATATAGTTTGGATGATTACGTGACATTGTCAGAACATTTTTGTAAGGTCCTTTACATTAATTAGAAAGCCTAAGAGCACATATTTACTTCAAACAGCATAATTTTACTCATCTTACTCACTTACGCTAATTTCATTTTGTTGATTGCAAATAATGATGCTAAAATGCGTTTAAAGGAAATTCACCCCATATGTCGTAAGGTTAAGAGTTTTGGCGTGTGCCTGTACGCAGTCATAAACAATATAGACATAAAAAAAATATACAGCTATTTTTATGCAAAGCTTGAACGTGTGTGCGAATTTGCCAGTCAATCAAATTTTTGCGGCCGCTATTGCGGTACATACAAATTCTGCCCATAGGCTGTAATGATAAGAAAAACTGACGTGTCCCTGTACACGAACGACTAATGGAATACATGCCTAACACTATAGAGCTATTTCTGTTGAGCTCATGAACATGCGTACCAAATTGCCAGTGAATAGTGGGATTTTTGCGGCCGCTATCGGGTACATATAAATTCTTCTCATTGGCCGTAATGATAAGAAAAACTGGCGTGTCCCTGTACACGGACTACAAATGGAATGCACACCCAAAACTATACAGCTGATTTCGTGGGGATCATGAACATGTGTACCAAATTTCAAGTCAATAGTGGGATTTTTGCGACCGCTATCGCGTGACAGACACGCAGCCAAGCAGACGGAACCCAAAATCGAGTCTCAACAGAGAGGCCTCCACTGACGTTTCGGCAGAAAGCAGGATTTCTTGCACGCAGTTTGACGTTGATCTGGTGGCAGAATGATTAGTTTTCAGCTGTTACGTACCATGTTCAAATTTTGGTTTAGATATAGTTGTTCATAATAATTCGGAATCCAGTTTAAGCAATATAACCTGGTCTAAGTAGTCTTAGTGGGGAAAAAATGACAATCGAGTGATAAAACCAAACCTAAGAACGGTTTTATGTAAAAAATAATTTACTGTATTTTTTATTTTATACGTATTTTTAATTTTAATATGCTTTAAAAAATGTTCAATTTTTAATTTATTTTTTGCCATAGTCAAGTGCTGTTTTCAAACATGCTGTTGACGAAATCCATGTATAAAGTATTCGGGTGTAGGAGGGAAAATAATATTCCTTTCCATTTTGGAAGGTGTGGTGGGGTACAGGGGTTAAAGCTGATTGAATACACGATTGTCCTAGACTTGTGTGAATGCCCTCTGTGGGGTCTTTATAAGAGGTCCTAGCCTGTATTTAAGTGAATTTCGAAGAAAATCACAGAAAACTCCCAATGGCTAGACTGACCTGATTCGAACCTAAATGGTCTGCCGACTTCGAGAGCAAACCATCTGGGCTTTTAATAAGGCTTCATTTGGGTAAAACTAAAGTCAAAGACTATTTTATAAATGTTGCATTTCATCCAGATCTGTAATTTTTAAAGAATTAATTGCGCGAATATTATTTTAAATTCAAAAATTGCTAGAGTTTGGTTTTTGTTTGATTTCGTATTTTTTAATGAATGGTAGCCATGAAACATGAATTTTAAAATAGTTCTTATTTCACATATGTTATGCAACTGCGTTTCGTATGTGTTATCGAAGAAAGTAAAAAAAAAAAAAATAAACTATAAGATTTGGAAAGTGAAATTATATTGAGCATTTATTAAGAATCTCAAATTATTGGATTAAAATATGACGTTCGCAAGTGTGGCTGCTTATTTTAAATAAAAAACAACTGTTATATGTTCCTTGAGTCTTAATAATAAAACGAATAGAAAATGCTTTTTTTATTTTTTTAATCTAGTCGTACACCTTGAATGTTTAAATTTCAAAGGAATAAAGGAAAAATTAATTTTAAAAAATATTAATTTTTTAAATAACCTAGTAACTTTGGCCCACTTTTTATTATTGATGAGAGTGTATATATATCACTTTAAAATAAATATTGCTACCGCTTTTTTTATTCAAATGAGCTCACTGTTTTGTTTACTGTCTAAACACTCCTAATTAATCTTGCAGCACAGGATGGCGTTCTTGCTGCTCATCTTTTTACTTTCTTCTCCAAAGTGAAGGAAGTATGAATTTGCTTTCGCTCAAAATATAACTACTTTGCGCAGAAGTTGAAATTGGCAGAGATGCAAAGGGGGATGCAGACAAAATGCTTAGAACGGAGGTGACTGACTTCTCCGATTCCAAAATTACAAAGGTTTATTTTATTTATTTTTTCATTGTTATGACCTCGCTGATTTCTTCTTTTATAAAGAAGACGAAATGTTTACTGTACAATTAGAGGTGAAACAATGTCGAAAAGCCGATTGTGTTGTTCGTTTCAGGTAGCGATACAAATACATTTTTATTTGTTGTCCCTGTAAGCTTTTATAGATAATTTTAGAACCATCTACGTAAGTCAAACACACGGCTGATATGAATTATAAAAACAAATACAGAAGTGGATATATATCTTTCTTTCTTTTAATTGTTTGGGTGAAGTGATTGCTATGGATATTTAGAGGCACATACAGCATCAACTTTCAACTGTGTATAATAAACATACGTGTACATATTCTTCCATTTAAATACAGGGTGTTCTATTAAGACTTCATAGTATATTCAGAACAAGAATTGTTCCTTGTTTGGAGTATTCAAATATTTCAAAGAGAATCACACATTTACGATAATTTATTTTCGATAAAAGAGGACTTATGACACAACACCCAAGGCACGGATTAAGAGGAGCATCATTTAATATTTCTTTAAAACCCAATATTTACATTAAGAAAAGTGTTTCCTAAATCTAAATCAGGCCGGTGCAAACTAAAGAACTTTGCGGGGCGGTATGAAAATGCATTTATTGCAGAAAACCTATTATTTTTACATTTCTACTAAAGTTTTTTAAAATCAGTTTAATTTTTAAGTTTACCATGTTTATATTACCTGTTTGTATTTGTATAGAATATAATTTAGAAAAACTGTCCGGCAATCAGAACACAACACAAATTAAAACAGGTATAAACTACTACGTCAGAAACGCCAAAGAAAAATTATTGAGGTGCATACAGCTGTTTCGGTAGCCTAAAGCGTACCGTCTTCAGTGCAAAAAGAATTCTGAATCTGGAGAAGTGCTCTTATATATAGGAGAGGGACCGGATTTAGTTCAACCAATAGGATTACGGAAGAGGTGGGGAGTGTGGCCAATAGGAATTAAGGAATGTGTAGCTGTGTAAACAGTAGAAAAATTAAGGAAATGTGGACTGAATGTAAAATTTCCAACAATCAGACAAATAGGGAACAGCGAAATCACAATTTACAAGGTTTTTAAAATTTTTATAAATATGAAAAGCTTCAAAGAAATCGAGTTCATGAATGGATTTAGGTCTGCAAATTATTTTAGCTGAATTAAATTTAAAATTATGATTTTCCTCCCAGCAATGTTTAGAAATAGCCGATTTATTGGTTTCTTGTTTGCGGACGTAATTCATATGTTCTTTTAGACGAAATTTAAGACTGCGTTTAGTTTGGCCAATATGTGATAAAACACACTGACAGGAAATACTATAAATGCCCCAAGAATTATGCATATCAATAGGATTTTTTAACTGAGAAAAGGTGAGTTTATTGGAAGGCGAAAATATTATTTTAAAATCATATTGTTTGAGAATTTTAGCTATGGTTTGACTGGTTTTAGAAAAATAGGGTAAAACAATACTGATATTAGATGTGACTGATTTAGTAGTTTATTACGTAGTTTTAGTAGTTATTTAGTAGTTTTAGTACTTTATTTAGTTTACAACTCCCTCGTATTTCGTCTACTAAATCAGTCACATCTAATATCAGTATTGTTTTACCCTATTTTTCTAAAACCAGTCAAACCATAGCTAAAATTCTCAAACAATATGATTTTAAAATAATATTTTCGCCTTCCAATAAACTCACCTTTTCTCAGTTAAAAGATCCTATTGATATGCATAATTCTTGGGGCATTTATAGTATTTCCTGTCAGTGTGGTTTATCATATATTGGCCAAACTAAACGCAGTCTTAAATTTCGTCTAAAAGAACATATGAATTACGTCCGCAAACAAGAAACCAATAAATCGGCTATTTCTAAACATTGCTGGGAGGAAAATCATAATTTTAAATTTAATTCAGCTAAAATAATTTGCAGACCTAAATCCATTCATGAACTCGATTTCTTTGAAGCTTTTCATATTTATAAAAATTTTAAAAACCTTGTAAATTGTGATTTCGCTGTTCCCTATTTGTCTGATTGTTGGAAATTTTACATTCAGTCCACATTTCCTTAATTTTTCTACTGTTTACACAGCTACACATTCCTTAATTCCTATTGGCCACACTCCCCACCTCTTCCGTAATCCTATTGGTTGAACTAAATCCGGTCCCTCTCCTATATATAAGAGCACTTCTCCAGATTCAGAATTCTTTTTGCACTGAAGACGGTACGCTTTAGGCTACCGAAACAGCTGTATGCACCTCAATAATTTTTCTTTGGCGTTTCTGACGTAGTAGTTTATTCCTGTTTTAATATTCCAACGCCAAGTCTCCTGCTATTACAACACAACTTATTACTAATTTATGAGTGATTAATATATACTAAGCAGTCAGTCTGTCTGTATGCCTGTGGATATGTCTGTATGCTTTAAATGAGTTAAAAATAATCACTCCTACCTTTTCTTTATTGTTTTTTTCGACCTGTTAGAAGCCGTGACAAAACAACACCGCACTTACATTGACAGCTACCACCCCGATCGTCCAAGTAGATTCACATCGAAAAGTAAAAATGAATTTTTAAAAATTTTCTGTGTTAACAGAAGTTATTAAATCAAAAATTTCGAGAAAACTGTTGTGACCCGCAAAATCTTACAAGGAGGGCCGTGGATTAGCTAACCCGGCTCTAAATGACCATTGATAATGTAATATGACATCATTTTGCTTAGATTGCTGGCATTTTAAAAGCGTAAAAATGTGAATTAAAATACGTTGCTTATGTGAGGTTATTAGGTTATTATATACCTATTACATACATGCTTTATACAGTCGAACCTCGTTAACGTGAATCTCAAGGGGGATAAAAAATTTGTTCATATTATCAGTAGTTCATGCAATCAGTAACTAATCTTCATATAACTAAACTAATCTTCATTTTGAAGGGAATTGTGGAAAGAGTTCATGTTAAAAGTAATTAATGTTAAGCGTGTTCACGTTAACAAGGTTTGACTGTATTACGCTTGTATGGAGGCAATCAGTGTTGCCAGATTTGGGGACTTTTTTATTCAACCCCCGCCGCTAAATTTTTATTGTAACGGTTGCCTAAGCACTTCGAAAGATAAACGTCTATTATGTATAGCAAATATCACTTCTCAAAATTATTGGTGAGAGTTGAATAAAAAAGTCCCCAAATCTGGCAACACTGGAGGCAATGCAGTGAATTCAAGAGAGAGGAAAAAGCTTCTCTTTATTCCGCCTCCAGCGGCCGTGAATATTTTCAGAATTTCTTTAAAATGATATATGTTATTCAAATTCCTTATGGAATGTTTACTATTTAAAATGGTATTAATAGGTCCTGTATAACTGGTTTGAGTACAGGGACACTCAAAGAAAATGCCAATGCATTGCGTTTTAGGAGAGACATTTTTATAAATCACGTTTAAATAACTTTCTACAACAAAAATCATAAAGAAATTCACATTTATTGTTAATAAGTTAAAATAATGTTTTGCATAGAAAATATGCTTAAGCTTCAGATTTATAGGGCTACACTAAAATATCCAAATACATTAAGGGCTGCAACCGGAAATTAAGGGCTGCATTTCCGTTTGTGTTAAGCATTTTTAACACTTTCCAACAATGGTTAAGAGTGATTATGAATAAAGTTAGTTTATATGTATATCTTTCTGTCCTTCTCTCTCTCCATTGCATGATAATGTAGGGAAAGAACACCGAAGGCTATACAACACAACGTGTACGCACAATTGGAAAGTGTTATTAATGAATGCGCACCTCATGATTTTTCATTCTTGTTTATACAGCTTTCGTCGTTTTAAAGGGAATGGAATGGGACTTTTTGAATCACTTCACGTAACATTACTCATTTTCAGTAATTTAAGTAATTTAGATTATTTTTAACTGATGTGCGAAATTCAATCTGTGTCTTGGTTGAGATTTAATTTACTTTTTACCTTTGAACAGTTGACTGAATATCAGTGATACCAATCCAATGCTCTAAATACCAGATTGTTTTAAAAGAATATCTAAACAGAGATAAAGCGCCAAGATTTAAAACAATGAAACAGCTGTTTAAATAGGTGTGAGTGTGCCACTAGTCTAATACGCTATGTGTCACTAGCCCCTAACAACATTGAGATGCTTGGAAGTTTGAACATTTGATATGACATAACAAGGAAGAAAAAAAAAAAAAAATACCTGATTTATTTGCATTCAAGAAAAATCTCTTTTCAAAGACATACAGTGCAAAAAAACGATAAGAATACTTGTTTCACATTGATTCAGGCATTTTTTTAGTGCAGTCAAGATGAGGAGATATATTTCATGCAATGTTTGTAATATATAGTAAATAAGTTTTAGAAATCTTTAAAAAAAAAAAAAAAAAAAAAAAAAAAAATGATATTTATGGTATAAATAGACTCATTTAAGTTATTTTAAAAAGTCAGTATGAAATCTATATAAATAATATCGAGATAGTTTTCCTTGAAAAAGAAAAGAAAAACAGTTTGAACTGATGATTTTATTCTTTTTTTAACAACGAGAAACTTGAGAGATTGTCCTATTGACAGTTAGGGTTAAAAGAATTCATAATGCAGTTTTAATAGATTGTTGAGCGAAGGTAAAGAGATTTTTCATTTTGATTGATAATTTTAAAAAGGAAAACGTTCTTGAATATTATTTCTCTACGCAAATAAAGTGAATTATATATATTCAGCCATGTGCAATTATTGCAAAATTAAGATATTAATGTTTTGTAATATATACTTTTAATATATTTATGGGTTGAAAAACTTACAGATGAATTTTTTTTATAGCTATCTCATTTGGCTTGCTACAGAATATCAGTACATAAATACATGGAGTTGTTTATAAACATTAGAAATTAATATGAATTTATTATTATTATTATTATTATTATTATTATTAATTAATCAGGGTGTCTACTGAATTAACAGAAAAAAAATTCATGACCTCAAAAATTTTTTCATGACCTTTTTTATCGACATATTTTAAATAACATTTTTAAATTAACAAATTCTTTTTTTTTTTTTTTTTTAACAGATATATGACTTTGCTTTATTTTTTAAATTATTGTTTAACAACAATATTAACTGTTAAAAAAAAAAAAAAAAAAAAAAAAAAAAAAATCCAAAATTCCAAATCTTTCTTCAAAAATATGCACAGGCGCGCATAGTGCAGAAGTTAACTGTTATTTAACTGCTGAGCTTTTAGAGAAAGCGTTTGAAAATGATTTTAGAACAATTTTATCAAATCAAACTGAAAATGAAAATATTGACTCAAATAAAACGGAAACCCAAGATGAAGCTGATAGCATAGATGATATGATGAAGGTATTTGACTCTATGCCTTTATCGTGGGACATTGATTTTAATTCAGAAGGGCAAGAAATCAGTCCTCAAGAAAAGGAAGGTTTGAGCTACATTGCAGGATTTGTTGCATTCCGATTGAGGAGCATGGATCCAAGTTTAGGAACTCCTTCCTCCCAAGTTGTGAACTTTCCTAATGACACAGACTGGATAAACTTATTATCAAAAGGGGGTTTAATTGTGCCGTCACAAGCATGGATTAATGTGTGCGAAGAATTTGAAAAAAATTTTCAAAGTGCTCACGGAAAGTTTTATAGAAAGACTAAAGGAGTAATTAAAGAACTTATTCAAGAGCTAGAGGAACGTTTTCCAACAGTTCACAAAAAGGCAATTCGTTTGTTCTGCCGCTTAAGGACATTTATCAGAATACGTCACTTAAATAGAAATCGACCTATGACATCGAAAAGAAAAGCCGCACAAAAGATGCAAAAATGGATTGATTCAAAGAAGATGAAAGTTGAAGTTTAAGAGTAAGTTTATATATCTTTAAAGTTTAATTAACAGGGTGTCTACTAGGTCATGAAAGTCATTAAAGTCATGAAAAGGTCATGAAAATCAACAATGGGTCATGAAAGTCATGAAAAGATCATGAAATTCAGCAATAGGTCATGAAAATTAAGAACAGGTCATGAAAGTTAAGAGCAGGTCATGAAATTCGACTGTCGGCTAAAGTCACGTATTGGTTCAGGTGACCCAATTTCACTGGTCGGGTCGAACAATTTTTTTTCGCTTGCAGTTCAGGATGAGTTGATTGAATTTTTTTCCTTATAGAATCAGGTCGATTTGAGAATATCTTTCAAAATAATTTCTTTAACGGGCAAAAACATAATTCGGCAATGCATCCTTTGGTGCATTGTTGCTTTGCTTGTAGCACTCGTGCCCACCTCTTGATGAATGGTTGTGTTTTTTTCAACATGAAACAAATGTTGCGAGTTTTATTGCATTTTATGGTGTTTATTCAAAGTTTTGTACTTATTACTAAACTTGTTTCACATTTTGTACACTTGAAGTGCACAATACACCTAAATGTTTAAAAATTGTTTATCCATTTTTCAGATTTTAAAACTTTTAACTTGATGCATTAGTAATTACATTTTAAATTATTTATCCGTTGTATAGCAATAAAAAGTTACTTTATAAGTTAAAATGCAAGATTTTTAGATGAATTATTAACTTTCATTTTAGGTTTTGAGTCAGGTGTGGATCATTAAAATTCTCTGTTATGGGTTCATGTCGATTTTCAGGTTACTATTATTTAGTAGTGTAAATATATAAACATGATTATAGACCTAATATAGTCATTTGTATCTTTAAAAAACAAAATTATCTTCTATGAAAATCTACAGGCATTCTAACTTTTGTGCCCCCCCCCCCCCAAACAAACAAACAAAAAAAATGGAAATTTTTTTACTTAACATTTAAATTTTCTAAAATATATGTATGCTCAAGTTAATCAAAACAGTGTTAATGTATAACTGAATAAACTAATTTTTTCTAATTCAGAATGTATTCTGTTTTGAAGTATAGGAAAGACATTGAAATGCAGTTTGAGATGTATAGTTATATACTTTTTTTAGTTTAAAAATAAAAGAATAGAATTATTAGTCATTTCGTTGGAAAAAAAAAATGTTTGTAGATTTGAAAAAAAAAAATAATAATAATAATAATACATATATTCCTTTCTTTAATGCAAGGAAAATAAATGACAATTTTCAAATCCCCCAAAAAACTAATAGTTACAATATTATAACAATAATTTAAAAAATAAAGCAAGGTCATATATCGGTTTAAAAAAAAAAAAAATGAATTTGTTAATTTAAAAATGTTATTTAAAATATGTCGATAAAAAAGGTCATGAAAATTTTTTTGAGGTCATGAATTTTTTTTCTGTTAATTCAGTAGACACCCTGATTAATTAATAATAATAATAATAATAATAATAAGTTCATATTAATTTCTAATGTTTATAAACAACTCCATGTATTTATGTACTGATATTCTGTAGCAAGCCAAATGAGATAGCTATAAAAAAAAAAATTCATCTGTAAGTTTTTCAACCCATAAATATATTAAAAGTATATATTACAAAGCATTAATATCTTAATTTAGAAATTTTTTATTCATGAATTCATCAACCGTGAAGCGGAGGGCCCGGGTTCGATTCCCGGCTCTGGTATTTTTCACATAGTTGGTAATAAATAAAAATATCAACCTGTACACTCCAATTTGATTTAAATTAATATCTTAATTTTGCAATAATTGCACATGGCTGAATATATATAATTCACTTTATTTGCATAGAGAAATAATATTCAAGAGCGTTTTCCTTTTAAAAATTATCAATCAAAATGAAAAATCTCTTTACCTTCGCTCAACAATCTATATTTCGCGGTCAGCGCAGTGACGTCATTGAGAGAGAAGCTCTGCTTCAGTAAAATGTGGTGAGTGAACCAGCCCTTTTCTTTTCCCCAGTCCTTGTCCTCTCTTGACTAATCTGTCAAGGTACCCGGGACTGGGGAAAGTTTATCTCTATCCCTGCAAGGTACCAAGTGCTTGCAGTTGTTCTGCACTGTGAAAGGCTCGACTTCGGACGAAAGTCGTTCGTCTACGAAAGCGGAAAAAAAAAAACATTTTTGCAGCAGGGGATCAAAATTGGAATGGCAATGAGAACCAGATGGACTTCCACCAATTCTGTGCTTGGATTAAAACAGGAGCTGCACCCTTTTGGCCAGTGCTTACGGGTTTGTTAATATAGTCAATTAGTGTAATTACTTGCATCCCAGGGTTCAGTTCCCAAATGCTGGATTCAAATCCTGTTTCAGGCATGAATGTTCATAATAGTTTGGAATACATTTCAAGCTGCAAATCCCGATGCAATGTGGCATAATGGGAATTGAAAAAAAAATGTAAGTTGTTACCCCGATTAAATCTACACCACAAAAGCAACACAGGGTTGCTAACCTGTAGTCAATGTTCATCACTAATTTTTAATTATAATGTTTATCAACTATCTTATATATCAAACAACATTCTTCGAAATTACTTGTAATTATGAAACGTCTTCCCTGAAGTTTACCAGAGACTTCCTGTTAATTATGGAATGTTTGTTCCATAATGTCTTATAAGTGTTATTGCCAGAGAAAAGGTTTGTTTATAAATATAATCTCATAAAGCATAATGATATACTTTAAAATATATTGTTCACCAGATGACAATTGTACAGTGCATAAAGATCTTTATTTCGTGGCATTCTCTTTATTCGTAACGTTTCATAATTACGTTTCTTATCACATAAATCTTCAGTTAAGTCTTCATCCAAAGTAAAATTTTCATTAATGAAAGCTGTTAATTTATATAAACCAACTATCTGAAATAAGTTTTTGAATATTTTTTGAAATTCTACACTAGTTTGCTACAGACGCAGTAAGAATATATCCCACGCAATAATGTTCAGTATTGTTTCGGAAATTTCAAATTTTTTTTTTTTTTTTTTTTTTTTTTTTTAATGTGGCTATAAAGCCGCCGATTTTGTAGAAACACTTTCTTCTTCAGCTTTGGATAGAAGTTCAAGAATTTCCAACAAACTACAATATTTCTTTTTTCTTAAGGATCTGAGAATTAAGCTGAAAAATAAATAATTTGATTTTCAAAAATATTTTGATAGGATGTGTTGCAGTTACGGGACTGAAAGAGAGGTAAAGATGCCAGTATGGTTTCAAAAATTTGCAGAAATGTGTTACAAAATATAAAAAGTTTGTAGGCAAATGCCCCTGTTGCCCATGCAAAAATCGGCTCCTGTATGCAAGTAAAAATATAGAGTAAATTATAGGCTGTGTCAAATTTTCTTATAATCCCTTACAACGGATTTTGCAGTAGCGTTTAAAAGCAAATTTCTGTAAATGTATAAACCTTCTATTTGAAATTGAAGAAATTGTGTCACAATTTCTCCGTATTTTACCGGAGGTGCTACGAAATTATTTATTTAATGTGTGATGCTTTTTACCTAGAGATTAATGCTTAGGTAGAGGAAGAATCTTTGTTGTTTTGCATTCTATTCGCACTGACGAAGGACAAGCTGCGGAAGTGGGTCGGGGTTTTCCCGCCCTTGAGCAACAGCCAAAAGCGTAAGACGACGATTCCCGTGATGGCCATTCCAATTAAAACAAGCTTGTTACTCGTGGAAGAAACAAAAAAGTAAATAAAAAATAAAATAAAATAATTTTTTATTTATGAGAAAGGAGTATTTTCCCCTGAAAATTGCACTGAGAATTGATTGCAGATTAAAAAAAAAAAAAAAAAAAAAAAAAAAAAAAACCTTTGCGATAATGAACATAACTTTTGTAAACAAACATCATAAATTAAAAAAAACACAACAGTTGTTTCGAGCGGAAATGATGAAACACGAAATTTCATCAGATGAAAAAAAATGAGAACGTGAGGAGAATAAAATCTGAATCGTATACTTTAATATTGCACTCGGGCCTATATTTCCCCCATGATGAAGGATCGTGGCCAGTTTTTCCGGACCAAAACAACTGATGTGAGTTTTTGTAATGCATAGTATTTATTGGCTTACAACTTTTTTAAGCGTTACTTTTCAACACCAGCACTTCGGTACATTTTACTTCAAAACCACTCAGGGTTAATTTAAAAATTAAAATACGTGTGTTAAAAATGAATGACCTGATTTTGAACATGTTATATTTTTAAATCGAAACAAAATCAAAGGAACAAGCTGCCCCCCCCCTCCCCCCACGCACACACAAAATTCAAAAGTTTCATCCACACTTTCTGCAAGATTATAGTATTGGCAGAGTTCACTTCTAATATCCTAGGTCATAGACAGAAACATCGAGGGCTTGAAACTCAGAATTAGAAGCAGTGACAGCCGTCAATATAACTTCTTGAAAAAAGTATGGCACGAATTTAGTTACCGTCTTGATGTTATACTTGCTGATGAAGATGGACATATAGAACATTTATAATATCATTGATGAAACTATAGCATTTTGTGAGTTTTCCGCCCTTTGTTCCATTATTTTTGCATATTTCCATCAAAAATTATCATGGTTTGAAATCCGATCATTGTTTTTGTTATAATCTTTCAAAAAGAGCAATTATAGTTTAAAAGAAAAAAAAAATCACTTACTAAATGCTTTATTACTGAAAACTAAAATCTCTACGCCCTTAAAAGAGAGAGAGAGAGAGAGAGAGAGAGAAAATGTATATATGAAGGGTAAGTTAATATATAAGTTATTATAAATTAATGTAAAATTATTTTACCCTCTCTTAACAATAATAAACACCATGCATTGTATCACAGTTATGTAAAAATTGATTTCTAGTATACAGTCGATAACAAAAGTGTCCGAACACTAGCAAAAATTCCTATATAAAAAAAGTAGAGTTAATACTGTTTTTTTTTTTTTAAATAAATCCTTGTCGAATCATGTTCTTAGTCAGTCTAAGAACATAATTCGACAAGGATTTATTGAATAAAACAGTATTAACTCTACTTTTTATATAGTAATTTTTGCTAGTGTTCGGACACTTTTGTTACCGACTGTACAGCAGATCATGCGCGTAGCCAGGGGGGGTGCCCTGGGTGCCCGAGCACCCCCCCGTTCATTAACACCGAGGTGTGGGGAATTCCACCAATTTACTTGTCACTGGTAAGTAAAATTTTAAGCAAGAGAAAAATATACCAAAAACTTCAATGTATATTCATAAAAACAGACTTTTGTTTGTAAGTTTCTTAGAATCAAAATATTTTGCGATATCTTCCCGTTTTAGACATCTTGAAAGCGGAAAATGACTTTCTATGTGTGTGTTTATGGGGGGGGGGCATTGTGTGTCAGTGCATCTGTTATCTATTTTTGTCCAAGTTTCACGTGAGAATGGCTGGACGCAATTCATCGGCATTTGGCAAGAATTTAGGTCTGTACCAGCTTAAAAGTAAACCTATCAAATTTTCCAAAATTCCCTCTCTGTTCTTTCCCTGAGGGCCGAAAGACAAAAACTCGTTAGTAAGCATAACTCGGCTCCAAATTACTTTACGATGAAGAAATTGCACGTGAAGAGACTCGACTTGTATACGAAAATAAAATTTTCTGCGATTTTGGATTTTTGTATTTTTAAGGGGGAGGAGGGAGAAAAATTGATTTTCAGAGGGAAATTTCTGAAATTCCGGGTTTTTGAGTAGATACCAAAAGTGATATAAAGTTATTAAAAACAGCCATGCGTCTTCTTCAGTAAACTTGCAACTTTCAATTTTTTTTTCGTAAATGTGTGTGTGTGGGGGGGGGGGGGGGGGCGTTATAAGGAGGCAAATTCGAGATTCCCTTTTAGGGCTAAATTTGTCCTGGGAAATCAATGGAAGCTGCAGTCACAAATTTTAGTGCATAAATTCTTTATGAGCATAACTAGGTTTTATGAAAATCCCCTAATTTACCTCCTAGGGGTGGGTGGGGGGGAGTAAACACATTTTTAAATTATCTCAGATTAATTTTTATGTGTGGTTTAATTATGCGTACCGAACAAGTACAACAAATGGATTTTCTGAAATTTTCCCTTCCCCCCACCGCTTCTTAAAGGCGGGGGGGACGCTTTTTCAAGAGTAACTCTGTTCCAAATTATCTCAGATAAACGATATTTTGATGTGTCGATTAGTTATACGTTCCCAATACACACACCACAAAGGGATTTTTCGAAATGACTTTCTAACTTCCCATAGAGGGGAGGGGGACAAAAAACACGCTTTTAAGCTTAAATATGCTCCAAATTATCTTAGAATGGCGAATTTTGGTGAACGGTTGTTGTTTAAGTGTACGCAATTTGGTGGAATTTCGTGAAACTTCTAACGTACCCGCGCGCGAGAGAGAAAGTGAATTGCGGGTAAATCGCTGCCGATGGCAATGGAAACCTGAATCCTCATGCTGCGAGCAGAAAAATCCCTACCTAACGTAGTGGGAATTTTAGCTGAGGTTTCATCTAATTTCAGTGATTTTTTTTTTTTTTTTTTAAATCTTTGAGATTCTATTAATAATGATATGGAAATTTTAGAATTCACTTAAATGTAGCGACCAGCGAAGCGGCAAAGTCTGCTAGTATATATATTCACTGTATTTCTTGCTGTTCCTAAATACCAAATGCAGCAATGCTCTCAGAGCTGGTACAGCAGAGGTGCCAAGTTTGAACAGAGCGTTTTAGCAGCCTAGCTGTTTAAAGCTTTTCCCGCACCCCCCCCCCCCTTAAAAAAAAAAAAAATAAAAAAAAAAAAAAAAAAAAAACTTGCATGAATATAAGCTAGGAACCTTGGTAGTCCCCTCTCCGTGAGGAACACTTCACCCAAGCCTAGACACTAATGCAGTCGCAAAGAACTCACAATCGTATTTAATCCCATTATCATGGAACTATGATACTGAATGGTATTTCTCACTGAGATTGGACAAATGGGACCTGTTTATAAGGATATGCAAAAGAAAATTCACATATTTTATTGTTTGTTGATGGAACTTTTCACTGGTTAATTTTATTTTATTTTTTAAGTTTTCTGAATGTATATTATAAACGGAGGGAACTTGAAATGATAATTGAAGTCGGTAAGCTTCAAAAAGTGGTGTGGATAAACGTTCTGAATTATTTAAAAATTGTTTTTAGTTTAATTACAGCGTAAAACTTTCTAAGAATATAGTTATATTCATTAAATGAAGAGTTTTGCTGGGTGCAGTAAAACACCACACTTCCGAAAAATATATGCCCCCCCCCCCCACCCAAAAAAATAAAATAAAAATAAAAATAAAAATAAAAAATAAAAATAAAAATAAATAAATAATAAATAAATAAATAAATAAATCTACCCAAAAAACGTTGTAATGAAGCGCATCTTCCTTACTTTTAAGTGAATGTAAATTGTGTTTCTTTTAAACTTATCGAAAATTGTCACTTAGGGCGAAAACTACTCACAACGGCTAAACTGATGGGCTTGATCTGAATTCGAACCCGGCACCAACCGTCTACCAGCTTCGAAAGCAGAACCCCTCATTCACTTATAGTGCCTGGCAAATGTGTTACCTTATGTTTATTTTCTGTGTAATTTTATTTTAAGGAGTTTCTTTTGTTTTTTCCTTGCTATTTTATGCCATTTTTCATGCACTTCTGATGTATGATGGTCATTTGGCATTCTGCTCAACTGTCATTCGACACCTTTTTCCTGCATCGATACATTAACTGTACTTTGTGTTTATTTTCTGTGGGATTTTCTTGGTGTGAGTTCCTTTCGTTGCTTCCCTCCAATTCTATGCAATGTTTATAAAATATGTGCTATCATCATTTGCCAATCCGTTCAGCTGATGATCAGAGACCAATCGGAGATAGAAATGCTCTATCTGCGTTCATACCATTCCCTGCCTTTGATAATACCACCTTATGAGCTTATGTATTGCGATTTTCTTAAAGTTTTCATATTATAGTCTAGTCACCACATTTTAGAGTTTACCACAATATAATTATATTCTAGTAAGATTCACATATAAACAACTGAAACACGGGTAGGATCTGGCTCATACTAATCCCTCATTATGTAAAGAAGCCTAGATTTCTATTTGTTAATCAGATGAAAATCTCCATCTGATGATTGGTTAGTATTGGTCGTATATCAACCGTATAGCTCAGTTTGTCAAGCACTAACGGGTTATATCAAAAGTCTCAAGTTCCATTTCTGACCTCGTCCCTTCCATTTTGTTAAATTAAATTCTGCTTTTCCATCAAAACTGTGTGCAAAACTCTTTATTTTTCAACTTATTTTTGACATTATATATACGTTTAAATCTATATCTGTTTATGAATCAGTTTTGATTTCTTAGTTTTCGATGCAGAACTACACTGTTTGTTCAACCTATCACTATTGAAAATTGTACACTAATTAATCAAGACAAAATCTAGCTAATGCTATATTTTTTGCTTCAACAGGATTAATTTAAACAATATTAATTAAAAAAAAAACTTATATTATCTTTAACATTATAAACAAATACGGAGCTGATTAAAAAAAAAATAATAATAATACATGTCCTTTATTTATTATAATTATAATAATAATTATCATTATGGTACAAAAAATGAATATTTTTTTACGCGTGAAAAATAAAATGAAAATAAAATAAAATTGATGTCATTATAGCTTCACAATATTAAACATTCGATTTTTACCATCGGCTTTGTATTTTTATTTAATAATTTTAGGTTTTGAATTCATTACTTACATTAAAATCAAAATTTTTAATTTTGATTGATTGTTTGGGATTCACATTCGATTCAAATGGCTCTAATATGAATTTTATTAAGATAGTTTAATTAGTTTTTTTTTTTTTTTTTTCTAAATAACATTTTATTCTAAAACTCACCAGTCATATAATTAGTTAAAACTTACGTTTAGTACCTATATATATATATATATATATATATATATATATAAAAAAAATGAATCTGTTATCCATCCAAAAAAAAGTTTTTTCTACGGAGAGACTTCTGTAAAGAGAGCGAATATGACAGAGGAAGAAGCAGCAAGAAATTATTCAACAGCCACATCTTATATAAATTCAAGAAATATTTCAAGAATAACGAGTTAAAAGGAAAGCTGTAAGAGACTAGAAAGTACTACTGTATTTCGACTAGACAGGTATCGTGCAGATGCTCAACATGACAGAGGTGAAAAAACAAAAAGAAACTGAAGAGCAACGGCATATTTGAATTCAAGCTGATGCCAAAACGTCATAAATGATACAATTTATCAAGTATTGGATGCTGCTGATTAGTTTTTAGTGTACATTTAACTATGATTCTACTTTTGATTATGCGTCTCGAAGTATTGTCAGTGTCAGCGCAGGAAAATTGGTAAATGTTTGTGGAAATTGTAGTGCTAAAAATTGTCTCAGAGCCTCACCTGCAAAGTTTTGTTACAATGGAAAATTTCATTTACCTCAAACTTCTGAACAATCAGAATCTTTGTAAATTTCTCTTAGATTCTTTAAACAGTACTTCAACCCAAAATTCGTCAGGTAGTTCTGCTAGTTGAATTATATCATTATTCTTCATATATATATATATATATATATATACATATGACATACATATGAATACACGTATATTAAAATACTCATACGCACGCTTACATATATACATATGTGTACTATGTACGTATATCTATGCTGAAAATTTCAAATTAAAATTTGGGCACCCCCCCCCCCCCCGCATGAAAAGCTGGCTACGCCTATGTCAGATATTATTGCTTTAAAACTTTAAATTACACAAGCCCTTGATGCAAAATGTTTACTGAAACTAGGGATTTGAACGTTTGAGTATTAATATTTTTCTTAATTACGCCTGCAATTTTTCTAATTTTGGCACAAACGATTAATAAATAGTCGTACGAGTTTTTTTTTTTTTTTTTTTTTTTTTTTTTTGAATTTGCAATTTTATGTTGAAGAATTATGAAGAATTGAATGTTATGAAGAATGTTGAAGAACTATGAATTGCCATTTTTAAATGCATAATATGGAAAATTTAACTTTTTAGAAATTCTTTGAAACATAATCCTTCCTGACGGATATAAGGTAAAAAAATATATATAGATAGATAGATAGATATTTTATATTTCATAATTTATAATTTATAAAACTTAAAATTTCTGAAAAAAAAATGTCCAGATCTCAAATGCGTAAGTCAAATCTTAAAAAATCTCCTGAAGTTGGTTTTCAAAATCAGCATTATTGTTACGCTCATCACTGACTGACTTTGTCACGCTTAAAAAGGCTAAGAGATTTCCTTGGACACTGTGTGTGAACGCAAGTTGCCACCTAATTTTCATACTTTAGTTAATCTTTAAAAAATCTAACTGTCCGGTTTTATGAATCCGATGGATTTATAAAAATCACCCCTTTCATTTGGTACCTTATTTGTAACGAATTTTTGATTAAATTTTTTTAAATTAATTAAAATATGAAAATATACATAGCTTTAAAATAGGCATTTAAATTTTTAATTGTTACCAATTTTTTTTTCTTTTCTTTTTTTTTCCAGCATAAAATTAAATATGCTTTCACGTAAAAAAAAAAAAAAAATTACACGCACACACACACACACACACACACACACACACACACACACACACACACACACACACACACACATATATATATAATATTAAATTTGCTCATGCATATAAAAAAAATGACGTCTATAAAATAATAATCACAATTTTAAATTTTAAAGGCAACGAAGCGATAAGTAAAATGCGAAATTTTCGCACGGGCTTTCTAGCAAATGAATTATTTGAAGTGAGAAATAAATAAAATGAAATGATCATTTTTCAACGGGCACCTTAGTCGCCCTACAACTAACTAGTAATAATAGTAATTTATAATTCACAATCATTGAATTATACATTCACATCGTTGAATAACGTATATCTCAATGTCTGAGCATTTTGAGGTGTACATTATGTATTTTCAGTTTTAGCGCAATCACAAATTAGCATCAAAGATGAATACTACCAAAAGACTTTATTTATAAAACATATTTGAAGGTTTGTGTGATCTAAAAAATGAGATTTTGCCAAATCGCATTCATTTTACAGGCACAGGAAAAAAAAAAAAAAAAAAAACTGTAACAAAGAGAATTGCAATGAAGATTTTCTTAATAAAAATTAATTTAGATTATGTTGGATATATATTTGTATTCGTTTCTTATAATAGTTTATGTGTCATGAAATATTTATCTCTGTCGTCTTATTTCTAGGCGATGTTCAGGTAATTCATTGGCCTACAGTTAACAATTTGCAAAGATTGTTGTATTTAGTTATAATATAAACGTTGATATTTGATGGATTGCTCGAATTCATTTCTACAAGAGCAAAAATTGATCACGCCAGATTTTTATGCTCGGATTTTTTTTTTTCTGACATCACAACCTTTTCCCAACGTATAAATTTCTCCGTTGGTGGAACATAGCATAGAGACGTTAGTTCTAAAGGTAACAGACGGTAAAAGTATATTCTACATCGTACACAATACATTAATCAGAGTACAACATTCTATATAATTAACTAATAATTCTTATCAGTTAGTTCAATGTAATATAGAAAATTAGTTTATTAGATTTTTTTTTTTTTTTTTTTTTTTTTTTTTTTTTACGAAAGTGTGATTATATAAATCGGATAGATTAATGCTTTTATTTAACTGGTTAATTTTATAAATTTTAAAATTCAATTTACTGAGAATCAGACGATTATATTTTCTGTAAAAAAATACAGCAACTACTCCTCCTCATAAGTTGCAAAGATCTAGATATAGTTCAGTCTAGATATAGTTTGCTATGCATCAGAATAGTTTCTTTACAACGTTTCTTACGATATTTTATATTTTAATCATTGCTTTCTTAATTATTTTAACAAACTAATTCTGCTCATAAAATGAAAATTTTTTTGCTTCATGACTGCAAGAATTGATCAAGCTTTGAAATTTGTTTGCATAGTCAACAGAAAAATCTAATTTATTTGAGATTTTAGTTGATTTTTTTTATTTTGACAACATTCAAAATTAAAACATTTTTAAAATTTTTTAATAGCTTTAAAAAATTCCTAGGCCGATTGTAATTTTAAGTTTTGAAATTTTTAATGAAAGGCAAGTTGTGATATTTTTAAAGACTTTTTTTAGCTTCCTTTCTCTGTCATAAATCTTCTGCCGAATCCGGGTTAAAAAGGGGAAAATAAATTAGAAATATCAGTCCTATCGTTACAAATTTGGTCCCAAACGAAAGGGGCTATTTTTTTTAATCCAGGGGTGCAAGCAGTTTTTCGACACAAAGATTATTATTTTTTTTTTTTTTTAATTAACAAAAGTATGAAATTTAGGTGGAAACACTTAATTTTAATTCCTTTCAGTCATTTTAAAAATACGTGGCTCGTTACAAATTCGGTACCAAATGAAAGGGGCGATTTTTCTGATTCCAGGGGTGTAAACAGTTTTTCCACAAGACAATTAGATTTTTTTTTTTAATTTAACTAAAGTAAGAAATTTAGATGGTAACACTTCGTTTTAATCTTTTCATACTCTTTAGCGCGAATCAAGCTAATAGAAAAAGTCTTTAATTATTATTATTTTTTAAACATTTTGTTAAAAAATACGCAATGAAAAAATAAATTCTGTGTGTCCCAAGTAACAGGCCATAACAGGGTCAAATCTATAAAATTTGACCGTTATCCAGGATAAATTTCCGGTGCCAATACTTTAACTCAAGAAGACAAAACTTTTCGGTAAACCTTATATGATCTTTAAACTAATGTAACGCCTGTCTGTACAACAACAACAATAACAACAACAAAAGTTGTTTATATTTACATTATTATTTTTTTGTTTGTTTGTGTATTTATTTATTGAAAAAAAATAAAAAAAACAATCGTTTGTTTTTTCTTGAAAAATCACTTCGTCTTGATCTTGCGCCTTCTTGATCCGGCTTTTTTCCCATACCCTCGGATAATCCGCTAGGAGATAATCGGGAGTTTACTGTCTATCACATAAAGAATGGATGTCATGAATACGCTGTGAATCAGTTGAGTTACAACTTACTAACTTGTAGTGTTTAAAACTAATGTGTGATGCTCTAAAATGATGCATAAAAATCCCACACAGCATTATTATTATTATTATTATTGCTTATGAACTTTTCTCGATTCACAGACATATTATACCCAAGCGAAGTGATGACGTCACTAACCGTCCGTAGATGCAAGAAAAAAATTTCCTATGTTAATCTCCCATTGGATAAAAATTAATTGGATAATTGTAAAAAATTATTAAAAATCGCTGAAAATTATTTCCCGATTTCAATCCCCATATTTAGGTATAGATATTTATTAGTTATCGTATGCATGCGTTAGATTAAGTTATTTTGCTGTCAAATTGACAAAATTTTAATTTTAAATTTCAAGACTCTGTCGTCCTTGATGTTTTTTGTATTTGGCGATCAAAAACGTAATTCGAAAATATACATGACAGATGTATATTTTCGTAATATATATTGTACGAAATATTGTTTCATATTATTCATTACTCTCTTAATATAAGTTATTAAAATAACTATGACTTTTGAAAGGAATTAAATATGTTAGCCAAATAATTTGGTGATTTTTTTTTTTTTTTTTTTTTTTTACCGCCAAGGATGACAGATATGAAATCTATTCCGCTGCAACGTATTAGTATCTCATATCAGATACTTTATTTATACATTTGAAAACAAATTTGACTTCAAATTATGATAGAATATTTATCATTTTCCTTTTAATTAGTATATTAGTTGGATATTTATTGTGTAAAAATCATCCTTTGAAATGAAATGTTTATGTTTTCAAGCGATGATGGAAGTTGGCCATTTTTTCTAGAGATTTGAAATTTAAAATTCAATTTTTATCAATTTTACAGCAAAAACAACTTAATCTAACGAATGCACACGATAACAAATAAATATCTGTACCTATATATGGGGATTGAAATCGGGAAATAATTTCCCTCGATTTTTAATAATTTTTTACAAAAAATCCAATGGGCGATTAACATAGGAAATATTTTTCTTGCATCCATGACGTTACACTTCGCTTGCGTATTACTTGACAAATGTGAAATATTAGATTTCATTGTTTAATTGTAATACACCCCGCGTAATTCGTTACAATTAAGTTTATAGACCTCACTTTTCCTGAAAACTATTGGCAATCCTTTCTTCTAAATTTAGCCATCCTTAACCACAAAAGATGGCTATATTCCAAAATCGATCCCGTGGAAAAGGTCGCATACATAGAATAAAGCTTCAATAAAAATCCAGGAAACGCCGCTTTTAAACAAAACAAAGCAGAAACAGTAGGTCTTGTTAACAGTAGTTTTTTTTTTTTTTTTTTTTTTTTTTTTCTTTTTTTGTTAGATTTGTTTGAGTAAAAGATAGAAAAACAAAGTAAAAGGAGATGAGTCCATTTAGAATTTGATTTATTTAATATCTGCGATTTATCGGTAATAAGTTAGTGAAACATTTCCTGTACTCTATGATAAAAATGTTTCTGTCTTTTATGTTTTTAATGAGAACATTTCTTTCTCCATAAAAAAATATATTTGCTGCCACAAAATGTTAAAAATGTAAGTTAATGTAATATTACATTTTTATTCTGTTAGCCGATTGATAACATAGGTCTAATTTAAAATTTTAATTTGATAATTTTGGCTGATCTTTATGTTTTTTGGTGTGCTGAAATCTGAAAACGAAGACAGTTTTTCTCTAGCGCGAATATAGATATCTGTTAGCACAGGGTGTCTACCGACACAGTGACTTTTTTACCAATATAATTATATAGTAACTTTTATGGTATGTTTCCATAATTAATTATAATTAATAATGAAACGTACTAAAAAAGAAGAAAACAGAAGAAATAGTATTGGTAGACCTAGACAGCCTGTATTGGTAAACATCTATACATGATAGTAAAAAACTGGTTTCATTTTCGGTTTTAGCGCACCAAACAGCATATGTATTAGCTAAAATTATTAAATCAAATTTTGCCAACGTGTAGCTGTGGATTTTTGTAATTTAAATTTGCTAATAATAGTACTAATAAAAATTGAATTAAAATTAAGCAATATATATATATATTTTTTTAATATAGAGAAATACTTAACGCACAGATATACTTTATTTTGCTTATTCTGCTTTTTGAGAATTATATAATACAGAGAAGACTTGAGAAATATAAATTTTTACTAATACAACTGATTATGAAATTAACCATTTTAAACGCATTCCTATATATTTACACAGATTATTTACTAAGGTCTTTACTAATATTCCGTAGTATTGTTAGTTCCGTAGTATTGTTAGTACTTCATCAAGTAATTTGTGTGACTTATCTTTATTTTGAATAAGAAGTTAATCGATTTAGTTATTATCAGCGAACAAATTGTTGTAACGTATTCTTTTAGTTAAGTTTTAAACATATTTTTGCCAAATATAAAAAAGTAAATTTTACAACCTTAATAAAAAATATATTTAAATAATACCTTAATAAAAACATATTTAAATAAATAAATAAAAAGAACCATTAAAAATTCTTTCAAAGACAGAATTTAGTTTAGTACGGAGGACTATTAATTTTAATCTGTAAAATTTTTATTGTTTATTTTTTATTTATATTTTATCTCATTTTTTGACCGTAAAACTGGGCCACGTTCTTTTTAAAGTGACTGAAATGAATTAAAATGAAATGTTGCCAGCTAAATTTCATACTTTAGTTGATTTAAAAATCTAATTGTCACATCGAAAAACTGTTTGCACCCATGGATTCAGAAAAATCGCCTCTTTCCTTTGGTACCGAATTTGTAACTATAGGACTGATATTTCTAATTTATTTTGGTGTTGCACAAAATTGGTCTACAAAAAATTCAGATTGAATCTAATAGTCCTCTGTCCCAAAAATGTTATATATATATATATACATGTATATATATTTAATTTTTTTCCCCCTGGGAACAACTGTTTCAACTCTCCTTGAAGTTCATTAAAGCGCTTACAAATGTGGTGGCATAATCTCGACTCGACCCGTTAAATTTATATGCCATTCCTTTGAAATCTCTAGCCAAGATTTCGGCATTTATTTATAGTGTACTTTGAAAGCTGTCGCTCTCTGATGCGTAGCAAAAATGAAAAATGAATATTGCATAAGTCTCATAAAGCTTCCGTGTAGATAATCGCAGCTACAACCGGATAAGTTTTAAATAAAATGGATGCGTCGAAACTTCATGAAGATTGAAATGCAAATTATAGTGAAAAAAGAAATAAAATAATTATTTTATTTATTTTCTTCTTTTGAAAAAATTGAATCTGATGAAAACTGGTACAGTAATAACAGTATCATAGTAAAATTAGTATTTTTTCTTTGATGTACCTGATATATTTTTACTATATCATTTAGTACTTGTACTAAGTACACTGCTCGGCATGAAAATTGCTTCTGACACCATTTCAGCATATTCTTCTGTAAAATGACCTCCTGAATCCGAATAGGACACCCATTTTGCCCTATCACCCACCGTGTTTTAAGAACGGCCCCCTATTTTACCATTTTTCGGTGATTTTATGGCTATAAATTTCATTTTTAGGAAGGAGGGGGAATTTTTTAAACCGTTAAATATCTTCTGAGGGGCTACAAAGTTGGAAAATTGTAAAACATGAACATTTGCGACAAGGGAAAAATTTTGGGTGGGATTTGCCACTGAAATTATGTATTACATAACTTTTTTTTTTTTTTTAATCTGTTATTAATGTTATTTTTTAAACTTTAGATTTTTTGTTTTCAGGTGTTAAATTAATTCTTTTTCATTCTTCAAATCAAATTCATGGTTATAAAATTATCGAACAGGGAAAAAAATTGAGGGAAGGGGTGGTGTTTCTAGAAAACTGTGGGTGACTGGGTGAAATGGGAGTCATATGTTGCTTGTACTATCTTTTAATTTACTTCAAAGTCAGTTTACTGTAGAGTGAAATTTGGTTGTACACAGGTTGCAATGAAACAACATTCATTTTTCCAGCAGCTCTCAAAGAACATAATTACAAATGTAAAAATGTTTCAAAGGAAGAAATTAACAATGTCATGCCCCAAAAATATTTCCAAAACCGATTTTACAAAAATTAAAAAATATAATTTTTTGTACGAATTCTAAATATTTATTTTGCGATTACAATTGCCCGAGTTATTTCATTTTAAAATTTGTGCTGAGTTTTCAGGGACGTATACAAAGGGAAATATTTAAATTGAATAATCTGGTGTGTCACTCACACGACTTTCTCTTACCCTGAAATTTAATACTATAAATACAGATTGGAGATTAAGGGGTAAGATGACGAGTACTGTTATGAAAACCTATGTTAAAACAATTCAAATTAGGCTTTTGAGCAGCTTCATTTGACAAGTAATTTTGTCGGGGGGGGGGATTACCGCCCCCTCAACCCCCCGTTTCACTACTGTACCTACATTTATATAGAATTCGAATCTGTTATTTAATTCAAAAGTTTATTTAAAATTTAGACAACTTTCCCACCAACATTCCTTGAAACTTATCAATTTTGATCAGACTTTTCTAGTAACAAACACATTAACTTTAAAATACAACACTTGGATCGCCTGAAATTATTTGTTTTTAATTTATTCTAACAGACACAGTCAAAGGTCAAACGTTAAAAACTTGACTTCGGTATTCAGGAAGCCTCAAAACGTCTAAATATACAAAAAAAAATCAAATGATGAATATTTAGTTTAAAAAAGTACATTATTTACCATATGGTTATGAGGAATTAATTTCAATTCCTGAGCAGTTTTCCTAGATATGGTAAAATATTGCAGTGTAACACTTCCACTAACAATAAAAATGAATGTTATGTCTTAAATATTGGCAGCCCTGTATATCTTCTAAAAGTTATGTTCACAGCACGTGCAGGACATAAATATAATCCTATATTAATAACACACGGCACAATCTGATGTACATTTTCATCAATTTTCAAGTATTGTCGTACTATAATCTAGCTCTTTTGTGTAGCCCTGTAAATGAACATTGGATGATTTCTATACCATATTCTACACGAAACATGTTTTTACGTCTATAATATACATATATATATTCGTTCTATTTGATTTAGTGCAGTCTATAGATGTTAAACTCTACTTACCTTCAATTTTCCCCATAGACGTAGTGTACTTGAATTCTCTTGGGTGTCCCTAATACACGAACCATTTTCTTGATCTCAACGAAAAGTTTAGTGTAGCATCCCTATGTCATACACATTTAGAATACCAAGTTTGGACTTTCTGCTATAATTTGTTTTTGAGATATGCTGATAACAGACAGACCAACCGCTAAAAACATGATTTTTGGATTCAGGGGACCTCAAAAACGTGTAAATAAAACAAAAATTCAATTTGGAAAATTTGACCCAAAAGCAATACTTTCTCTACCATATGGGCAAGAGAAAGTAAAAATAGGTGATTAAAAATAATTTTTCACTGACATTTTATTAGAAACAAAAATTTCTTAAAATACCAAAACCAGAAATACATTAAAATTACTGTGTTACTCATTGTCTTCTGCGATTACGATTTTTGCTTCATGTTTTACCGGACATGTCATTTCCTTTTATATCATTCCTGTAAACTTCCAATTGTTAAAAAAAAAAAAAAAAAAAAAAAAAAATCTAAAAAAAATAAGTAGTGATGTCATATTTCAGAAATATTTACAAAATCGATTTTGAAAAAAAAATTTAAAATTTGAATTTTTATATGGTTGCCCCAAGACTCTTTTACGGTTTAAAATGACGGAGTTATTTCATTAAAAAAGTTTTGGGGTTGTATGCGAAGTGAAAAAGAGAATACTGAAATAAAACGGAAAAATAACTGAATGAAAACATTTTCTCTATATATTAAAAAAAAGTTACTGTCACCCGGCGTCAAATTTTTTTGTCTGCGACAGCATCTTCTAGCGGAGGGCAGGGTCCTTCGCGTCATGAGAGGTATCAATGTGTTCCGAATACTCCAAGGAGGAAATTTCAGCTGCTTAGAAATTTCTATCATTTTAATTAAAGAAGTTATTAGCTAAAAACGACAAGTTTATGAAGGTACTATATTTGCCATTTCGAAAAAAGTTTCTCCCAGTGACGTTGCTCTAATGTCATGAAGTCATTTTACACGGGAAAATTAAATGTGATCCATGGTTGTACGTAGGTAGGTAGGTATAGGTTGCATTTAACGTCGTACCAGAACTGCGTTACAGGTAATTGGCGACGGTCTGGGACGCACCCCTAGAGATGTTCCGGAGACATGCCATCACAATTTTGACCCTTCACGGAAGGGATGCTCCCCCTCCCCTCCCCGCTTTGGTGATCCCCTGAGGTATAGTCTGGATGGGAACATGGAGGGCTTTGCGGCCACGACAGATTTTATGTGCACCAGCCACCATTCGTACACGACGGTCTTTGGCCGGCTCAAGTATCGAAATGGTAATCTTCCAATTACGCGCTCAGCACTTTACCGACAAGAGTACCGCTGCCCGAATCCATGGATGTAAAAAAGAAAGAAAATAAATATCAACTTTTTTTCTCTACTTTTAGAAAATTAATTTTCGTACACGGGAAAATTAAAATATGATCCATGGTTGTAGGTAGGTAGATAATTAGGTTGGTTGTGTTTGACGTCGCACCATTACTGCGCTATGGATAATTGGCGACGGTCTGGGACGCACCCCTAAGGATGTTCCGAAGATATGCCACGATAGTTTTGGTCCTACACGAAGGGGATGGCTCCCCCGCTTCGGTGGTCCCCAGAGGTATAATTTTGATGGGAACATGGAGGATATTGCGGCCACGAGATATTTTACTTGCTACAGCCACCATTAGTGTCTTTGGCCGGCTCCAGAACCGAACCCGCAATTTTCCAAATACGAGCTCGGTGCTCTACCAACTGGAGTACCGCGGTCCGGATCTAAGGTTGTAAAAATGAAATAAAAAGGGTCATATACTAAAGCTGTAATGCAAAATGGTCTAGATATTATGAATTTTTTTCTATTAAAAAAAAGTATGAATATTATATATTTCATTTTGACATTGAACATGAGAATTTCAATAATTTCTAATATGCACTATTAATATACAAGTCTTGTAATATACACTATTAATATTCCTTTTCAGTGAAAGAAAGCAGCGAATAGGCGGGAAGAGCTCTGCATGTGTTAATAAGTAAAGTGAATCGGGGGGGAGGCGAAGCCTCCCTCGGGGGTTGGTGAGTGGAGAGAGCAGGGGGCAGAGCCCCCTAGTTTAACTAACATTTTATTCGAAACAAACAAACAATCTTAAAATACACACACACACACACACACACACACACGTATATATATTTATACGTAATACATCTAATTATTAAATTCATTGTTGGTATTTTCATCTTTCTCTCATTTGCTGAGTATTGTAAAGGAATTAAATAATTTAATATATATATATATATATATATATATATATATATTGAAATTAAATAACTCAGTCAATTTTAGAAGGAAGCTTCTTCTTCACTTTTTTATGTCAGTGTGTAAGATTATTTTATTAAGTACTTTTATTATTGAAAATCATCTTAGGACTTGGTGGCAAATAAAAATTTAGATTTTGTAAATTTTACAAAGTTCATTTTGTGGACTTTTCTGTAGCATATCATTATTATTTACCTTGTTTAAAACATTTTTGCAACTAGAAATTTGTCTTTTGATGAGCAATTACAAAAAGAAAAATAAATAAATAAAAGATAATTTAAAGATAACATACATTGCACCCTAAATGTTTAAGTATGATTTAATCAATAAGTTGTTTAAATTATATCTTTTAAATTTCTTTAATTAATTGAACAAATTTTTAGTTTAATTTACAAATAGTGACCAAAAAGCTTCAAGTAGAATTAACTATTCACAACTTCTATAACATCTAATATTTAACTATTTCTGTTTTTTAAACTAAATTGATAAAGAAGACATAATTCTAAATTAATATAATTTATTTATATTCTTAAATCCTTTTGTTGGTGGAAGAAAGCTTTATAAATATTTTTTCTTCTATATATTTTATTTCGAAAGTTTAAAATGAATTTATATAAAAATTTATATGAACCATTAAAATAAATAAATAAATAAATAAAATATGAATATTAAGCGCCCTTGTTTATTTCCTTGAAATCATCTTAAGTTTGTTAACTCAGACCTCCACGGTGGGCATACCACCTCAGGCCTTGCAAGTTTGTTAAGAATGCAGAAAACTGAGGAATTTTATTATTTTGGAACATTTACCAAGAATAACATAAAATTGAAATGTCGGAATTGTGCCTGGTTTATTTTCTTGAAACAACTTTAAAAGAATTCGGTGTTCAAATCTCCAAATTTAATGTTCAAATTAACTTTGGGGTTTTCTTAAAAGTTAGTTTAAGTGTTCATACGAAGACGATGATAAGTCTAGAAGAGTCTTTAGCTCTTCTAGATCCACATAGACTTCTTCTAGACTTATCTTTCAATTACTTCGAACAGCAAAAGTTTTAGTTGTAAAATGAATAAAAAATATTCTTCTTTATAAACATTGAAGATATGTAATTTTTGAAGATATGTAACTGCTTTTAAGAATTTGCCAAAAATAGCATGCATTCTATCTTAGCAGAGTTAGGTAATCTCACCTTATCACTCAATTGATAAGTTGAATTTAGAACTAATACTCACCATATCTATTTAGACTTACCTTTGTTTCATTTAAACTTCAATCAAATAAAGCATGAAACAATGATAGTTTTGAGAGTTCGAAAAATTGGTTACATTTCCACTCTCCGATAGAGCGCCAATATAAAATTTTGGAAATTTGTTATTGTAGTAAGCAAATTTTAGTAAGCAAAGTTTTGTATGTAAATTTTAAACATATCTCTAGATTTGTTTATTTTCTTAAGCGTTTGGTTTGTCATCCATATTTGGAAAAAAAAAAAAAATCCATGACTGACATTTAGAAATTAAATTGTGGCCCCTAGTAAAAAATAATTCCATGCCATCCTTACAAATTCTAGTTCCCTTTTCTAGCGAGTTTTAAAAAACCCCTATTAGAATTCTAGAGCGTTTGCCTATGTTATCGTGGTCAATCTCATTTAAAAATTTCTGAAAATAAATGCGAACACAAGAAGCCAGTTTTAGTGACTATAATTTTGTTTTGTGACCCAATTCTTGGAAAAGAACCGAGAATTTATCGCAATACAAAGGATTCATAATATTCATAATATTTATAGTATTATTTCATCACCTAGAAATGTATAGACTAGATATTCTCGATCATTTTGTCTATCCAGGTTATTCGTTTACCTTATACACACAGTTTTTAAATCTATATTTCTAGTTTAAGAATTCAGAAAATGACTATTTATTAGTCTAAATGTAGGCGGTACATTTTTTCACAGTGCGTAGTTACACTTACTCTATAAATTTTGTAAGTGGGGCAACTGTAACCAGAGTAATTTCACTTGCTTTAAACACCTCAATTGCATCACTTATACTTTTTCATTTACTTTTACAGTTCTGTCTTTTAATTTTCAATAAGAGCTGATATCCTGCTCTTTATTTTTTTAAGTTTTTTGTGGAAGTGAAAAAAAGTTATAGGCATTAAATTAGAAATTGTATAAGGAAAATGAATCGCAACGGAAGGTAGTACATCTATAGTTGTCAACTATTAGCACCGGAAATTTTTAATGAAAGTTTTTATTTTACTTTATCAGTAAAAATCGTTGCAGTTCACTGATTAAATAAAATAAATACAGGGTGTTTATAAAGTCCCGGACCATTTTGATGTTTAATAACTCATAAAATAATAAAGATAGATTAAAATTAATAACATAAATGGTTAGATAGACTCAAAAAGTTTCATGACCCTTGTCAATGAACTTCCACGTGTGCCCCCTTCGTCACACGGAGAATATCAAGTCGATAGTCAATTTCACGCCAGGTAGCGGCAAGAATGTCTGAATTAACCACATGCATCTGAAATTAACCACACGCGCAGACGATATTTACAAAAGTAAAGATATTCAAACCTGAAAAGAAAATATATGAGCTATTCCTTCAGTAAATGACATAAGTTTGTTTATATCTTCATTATTTTATGAGTTATTAAACATCAAAATGGGTCCGGAACTTTATAAACACCCTGTATTTCTATCAAAATTTTCCAGTAGCCGAAAGGTGCTAAGTTGGCAACATATAAGTACACGGAAAAAGAAAGCATTGCCACGAAATTTAAAATGTAATAAGTGTTTAAATTTAAACTACCACAAATTTTCTTGAACTTAAATTATACACAATCCCTTCTACAAACTGTTTTATTGAATGTAATATTGCCTACTTTGGATTTTCTTATATTTATTCCAACTTAATATTTTACGTTTAAAAATCAAACCGCAATGAAAAGAAAAATACATACAAGTAAATATACAGAATATTAATATTATTATTATTAAATATAAGAATCCACAGAGGTTTAACAACAAAATCTAGATCCATATTGTAATTATATATTTCTTGCAAATTTTGCGATGTGCTCGCAAATGCATTTGGAAAAGTTCGCAATTCTGTAACGAGCTGTGTACAGAAAATCCTAGATTCATGGAAAAAATTTCACTATCTGAATATTTGCACCACATATTACTTAATGTACTGTATGTGAGTATAATAAGCTGAGATTAAACTTGCGCAAACCATGGGCAGGTGGAACGAGGAAGCGTAAAATTTTCCTTATTTATATTTTTCTAAGTGTCTCTTTGTTAAATTATAAATAACTCATATTTTTTAAAAACAATTAGTTGTAGTTTATGCCTAAAAAATATCCGAAGTATAAGCATAATAGCAAATGAGCAAAGTCCACCTTTTTTAAAACGTGGTTTGCATACAGCATTTCATTTCTGCTGTATGTTAATTTATTAAGTAAGTTAAATTTTAAATTTGTCTGTAAAAATCACATTGTTCCAGCGTGACAAATTCTTGATTACAATAGAATTTCCAAGTGCCAAGTGCAAATTTTCTCCCTTGTTCCATTGTTCTCAAAGCCTTTTTTTTTTTCTTCTTAACTTTGGAGGTGCATTCATTTTGATGACTCGCCTAATAATTTCAAGATCAGTTTGTAATTTAAACTTTCCTTTGATTCAGCGGCGCGTTTTACCGAACTCATGTTTTACTTATGGGCCTTATTTTTATTTATTTTTTGTCAGCAAAATTTCATTTACTGCATGATCATTTATGAAAATTTGAATGCGAAAATAAGTAATACAAGATCGTGATTGCGAGCGGAAATATGACAAAAATGCTGAATATTCACTTGATAATAATACTTAATAGCACTCAGAAGAGAAATAAATAGAGGCCTCGAAAGCGTTCTTAAAATTTTACGCTCGTTTTATTATATTTTCACCAGTATTTTAAAATAATACTTTATCACATAACTTTTATACATGTTTTAGCAGTGAAACATTCAACAAAAAGTCCCTAGTGACGATAGTGGTGACAATATAATAAAACAGGAGCAAAGTTTTAGGAACGCTACGAGGTTTGTAAATACACATGAGATGGAATATTGTATATCTGTATATGTATATATATTTAAGCCAAATATTGAAAAAAAAAAAAGAAATTCATTTAAAAATCTGAAAAATATTTCATCAGGGATAATAACCTTTCAGAAGAGTAAAAATGCACATGATTTCAATTCATGTAGTAGTTATTTAAGCTAGATTATGATTATCACTCTATTTCATGTAATGAAACTTATAAATAAAATGATAAAATTCTACACAACCAAGAATATAAGAGATGCAGCAAAGCGGAATCCATAAGGCATTCACTTCTGAACAGTTGAGTTGAAATTCCTTGATCATTTGAAAAAATTCTTGAACATGAAAAATACGTTAAAAAGTTTCTTTAATCTTCTAACATTATATACGTATGTGTGTATTAGAACCGTCACTACTATATTGTAAAAAGGAGCTAGCCTAACTCATTTCCAAGGGGCGTGATAAGGCATTGTATACAATGGTTTCTAAAAACTTACAGAATATTCCAGCACCAGATTCTGCCAAACTTTTAAAGCGTGTTGTTCCACCTAGACAAATCGAAATCATGTAGGCTAGACGGGGCAGAAATAACTAATATATGCAGAATTGTACATGGAAAACAAACTAAATAAAGGAGCAACTCCAGTGAATATGCAATTTATTAATACATTTACGGTAATCAAACTTATATGTGGAAAAAAAAAATTAAATATTATAAGTCAGAGTAAATGTTCTTAATATCTTCCACGTATTTTGATACAGGTCTCGCACTCACACCTTAAGACGCATGGGTTCTTGAAAAGCCTGGCCCTTGATGCTGTTATTATACGATACATGAGACAAGGCTCTGGTCAGTGAGCGAGTCATAACAAACGAAACGTAGCAGAGACTTCATATAGTTCCAGAAGAAGTAGTCAATGCATGTTTGACGACCAAACTTTCCATAGCACTTGCAACGCCACGTACTGTATACCGCCTGATCAAATCATACCCGTCCCGGGTTGCCTTAACGTTTTCGACTCGTCCACGTATGCCCGACTCCCATTAAAAATTTGGGAACCTAGTGCCGAGACATCTTGTATGCAGATTATTTTATTTGTTGAATGTGCCAGTGATCGGAAATGATGCTGGAATTAGAGACCTTTATAAAGATCAGATTGTGATGGTTCTATATATAAGGACGCGTATTTCATAAAACACAAAGCTCGTTGGTTTTATGGATTCAAGTATCACCAGTACAACTAGAGTCTTCCAACAGGACAATACTCCATGTTGCAAGACAAGGACAATAATTTGAAGAACACGGCTATGTATTACACTTGATATCTGGACCCTACCCCTAACTTGTCAGATCTCAAATTCGTTAAGCGCATTGAGTTGTGATGGAATGTCAGCTCAAAAATCACAAACTATTTCCTTGTTACAGGAATTGCAGTGATCTATATTCGCAAATTCCATTCACCCTCTTCCCTAGCTTCTTCATCATCTTTTTTTTTTTTTTTTTTTTTTTAAACGCGTATAAAGTCTACGCTATGACGGGTAGCAATTGTTTTGCTTTGCGGGTCAAAACTAGGACTGGACGATACATCGATACATCGCGAAACATCGATTTAAAGCCATGCAACTTGAAACCGATAACGAAATCTTTCAGTTGGCGATATATCGCAAGCGCCACGCTTATCAGGAACTCAGCTGTGAACGTACTGCGAGCGATCATATCAGTTTCCGTGAGCCCAACGTTTCATCCCGTAAAAACCGGTAATCGCTGATACGAATGAGAGTGGATGATACACGTATAACGCATGCGTGATACTAGACATTGGTTTCATCTGAAATCGCTACTCACAGCTACGATCTGAATATTCGTTATCGCCTTTTCTGATCATGATCTTGCTTTATTGGGAATCGATTATCAGCTAAGCAATAACGCATGCGTGATATGAGACTCTGATATGACTGAGACACTGAATGATCGTCATCCCATATCTTTATTCGCTGCTACGATATGACTATTCATTGTCGCCATTACAATATTGATACAAAACTATTATTGCCTATAAATACAATTAATATTAGTTGATGTCATTAATTTTATTAAGAAATAGCTGAATAATTTCGTCATTTATTTACGTTCATATTTGTTTAAAAAAATAAAAAAGTTTTAATATATATATATATATATATATATATATATATTTTTTTTTTTTTTTTTTTTTTTTTTAAGATTTTAACTGTTTTGATTTAAATAAATTTTTAAAAGCTATGTCATCAATTTATACTGAATTTGGTTTTAATATTTTAACAATTATTTAATTTCTTTCAAATATTTTATTATGTCTGACCAATATAGCGAAAATTTGGTGTTATTTATTTTTATATTTTTATTTTATTAAACAAACCAAAGCAAATTCTTTACTCAGGATACTGATTGTTTTCACTGTGAATCTAATTTCAGAGACGGCAGGAAGGAAGCGCCTTTATTTTAGAAATCTTAATATTCTATAATATAATCTATATATATAAAAGAGTAAACTCACAGATTCACTGAACACTGACTCAACATAGCCGTGGCGATTCTATGGGAGATAAAGATTTAAAAAAAAAAAAAAAAAAATGTGAGCACGTTGGTTTTAGGACCCTGACGGGACTAAGACGGGATTTTGTGAACCCCCCCCCCCCCCCGATTTCCCCGGGGCAGGGCAGAAGGCAAGTCACCTTTATAAGCATAACTCGGCTCCAAATTGCTTCACGGTGAAAAAATAGCAGAGGGAGGTTACCGAAAGAGAATGATATAATAATGTACACACGCACACACAAAGAAAAGCCCATACGCATACACAAACGGGCCCTGATTAACTTCATGATAGGCCTCGGGTAACACATATTTTCGTGGGCCCGTCTCTCTCTTGCTCTGTGCGCCAATCAGCACAATCAGCACATATACAGATATAATTGTTTATAGGACTAATATGGCAGAAATTGCATTATGACACCATTTTTTTTCATTTTTAGTCGTAAGAGGCAAAATGGTATTTTCAGGGCCAGTTTTATGGCCTTCGGCTACTCAGGTCACATGCCCCGCATGCCTCTTGTTAATCGGCTCTTGCACGCAAATTTTTCTTCTGTATTTTTCTGTACAAATTCACTCAAAACAAATAACTTTATTAAAACTTAAAAAAAAAAAAAAACTTTTATTTAAATTATCACAGATTAATAGTTCAATTATTTGTTTTAAAGATATTGACGAAATTTTTAAAAAGGTGCCCATATCAAAAATTTGCCCTCTCGGAGGGGACTTATCCCCAGGAGTAAAGCGTCGCTCCTGTATGTCCATTTTTTTTTCTACTTGATTATTACTATTATAAACAAATCTTTTTAATTTCATAATGATTCGTTAAAAATAATTTTCGTTGTGTACGTTTATAAGAAATTTCGGTCTATACCCCCAAGTTAAGAATTTAGAAATATCCGGATTGCAACGCCACCTGATGGACGATTATCACCAAAAAGCAATAAGAACTATTTTATGTCATGGTGCAATTGCATATAAGTTTACATGTAATTCTGTGCAGTGTAATAGTTCCTGAGATACAATTGGAACAACATTTTGCTCACACACAGATAGACATTTTCTATAATTTTCTAAAAATGGTCAATCGTGTTCTAGATATCGCAAAACATGTAAATCCATCGAAAACTGGAAGTTGAAATTTTTTATGAATCCAATGCTTTCTTCTGTTGAGTACGGAAGAAAGTAAAAAGATTGAATTCATGACGCAGGATAATATATTATAGCTGTAGTATGAAGGTGGATGAAATTAAGCGAAAAAATATAGCAAGATTAAGGAAGAATGGGTTTTAAGACGCTCTAGAGTTTAAATATAGGAAAAAAAGGACATAATGGGAAAATCTCTTAAACTGAATGTGTGAGTTTAAAAAAATTATTTGTATGTGGGTTAGTAATTTTTAAACCTTTTTTTAGGCAGCAATGTTTGTTTTATACTTGAGACTACACGAAAACAACCATTCATCATTTATTTCTGTGGGAGGGGGAGTGGACCGTCCCTTTGCCTACGTCCTTGCACATAACGTCACATTAATACAAAACATTCCCACTTTTTTATGAAAGTGAGTGACTACAAATAATTATTTTCTTAATTTGTTTATCGTTGATTCCCTAAATTCTCTTGTGGTTAAAGTTTTAATGAATAAAATGGTACTTCTATCTTGTTTGTTTACACTGCCGACTTTGAACGAAAATTAATCTAATAATTCTCAGAAAATTAGAAAATAAATCGTAAATTAAGGGTATTCCCTGATATTAAACTGTAATACGATTTTGTTATTTCTTACAGGTACTACTTTTATAGACTTTAGTTGATATAACATATTTTAAAATTTTAAACTTTTTTGACGTGAACAATTTAGCTTAAGAATGCTCAAAAAATAAATTTTGATGTAGTTTTATCTGAATAAATGATATTTTTTCCACGAAAAATGTAATGTGTCAGTTTAATTTTACTTTAAAATTAATAATATCGAGTTTCAAGTAGGTTATAAATATACGAAAAATGGAAATTTCCGAAATTTGTAATTAAAATAGCGGATATTCATTATAGAAAAAACTGGGTATATGTTAAAACAATAATCATAACACACACGCATACGCGCAAACGAAACCTTATAATAACAACTTTATCTAAATTAAATGCGCATGGCTGTTAGCGTTACCCGAGAAACACCACGTGGAGGTCGCCATGCATCGTTTCTCATGGGGAGTTTTGATAAGGCAGGTCCCATAGCCTACTGCCAGCAAGCATCCCGAGGTAATTTATTCTTTTACACTTCGAATGCAACAACAACATATTTTCAGAAAATTCCTCAATTTCCGGAATTTCTTTTTTTTATGATGTTGTGGAGAAACAGAAACTGGTTGATTTTCAATAACCGTTTCCACTGTCTGAGAAAAAACTGATTCCACTTCGATAAACGGAGGTTCGTCAGTAGAATTATCAGGCAGTGCAGTAGAAACTGTTTCTTTTTCATCGAGTGTGTTCACTACCTGAGACTGAACTGAGTCCACTTCGGTTTGGAACGGAGGTTCATCAATAACAGTATCAGGCAGTGAAATAACATTATCAACTTTTGGCAGTTTTTTTATATCCAACTTTGGATGCTTGCGAACACGAGCTTTATATAAAGCTGGGTTATAAAATTTTTGACTATCATTATTCATTACTAAATAACGTCCAGCAAAGATGCAAGTCACTGGACACGCATACCTTTCCCGAGCATCCTCCATAGGATGATGCTCGAAAAGTTTAAAAATAAACCACATGAGGAACTTTTTTAAAAAGTAACTCACGAAGAAAACACCTAAGAACGAAAGATACGTCATTCTCAGATAAGGGTCAGTAATTAGACTGAAGAAAATTGTTAAAAAGAGAAGCTTTTCATTGTTGTAAAAATATATATATAAACATTGTTGTTTATCAAACAATTATTTTTTATTAAGTAGTTGTTGCAATTGTTCATTCAATTGTTGAACTAAAGTATTGGATACATTGTTTAAAAAACAAATGGTGGCAAAAATTCGTATAACATGAAAATTAATTTTGCATTCCATGTCATGTGAAAATTTCGATCAAATTTAAATATGTCATTAATATAACGATAAAGTTAACAGGAAATGATAGCATATCAAATAGAGAAATTATTCTATAAACTGGATTGCAGCCATAGATATAGTAATAAGACATAGATTGATCATTGGGGGGAGGGGGGGGGATGATTCTTTTTTACTCGGAGAAAAGTCCACAATATGGCCGTCTTAACCGAGTGAATACACACAGATAATTTAGAAAATAAAATTTATGAATAATTTATGTACTAAAGATGAATGAAACACTGCAGATACAATTAAAAATTCATTTTTCTTTTTCTTTCTTTCTTTCTTTCTTTCTTTTTTTCTTTTATATATTTATTAATTTAGTTAATATTTAAACTATTTTTATATGCTAAAACTAAACTACGTCGCTGCTAACTATATTTAAAAGAATTTTGAAAATTCTATATTACTTACTAATGTAAAATCTTAAAAAATATCAAACTTTAAAAAACGTATTCCATTAAAAATCAAACCAGTTTTTATTTCATAATTATATCGAGGCAACTGATTATAAAATTTATATTTTTCATAATTTAGTCAAATATATTTTACTTTTACAATAACTTATCCATTTCTTTAATAAATTTATTTGAAGAATTAAAAAACGCAATATTTCAACATTTGAAAATTCATCAACATTCTATTCTATTCTATTACAATTGCCGATTTTCAATGGTTTCAATGCCACTATATGGCTGATGCCATAAAATTTTTCGGCATCAAAAATTTTTGCATGATAACAATGGATCTATAACATGATCTATATAAATTACTATGTCTATGGTTGCAGCAAGTATTAAAACTCCTGATATTTTTCATTATATGCTGCTGAAAATCTGTCGCCAGATAGTATGAAATTTTGAAACTTCATCAGTTGCAACAATATCAAGATGAATAATTTCACCATAACTAAATTTGAGGACGCCCATAATGCACAAAAATTTGTCAAAACATTTAACAGTCTTATGGCAGTGTCTACTAAAGACTCTAAATTTATGTGCTGCGCTGTGTTGTGTTGTACATTTTAAAGCCGACTACAACCTGATTGGCTTAAGTCCTAGTGAAGTACTCTTCGTGGAGATCTTTCTAAGCAGTTTTATCTATATACCTTGGGAGGGGGGAGGGGGGGCAATAAACCAGTGTCCAAGAATAACTTCGCTTCAAATTATCTCAGCAAGATTTATTTTTATGTGTAGGTTGTTTATGCCTTCTCAACACGCACTGTAAAATGATTTTACGAAATTTCTCCCTGGCCCCCTTTAAGGGCGGGGGGAACAAAAACACGCTTATAAGTGCAACTCTGCTCCAAATTAACTCAGGATAGTGATTTTTTTATATGTCGATTGGTACTCAAGACGCATACTACAAAGGATGTTGTAAGATTTCGTCCAATCCTCCCCTTGGGGGTGGGGGCAAAAAACTTGTTTTCAAGCATATACAATTTTGCTTCAAATTATCTCAGTAAGAATAATTTTTACGTGTGGGTTATTTATGAGTTCCGAACACGCGTTATAAAGGGATTTTGGGAAATTTTCCCTTTTCACCATTTTGAGGTCAAAAAACACGTTTTAAAGAGTAACTCTGCTCCAAATTATCTCAGGAAAGCATTTTTTTGATATGTTGATTGGTTATGCGTACTCAACACACACAAGCTACAAAGTGATTATTTTAAATTATGTGATTTCCCCCCCCCCTTGGGGGGGGGCGCTTCCATGCGTAACTCTGTTCCAGATTATCTTAGAATGGCAATTTTTGATGAATGGACTGCTTATGCGTATTCAACATACACTACAAAGTGATTTTGTGAAATTCCACCCTACCGCCCCTTAGAAGGCGGAGGAGGGGGGGGGGTAAACATGTATTTATTCGTAACTCTGCAGTAAATTACCTTAGGAAAGAGATTTTCGATGTGTGTCAGTTATATGTATCTAAGTTATAATATAAAGATATTTTGCGAAATTCCCTCCTCCTTCTTACCTTTAAGTGCGGGCCGGGGGGGGGGGGGTCTAAAAAATACGTTTTAAAACATTACTCTGCTTCAAATAAACTGAGGATCCCGATTTCCTAATGTATCGGATAGGTATGTGTATGCAACATGCGCAATAAAGGGATTTTGTGAAGTGTGGCGAGTAGGAAAACCACTACCGAATGTAGCGAAAAATTTAACTAAGATTTGTCTAAGTTATTTAAGTTATTTAAGTTATTCAAGTAATTTAAGTTAAGATTTTGTCTAAGATATTTTGTTCTGATTTCAATGATTTTTTTTATTATTATTATTATTAATTATATGGTATTTAAAAAATTCATTTCAATATAATGACCAGCGAAGCGGGTAAAGCCTGCTAGTCTATAATAAAAGAACTTATACCGTTATTTTTATATATGATCATTCACTTATTTACTTATTTTGCGTGTGTTTGAATTTAGGTTTTATGTTTTTATTAATGTCTTCTGTTTACAAAAGACGAAAATGTTGGAGTTCATGAGAATTTTTAATTACCAGTTTTCAATGAATATTTATTTATTTTCAGGTGTCTTAACACAGGTTTCGGCCATTTTTAGAAAACATCTGTAGTGTGATAGCACAATTTTGTAGATACCGTATCTCATTAACAAAATGACGGAATTCAACAAAACTTTATACTTGGTTCAACCTTTACTTAAATTGGTGCTGATTAGATTTTGAAATATACCGCCTAAATACAATTTCCGCCATGGAAGATAAAGCTATATCGCAGTTTCTATAGCGTATCAATGCACGAAACTTGATAGGAATGAGAGTCGTGACGAAAACCTATGCTTATTCAATTAGTGTGCATATTTGCTGAGAAATAACGTTGTTATGATGCAATGTAACCCTGTTTACGGGAATGCAATATATTAACTTCTATTATATATAAATACAGCAAACTTAGAATGTAAAATGGATATTTTGAAAAACTATGCTATATCAATTTGGCAATTTATAATGGTGGTCGAGAAAGAAAATCGGTATATCATTAATTGATGGTCCTTACATAGAATTACATCTATTCATTTGAATTGTCTTTTATTCTTGATTTATTTGTTTCATATCGCAGGTGAAATTTATATTTCTCAGTACATTATTGCAATTGTGACGTCAATTGTTTTATGTTGAATCATCCTTCTTCAGTTATTTTGTTCATCCTCCAAACCACGAAAGAAAAAATCTTTAATTTTGTAGCTATGACATTAGTTTCAGCATTATCTCGGGCAAACATGGGCCTTTTTTTATTAAGAAGATTTTGCAAAAGTTTATTGCCTTAATTATGTATTTTAGAAATATTTTTAAGTGAAATTCTGAGACTGTTGAAAGTGTTTAAATGACATAATACTGCTACATGACAACACAGTAATGTATGAATTAAATTTGTGCATAAATTTATTTCCATTATTTGTTTTTCTATATTGATGTTGGTTTGGTGTTGCATTAATAGGAAGTTGTACATATAAAAGAAGCTAGTGTATTCTATACATTTTATGATATAATGAGCTTGTCACATTCAATTCGAGCTTTTTTTTTTTTTTTTTTTTTTGTATATCTAGAATTGACATTTAAATTAGCATTATGTAAGGGATTAAAAAATATTGGAGTCCAATATCGTGATACATCGTGATATGGCGATTTTGAATTGACAATATATCGTGATATTGAAATAGTGGCATCGCCCGCTCCTAGTCAAAACTGGCTCCATCCGCTATATGTGTGTGTGTGTGTGTGTGTGTGTGTAGGGGAGGGGGTCATAATGTTGTGGGTGAAAAGTGTACACACATAAAATTAAAAATATAAAATATCCGTGAAATTGTTTAAATACCTTCAAAAATATTTGAATCATTGTGGTGTGTATTACATTTTATACTATCTAACTCTATTTTCTCTCTCTTCGTGTGTTATTACAGATCGTCTTTCCCCCCCCCCCCCCCCCTCCCACCCTAAATAAATGTTTAATTTTAATACTTATTATTTTTCTAATTGTAATAATAGCAAACTTCATTTCGAGCTAGAAATTTAATATTTCATCAATTTTGTTTTTCAGTTTATTATACGATTATGTTTGAATGATTGTGGCTATGTTTCTTCTCTCATTTTGAGAGCATATATTTCTCTACTGCTTTTTATTTATTTATTTATTTTTATTTATTTATTTATTTTCAAAAATTGCTTTAAGATTTCTTGCTTCCCCAGTTATATTATTATTTTTTTCTTTTACACGTGTATCCATTCTATATTTACCTGAGATCTAAGATTCGATAAAAAATATATTAAGTGACATTCTAAGCCACAGAATCCCATTAATATACTTTGATTAATACTACGTATTTTTAATTATTGTCCTATAATTTTTATATTTATCTCATTTCTTTCTTGCTAATAAATTAAACTTTTGGACCTTTATAAGTATATTGAAATTAAATGCGTTTCTAAACCAACAGAACAAAAAAGAAAAAAAAAATGAGGATTACTAGAACACAAACTGTTTATGGCTGAGTCAGTAGATTAAAACCTATGTTTACAATAAATAAGTAAATAAAAATTAATTAATTGATAAAAGGTTTCCGAAAAATATATATTCTATAAGTTTTTGACATTTCTTCTGTTAATTTACATACACTCCGTATATGAAATTTACTTTTTTTTTTCTAAACTTCTTTACATATAGTATACAGCAACATAGTGGCATGACGACAATGCATTTTTCACCCTTCCCAAATGCTTGACACCGAGGTCTTTCCACTGAAGCCAAAATCTATATTAGACATCTGGGATATGGTTTTAATTGACATCCCACTTAAGGATTGTGAAAAAGAAAAAAAAAAAATCTGTAAATGCAAGACATGAGAATGTATTCCAACGTAAACATTCCTATAACTCTCAGCACATCAACGACTTCACCGAACGCGGAAGACGTCATATTCAAACTCATAGCCAATTATCAAGAACAAGGAAAAGGCCGTGAAATCTGGAAGACACCACGCAAAGAAAGGGGCAATGAGAAAAAAAAAATGTATTAATTTTGTAGCAGTTAGCAGTTTTTATTTGAAGGATTTGCCGTCTCAGCATGACGTAGGACAAGCGAGGGAGTGAATTGAACTACGGTAGTAGTACCTTCGAGCGAGCAAGAGAGGGCTGAATTATATTTTTAGAGCACTGAATCCCGATTTAGCGTTGACACTGGATGCCGTAGTTCTCCCACAAACCCCTAAGAAGGTTTCTTGCCTCAAAACTTGCCAGAAGCGAGGAGAGTAAAGATATCGGCGTGGGACTTTGTATCGAAACTTATTACCCGTAAGTACGATAGATTTTATTTAAATTATCGGCTTCTTGTTTACTAAATGTCAATTTTTAAGCAAACTGTTATCTAAAAAAATATGTCTGATTGAGTTATTTATATTTGTTTGAAATAGAGTGGTATTTATTATGTCTATTTGTAAATATGAATGAAGTTAGTTTTAGAGAAAATTTAATGAAAAATATAGATGTCCTGAATTTAAAATGCTCTAGGAAAAAAAAAAAAAAAAACATTTTTAATTAACTATTTTCTTGGAACTTTATGTTAAATCAACAATATCACTAAAATGATCTCGCATTATTATTATTATTATTATTATTATTATTATTATTATTATTATTATTTTCAAGATAACTGTTTAATTTAAAAGTGTTTGATTTGTATAAGATGAAGTATTGCACCTAATTTTTTAAATAAAAATAAAGTATCTCACGTTTTGTAACATGGAGTTTTCAAAGATTTAATAATATAATATGTTTTTTTTTTTTTTTTTTTTTTTTAAGTCAAATAAATTAAATTTACAAAAATTAAATCTTATTTAAATAAAAGAGAAAATATTCTCTTTCAGAGAAATAAGAAATTATATATACAAAAGAAAGCTTGTATTTGTATTCTATCATATTTGTTACACTATTAATAAAAAGTTAATTACAAAGCAAAGAATAACAAGTATTTCTCGATTGTCACTATATATTTTGTAATAAACTGATTTTCCTAACTGACATTTTCCCTCTAAGTTTCATTAAAATAAAAAAAAATAAAAAAAAGTTATTTTTTTTCTGCATTTTCTACGCATTATTACATAACTGAACTAGAGACAAAGATATACACCCCGAGACAAAAAGATAGGAACAAAGGGTTTTTTCTTTGATTTTTGATAAAATAACGTTATCTAAATTGTGCTTATCATTTATTATTATTATCATAAAGTAACACTATTCCCGGACTCATTTTTGTTTTAAGACTCATTTAGAAAAATTTTAAGACTAAAATTTTTCTAATTTAAGACTACACAGCGCGACAAAAAGATAGGAACAAAGGTTTTTGTTTTTAAAATTTTTTAATATGATTATTTTTAATATGAATATTTTGAATATGATTCAAATATTTAATATGTTTTTGATATGATAATATTTTGTTATGATAACAAATGATCAGCACAATTTAGATAACGTTATTTTATGAAAAATATAAAAGAACCCTTTGTTCCTATCTTTTTGTCGCGGAGTGTAGTCTTAAATTAGAAAAATTTTAGTCTTAAAACTTTTCTAAATGAGTCTTTAAACAAAAATTAGTCCGGGAATAGTGTTATTTTATGATAATAATAAATGATAAGCACAATTTAGATAACGTTATTTTATGAAAAATCAAAGAAAAAACCCTTTGTTCCTATCTTTTTGTCGCGGGGTGTATGTGTCGATTAATGTGTCCTTTAAAATCTTCCCTCCCTATTTTGAAAATCTCATTAAATCGACAGACTTTTCTCATTTATTTCTTTTACTCACTGCTAGTAATTCGTAATTGATTTTGAGATAGTCCCTTACCACATCCACCTCCTACCATTAAAAAAAAAAAAAAAAAAAAAAAAAACAAGTGAAATGAAAATGAAAATTAACAAATAAAAATATAATGGAATAATAAAATAAATAGATAACAATTAAAAAGCTTTTTACCTATATATATATATATATGTGTGTGTACTTTGAAATTTGTACCTTTCAGAAATAATCACTATATATATATATATATATATATATATATATATATACATAAATTTTTAATAGAATGGTTTATTTCTTTATTAAAATAGTTAAATACTATATATTTTTGTTTCTGTTGACACTTACTATAAAAAATTCTTTTATGAATAGTTATATTGTGAACGATGCGTAACCATCGTACATAGCATATTTATTATACATGTGTATTAAAAATGAACCAAGCCATTTTCAGAAACCAAGCTTTATATTTTAATAGCTAATTTTTTTTAAATAAATAAAGAATAAATAAATAAAAATTGTTGCAGTTCAAATTTATTGAATATTGCTTGAAAATTACTTTGATAAAAATAACTGTAGGAACTTTAATCTGTTTATATATATATAAATTCTTGTCTTTTATTATAAATGCAAACAAACAACAACAACAACAGAAAGAATAAGCATAAATTTCTCTTTATTATTTTATGAATAGTAATATTTTCAATACATAGATTAAAATTTATTGTAATTCCATTGTAATTATTACAATACACAACATAACCCTTCGACTAGTACCGGGAAATGTCGCACTTCCCAGTAAAATTTCAAAAATTACTTGTGGCATAAATTTCGCATAGAAATCTTATGTAAAGTGTCCCAGGTTCAGAACTAGAACAATTGTGCATGTTTAATTTGTAATCACCCATATGGTACATGGTCTTACCGATTCATCCCATTAAAAAGTTGGCCAGGGTCAATTTTATTTATTTATTTATTTAATTCGTAGTCAGAGTTAAACACGGTAACCCTAAAAATTGAACATAAAATTAATTAGAAAAACTATTATATAAATTCAAGGATGAACACTTTATATATATAGAGAGAGATATATAAAGAATTTAATAACTTTATAAAATTTTGCATTTAATAGATACATATATATATTTAATTTAAAACATTTGTTATTTTCAACAAGACGATTTTTATAAGCAACTTAACGCAGATACAGAAAGTAAAACAAGCGAATCGATTAAGAGCTAGAAGTCATAAATTGCTCATAAATTATTTAAATTATATAACACTTCAAAAATGTTTTGTGAAATTATGAATATAAATTATTTCTTATAAGTTTATGAAATACTTTATATAAATGATGAAAATTAAATATGTTTTGTTTATTTACTTAGTTTCACTCAGTAGGTATGTCCAGTTTTGATAGTTTTAAAAATTAACCAATGTCTTCACAATAAAAATAGACTTAATTTCCTGGAGGTCACTCTTAAAACTGACGTCATGGCTATAGCAATGTATTCAAATAGCAGGAGTTAAGTTTTATCCATGGTTTCAAACGAATAGAATGATGATGATGATGGTAATAATAATAATAATAATAATGAATGAAAAATTAATAACAGCTGCAACAGTGTTTTGAACAAAAGAAAATAAAACTTTATCAATAGTTTGAAACCTTCATAATAAAAAAATAAGCTTAATTTCTTGAGAATCGTACTTAAAATTATTGTTATAGCATTCGTGGTTTCAATATAATAATCTGTCATGAACGAATCCGGTTAGTACCGCTTCAAAACAGAAACTTTTGGCAGCCATTTTTTTTTCCGTTTGTTTAATTCAACTTAGGAAACATACATATCATTTTCATACATGTTTTGTATCGCACATATTCTTATTTCCTATAAAACCTTGAAAAACTATTCAATTGTAATGTTTAAATGTCTAAATTAAGTATAACGGATCACTGGCTATTATAAACATGAACCTATAAATGGAATTATGTAACTTCATGATTATAAACAAAGCAAGACCAAATAAAAACAAACAAAAAATTTCGCCATTCAGAAAATACAAATTCCAAATGGACAACTTTTTAATTCCGAATGAACGACTCTTTGACTGTTTCATTAAAAAAAAAGCTTAAAATATTTATAAAACATATTAAAGCCTTAAAAATCTTAAAATATTTGTAAAAACGCATTAAAGCCTTTAAATATTTTTATCAAACTTCATTGTTTGTTTACATTGTAAGGTATGATTGGCGCCGAGTTTAGTACGTAAATGCCGCCAGTTGATTTTAGTTTTGAAATTAGTGTAAAATGATAGTTGGGATAGAATGTTTGGTTGGGCAAGTAAAAGTCACCAGTTGAAATGAGTATTGAAATTAGAGTAGTCTAAGGTGATAATGTCGAGTCAAGGTAAAATGTTCGGTTGAGAATGAGAAAGTCCCTAGCTGGATCCTGGACATTTTGGCGATGTTGAGGGTGAGATAGCTGGTTGGAGGTATCGAGTAGAGGTGAATTTGGGGTAGCATGGAGTGTCTGTAGTTATTGGACAGTTAGTTAGAAAATTTGAAAACAGGATCTACGATAGTCTTAAAAAAAAGTATTTTGGTAAAATGAAGTGAATCGATTTTTCTTATTATGAGGACTTTAAATACGCAAGCGAAGTGATGACGTCAATGGCCGTTCGTGGATACAAGAAAAATATTTCCTATGTTAAACGCCCAATGGATTTTTCGTAAAAAAATATTAAAAATCGAAAGAAATTATTTCCCGATTTTAATCCCCATATTTAGGTTTAGATATGTATTAGTTATCATGTGCATGCGTTAGATTAAGTTGTTTTTGTTCTAAAATTGATAAAATTTGAATTTTAAATTTCAAAACTCTAGATTTAAAAAAAAAAAAAAAAAAAAAAAAAAAAACTTCCATATTCCATTGAAAACATAAACATTTCATTTCAAAGGATGATATTACACAATAAATATCCAACTAATATACTAATTAAAAGGAAAATGATAAATATTCTATCATAATTTGAAGTGAAATTTGTTTTCAAATGTCTAAATAAAGTATCTGATATAAGATACTAATATGTTGCAGCGGAATAGATTTGATATCGGTCATCCTTGGCAGAAAAAAAATATATATTTATATATATCGCCAAATTGTCTGGCGAATATAATTTAATTCCTTTCAAAAATCATGGTTATTTTAAAAATTTATATTAAGAGAGTAAGGAATAATATGAAGCAATATTTCGCACAACACATATTACGAAAATATACATCTGGCATGTATATTTTCGTAGTACGTTTTTGATCGCCAAATACAAAAACGCCAAGGACAACAGAGTTTTGAAATTTAAAATTAAAATTTTGTCAATTTGACAGCAAAATAACTCAATCTAACATATGCACATGATAACTAATACCTATCGGGAAATAATTTTCCTCGGTTTTTAATAATTTTTTACAAAAAATCCAATGGGCGATTAACATAGGAAAACATTTTCTTACATACACGGACGGTCAGTGTCGTCACACTTCGCTTGCGTATAGAGCACTTAATGGAACACTGGGATGTGTTGTTACTGTTGTGTTGCCGGGCCTATATTTTTTGTCAAAAAGCAGTTTTTTTATTGTCATTCATATTTATTGATCAGGTAAAATTTTTGAAGTGAAAACTTCTTTAGGCGCGTTGAGCACTTTTGGGTGAACAAAAATCATTGAACTCCCGTCATCGTCAGCTAACGCTTTCCATTTGAAGTGAAAACTTTTGGGTGAAGAAAAATCATTGAATTCGCGTCATCGTCAGCAAACGCTTTCCATCCTTGTATGATACAAATAATGTATCACACAATTAACTTGCTAATGTGATGTGTTAATCATTATATACTGTATATTGTTTTAAAATCTGGTGCGGCTCTACACGACTTCTCTCATCTCCGGGCACTGTCTCTGTTGCAGCTAGACCTCACAAACCGTGAGAAAGCCCAAAGCTGCCATTTTTCTCACGTTTTTACAATCTGGTGCGGCTCTACACGACTTCTCTCATCACCGGACACTGTCTCTTAAAGATTGCAGCCGGAAACGTTGCAATTAGACCTCACAGAACCGTGATAAAGACCAAAGCCTCCATTTTTCTCACGTTTTTACAATCTGGTGCGGCTCTACACGACTTCTCTCATCTCCGGACACTGTCTCTTAAAGATTGCAGCCGGAAACGTTCCAGTTAGACCTCACAAAACCATGATAAAGGCCAAAGTTGCAATTTTTCTCACGTTTTTACAATCTGGTGTGGCTCTACACGACTTCTCTCATCTCCGGACACTGTCTCTTAACGATTGCATCCGGAATCGTTGCAGTTAGACTTCACAGAACCATGAGAAAGACCAAAGCCGCCATTTTTCTCACGTTTTTAAAATATGGTGCGGTTCTACACGACTTCTCCAGAGCTTCCAACCTAATCCGGCAAATTGTTAGTACCGCCCCTTTTTCTACACCACTTAATTTTTAGAGTATTTTTCTTCTTAATTCATCGTAGATACATTTGAAGAGAATTTCTCTAAAAATTAAGTGGTGTAGAAAAAGAGGCGGTACTAACAATTTGCCGGATTAGGTTGGCAGCTCTGCTTCTCTCATCTCCGGACACTGTCTCTTAAGGATTGCAGCCGGAAACGTTGCAATTAGACCTCACAGAACCGTGATAAAGGCCAAAGCCTCCATTTTTCTCACGTTTTTACAATCTGGTGCGGCTCTACACGACTTCTCTCATCTCCGGACACTGTCTCTTAAAGATTGCAGCCGGAAACGTTCCAGTTAGACCTCACAAAACCATGATAAAGGCCAAAGTTGCAATTTTTCTCACGTTTTTACAATCTGGTGTGGCTCTACACGACTTCTCTCATCTCCGGACACTGTCTCTATTACAGTTAGACCTCACAAAGAACGAAAATTATAAAATATCGAAACACATTTGATTTATAAACAAAAATTGAAAATACATTTAAATGATCACGTGGCAACCATCATGATCTAAACATTGTTTTCAAGATTTATCGTTCTCATTCCGTCATTTTTGACGGGGTTATATACTAGTAATAATAATAATAATACAGTTTAATTTAACAGAAAAAAAAATATATCGCAACGGCTGCATGATTTTGAGAAAAGAAAAGGCCTTATCCATGGTTTGAAATGATAAAATAATATAAAACTATAATAATAATAATAATAAAAGAAATAATATTTAACATTAAAATATCGTCCAAATTTCCTTTTATTGTATTATGTGTGTAGTTTTTGTTTTCCAAAATTTAATATTTAAGAAAGATTTGTATCATTTTCATATAATTTTTATTTTTTATTATTTTAATAGTACGGCAGGATATACTATTTCTTTTCAGACAGCGATTTTCCGTTGTCACCTTTTCCTGCTTTCCATTTTGAATGAATGTGCAAATATTTTTGTTCTTATTAAAAACATCGTATCTCTTCGGATTATTAGATTTTATCAAAAATTGGTACATTTATTAATAAGGACAAAATGCAGCTAACGCCGTATTTTTTAGTTCAATCCGATAATTGTTGATTTAAAAAATATATTAAGTAAAATCCCCATTATAACTTCAAAATTATTTAAAAGAGAAAAAACAAATTGATGCTAAAAATAAATAAATAAATAGGTAGATACATTTCTTTTTACGTAAAAAAAAAAAAAAAGGTGTATAAACTTTTATTATTATTATTTATTTATTTGTTTATTTATTTTAAATAATGAAAATAAAATGGAGAAAAATTGTGCTAAAGAAATAGAACGGTTTCAGTACAGAACCCTTTTGCAAAATTTGAAATTTGATTAGAATTAGCTCGGACGTTTCTCTACAAGATCTTTACTTACGCAATAGCGATAGCCATTTTAATTCATCACCGAAATGGCAATAAAATTTTTAAAGATGCCAAAGAGCTCTTAAACTAATGCTATACCAAATATATAGTAAATAAATAAATTTTAATAATAATAAATAATAATAAATTTAAATAACGTGTTCAATTTGTAAAAACTTTTGCATATTCCAAAATCTTATGTTAATTAGTTGGATTAACAATTATTCAGAATGAATAGGCTGGTATATTTGTTACTGTTTTGTGGTATGACCACCTGTCATGTCCGTGAGATAAATTCTTAGCCAAGTAGTTGAAAATATAAATTAGAGTAATCGGAAAATATAAACATAGACATAAAATGATTAAAAATATACAAATCATACTATAAAATTTAAAGTTGCACTATGTTTTATTAGTATAACAGGACTATTTCTTTCATACAGCGGTTTTGCGTTATCGCCATTTATCATATTATACCTTCCATTTGCCGAGATGCTCGCCAATACCCAATTTTATTACTTAATTTCTTAAACTTTTTTAAACTATTATGCCAAATCTGTAAAAACCTTTACATTTTACAAGACCTACTAATAAGTGAGAAATTCATCCTTGATTATACGTAAAAATCGATTGTTAATTTCGGTATCCGAGACCATCATCATTCAGAAATTGGATGGCTTTTCTGAATAAGTATTGATGTTGGTTTTTGAATAATTGTTGGCGATATCTTCAGCATATGTATACAACGAGATAAATAAAGTAGTATGATAAATGGTAACCGTGACATGGTCCAACATGAGTCATGTGACATTAACCCTCTATGCGTTGGTTCCCTTGGTAACAGCTTATTTTCAATAAACTTCCATGGCAACAGTTTGGAGATAGTTCTTGGCAAAAGTCATTACCGCCAATGTTTTTGTTTACTTATGTAGTTTAATATTCTTTTGTTGTAAATCATTTTGATTTTGATTTTACTTAGAACTGTCATATTACCTAAATAATAATGGTAATTTGTCGAACTGAAGTTTTATATGCCAAAACAGCCATAAAGGGCCAAACATAGCAACCTATTGGTTCATGTCACGTGATTCATCTTGAACCACGGAAAGCTTACCCTTCATCCATTGAATCAGCACTCTAATTTATTTATCTCGTTGTATGTATATTGATGAGGACTTGTTAATATTTATTAGCAATATCTGCTGAATATATATTGATGATGGCTTTTGAATAATTGTTGGCGATATATTCAGCATATGTGCTGCATTGATAATGACTTCTTAATATTTATTGGCGATATCTTCTGGATATGTATTGATCATGGCTTTCGAATATTTATCGGCTATAACTTCAGGATATAACTAACAAATACTCGAAATTTTAAATTTTCCACCGAAATAGCTAAGTCGTTTCTGGCCAAGATGTTTACATACGAATTGCGATACTCATTTTCCTTCATCACCAAAATGACAACAAAAATATAAAAACCTCGAAGGGACTTCTATGCCAAAGCTATACCGAAGTAATTTTAAGAAATGAATATAATAACCGATGCTAGGGAATGAAATACAGTTACGGTATGCCTTTATATGAAAGAACAGATTAAAATAAGGCCTGTCGAACTAAATTTACTAAATTAAATTTTGTTTACAAAGAATGTAAGCAGATTTTCTTTTTAATTATGTTTTGTTTAAAAATTAAAGTCCTGATGTATTAAAAAAAAAAAAAAAAAAAAAAGTATAATGCTTGTATATGGTTTTAATTCTTTTAATATTGGTTTAGATTTCGTGAGCTATATTTTATTTTCATTTTGTCTATTAATGTCAGTAAAATATTTAATATATGATGAAAAGTTATATTATCTGCAAATTGTTTCAATGTTATTTTTGCAAGAAACCTGGTCACAGACGAAGAATGCGGAATAGTGTTAAAAAGGAATTTTACATAGATTTAAATGCAAAAAGTAGGTGGGATTTTATCGAACCATTACCAAAACCTTTTTTTATGAAAGAATTGACTTAAAAAATAGTCCGTTCGTTCCTAAATTAAATTCTGTTTCGAACAGAACTTTAATTTAACTTTTAATTTCTCTTCAAAAATTCCAAAAACTACCCCTGCCTCCTTTTCTTTTTTTTTTTTTTTTTTTTTTTTTTTTTTGTGTGCGTGTGTGTGTGTGAGAGAGAGATAAAGAGGTAAATAGATAAATAGATATACTGAAAACCTTTTCAAACATTGCAGCAGATGAAACCAAGTATCACATTAAGAACTAGCTAGAACATGAACAAAAATTTCTGAAAAAATTAAGCATCTTTTAATTAAAACATACAACATCAATACTTTTTCAAGGGTATAAATATAATGTTGCATTAGTCATTTAATTAAATAGATAGATAGATAGGTAGATGGATAGATAGATAAGATAGATTAAAATAATAGATAGACAGAGAGAGAGGGAGAAAGAGAAAGAGAAAACATAATAAAAATGAACATTCAAAGAAATATGTAATATTGTAAAGATATTATTAGAATGAAAATGTAATAGCATTATTATTCGACCACATTTCATGAAACCATGGAAGCATCTGCGCAAGTGCTAATTCAACGAGTCGAATGCTAAAGTAGGGGGGTGATAGTCATCTGACTCAGAGAAAATGAGCAATAACAGAGCGGGAAATTACTGGATGTTTTCCAGATTTCAAACTGTCGGTCAAGCTGGCATCCCTCCAACATTTTGGACGCGTCCTCACTGCTAGTTTTAGGATATGTGGCCGTACTGTAGTTGTCAAGTCTGTTTGCTTCTTGGCCCTCTAAATGCATTAATGACCATTTTGTAATTACAAAAAAGGTTTAATTCCATTATTTATTGCATAAGTTTATTATTATAAATGTATATATATATATTTTTTTTTTCAAAACTCTTAAACTCTATTCTAAAACTGGGCTGACATTTTTGAGTAAGTATTAATTAAAGTGTCATCCAATGAAATTCTTTTTATTACTTTAAAAGTATAATACAAAATGTATTTCTAACACAACAATAGTATTACTTTTAAAAAGAAAAATATATTTTTAAAGCAGTCTTCATAAGTGGTGATTCATAGTAAATTTTCTAGTTTTAAAATTTTGATTGACATGTTTTGTTTATTAAGTTGTATTATACTGTGCTGTAAATAAAATTTGTTCGTTCGTCTGGTTACAGGAGAGAAAAATTATAACTTACATGATCAAAAATACAAAATCTATTAAAAAAAAAAAAAATTCTCTATATATTTTTTCTATATGCTAAAATTTATATTATTAAAAGTTTATATTGTATAAATCAGGGGCAAGCCAACCTTTTGAGAAAAAATGCCACATTCTGAAAAAAAAAAAAAAAAAAAAATGTGCGTGCCACTTTCAACTTTTCCAATATACTAAAAATATAAGAAAGTAAAAACATGTTATTTTAAGACTGATTATTGGTTTTTGTACGCAAATAGTACATTTTTTTCATGAAATTCTGAGTAGTGGATATTTCTGTACTGATAAGTATAAAGGATTTAAGCCCATATTCTTGATTTTTCAGGAGACGAAAAATAAAGTTAAACTAACTAAAAACTAATTGGAAGAATCGATTAGGAAAAAGAGATTATGTTGATTTATACCCTTTATACCATTTAGTGATTGTCAATCTTCATTTAATAAAGGGAAAAAATTGAATTCAATATTTTATACTAACGATTAATGCTAAATTTCTGACTTGAATCTTTTTTTACCAATGGATTTTCTCAAAGACTAAATGACATGGATTTAAATCCTTTATACCAATCGATAGAGAATTTTTTTTTCTTAGTCTGACTATGTACTTAACTCAAAATCGACATTTTTGGACTTAAATCCTTTATACTTATCAGTACAGATTTATAAAATAGTACAATAAACAAAAAAAAATGTGCAAACTAAGTTTTATTGTTAATACACATTTTTAAATATCCATTCCATTAGATTTAGTTAATCTTTTCCTTTAAAATCTAGCGGAAAAAAGCAAAATTTTTTCACAAAAGAAGATATAAGACAAATTGTGGTAGGAAAAACACAACCTTTTCCTTGTAATCTTAAATTACTTAAATTACTTAAATATCCTACAATATTGGCGAGGAAAGATTGGAGGATTGGCGAGGATTGTACCTCATAGCGCGGTACATGATCAACAACAGAAGACGGGTTAAATCCTTGTAACGAAGAGCTTCTTGATAGATTGATACTTAAAAACTTTTCTTCCCAAATAATTTTCAAGCACTATAACAAACTTTTTATCCTTCCAACCATGCAAGGCGCTCCATCTGTGTAAACACTATCTAATTTTGTCCATTCTGCGTTGATGATTTCGATTACATTTTAAAAGTTCTCTAAAAATGTCCTCACCTGTATTTAAAACTAGTTGGCGCAAATCACGAAGTTCTTACACAATATCAAAATTACCGTTCGTGTAATGCACAAATATGCTTAATTATGCATTATCTGTGACGTCATAGTTTTCATACTAAACTAATGAAAAGTCTTTGCAGTATTGTAGCCCCGAGACAATTTGTGTGCCAACAACTTGGTTCATTTCATCTTATACAACGCATCATGATATTTCTTGACAATGTCATTTTATCAATTATACTTTTTTACTTTTATAACAGACATATTTAGGGCAAATGTTAAAAAGCTTTTTTTTTTTTTTTTTTTTTTTTTTTCAATCTCTTCTTTGTCAGAATAGGGTTTTCTTGCGGGCTAACAACAGAGAAATTTCGTAAGAAGCCTTCACCATAGTTTCCATTTCGTCATTTCTCTTCTGAAACAAAAATTCTTGACCAGCTAATTTTTTTCTATTGATAAATTCTGTTCGGACAACAGGATACTTGCTGTTGAAATCACTATGCAGTTGTTTGAAATTGCGTTCCAGGCGCTGCTACGCAACGCAAATTTCGCCTATCAAACAATTCGGTTTGGAAGTATATTTTAATTCGTAAACGAAAATTTTTTCTCCCAGACAGTTTTAAGATCATGAGTTGCAATATCTTCATATTTTCTTTTCAATGTCGAAGGCAACGGGGAAAATATCTTCTACAAAATGACAAAAAAGTGTAAGTATCACCTTGTTAACGATGCCAAATCAGAGTAACAGTTTAATAATAATAATAAAACATATTTAAGGAAAAAAACATATTTAAGGAACTTTTGTTGCAGTAGCAGAATGGAAAAATGAAAACACTACGAAATAGTAGCTGTGAGAATCATAGATATTGTAATATATATAGATGTATCATCCCCATGTTATCGAGCAAAAAATTTTGATGCCGAAAAAAAGTTCTAAAATCAGCCATTAGAGAGTATTGAAAAAAGAATAAAAAGAAAAATGAATTTGAAACTGTATCTGGAGTTTTTCATTCACTTTTAGTAAACAAATTATTCATAAATTTTATTTACTAAATTATCCGTGTGTATTCCTGTGTGTGATTTACTCGGGGAAAGGCAGCCATTAGAGTGACTTTTCCCGAAAAAAAAGGTATCACTTTTTCCCTCTCGCTGATCAATCTATGTCTTATTACTATATCTATGGTGAGAATAGTAGATTTCAAAGAGAACAGAAACAGTCTGAAAAAGAAACATGTTTTTGTTGCCATTTCTGAAAACTTGATGTTTTTTTCTAATTTAGTTACACAGAGCATATTTTGCTTGAAAAGAGGGATTTTTTAAATTTTTCAATAGGGCAGTTCCTTGTTTGTAAACAAACATCTCAACTTTTATGAGTGGTTGGCAAAAAGGCTTGGGAAAAGCATAGCGGTGGCGGATCACCAATATAGTATCAATGGTGGGCGGGGCGCGGGAAAGTCGAGCGCGCTTTTTTGCCAACCACCAGACGTCACGAGGAAATGCTCTATAAGTCTTCGCGTTCCACTGTTAAAACTCCACCGTATCACACTGTGGCACGGCGTATGCGTTGTGATAATTTATCATTATCACACGCATATTTAAAAAATATTTAAATAATAATTAATAAATCAAAATATTTCATAATAATATAACTAGTTTAATGATATCTTTTCCTGTTTAAAATATTTATGTTATAAAATTGTTGGCCAATTATTAAGGTGAACTGAGAAACATTAAATTATTATTTTGATAAAGCGAAATGAATAATAAGTGAGCATTTTTGAGTGAATTACAACTGCTTTAGAGATATTTTTTAAAATTATTATTGTTGTTGGTATTGTTATTATTATACAACTCTTTTTTTTTTTTTAGTTCTTTTACGTATTTCGAAATTATACTAATCTAAAGTATGATATTACGTTTATTTAAAAGAAATAGTATATTTGAATATTAAAACAATATATTTATATATATAAATGTGTGTGTGTGTGTGTTATCGGGCTCTGCATATTGTAAATTTTCAGCAGATTGCATACAGTATGACAGAAATAACATTTATTTTACATGCAACTTTCAATCAGAGCCCTCGAAAAGTTATTGTATGTTGCATGCCTTCATTAAAAAAAATTCTTAATTGTTTTATCAGAAATCTTTATTCATGTTCTTTCTAGTTCTTCATCTGATGCTTGGTTTCATCTTGTGAAATGCTTGAAAAGGTATTCATAATATATATATATATATATATATATATATATATATATATATATATATATATATATATATATATATATATATAAGTTTTCAGAAAAATGCACTCAAAATTTTTTACGCTTGATATTTTATCTGAGATACGATAATCTGTCACATTCACCTATCGAATACCTGATTTAATTTTACGAATTTAGGCTTAAATTTTTGCCACATTATTTCAAAAGCGGTGTCATGATTTTTTTTTTTTTTTTTTTTTTTTTTTTTTAAATAAATATTTTTTTGAATTGGGAAAACAGAATCCCCCATATCGAAGTATTTATACTCTAAAAATAAATAAACAAATATGTGTTTTAGATTACAATAGTAGTTGCTAAGCAACGCTATTTACTGTAATGTTGCCTTTTACAAAGATTCTACAGTTTTTTTAATAATAATAATAATAATAATAATAATAACGTGTCATAATCATAATTTAATTTTGTACCGGAGGCCGATTACATTCGGACTTTTCTTTTTAATATATTTGTAAATTCCTAGATTCTGTAACAGATTATTTCTTGATATATGAAATTCAAGTTGGTGCAAATGGTGACGATATCTTTTTTTACTCTAAATATAATAGGACTCGGGTTCTAAAAAATAAACTGAAAAATAATTGAAGAACCGTACATGATGCAATAGAATATGATTTTTTACTGCTTGCCAAAAAATAGAGGATGAAATAAAACATGATTATTTCAGGTTTTGCATCAGTCAAGTATATGAAACTTCATAGTGTGTTATATAGTTATTATTACATACATTACACTATTGATGAAATATATATATATATATATAAAGAAAAAAAAAAAAAAAAATGAAGGTGACTAAATATTCCAATCGCAGATTTTGTTATATTTTTTTCAGGAATAAAATATTTATTTATATTTTAACTGTTCATTTTTTTGCTTATTTGTTTCCAATACATTTTTAATTTTAGAAATGTTAGCAAGAAACTAGTGTTTTGTTTCGTTTTGTTTTATTTTTACAAATTTATATATAGATATAACACAGATTTTTAATTTCAATTAATGACTCATTCATTGCTGAATGAGTGAACTGATGCTGAATCATTCCGGCATACCAATGAATCGCTGAGAGTTGCTCCTCGACTTGAAAGAGATGGAAAGCGGATGACAAAGGTTTAAGATTTGGAAATATTTCAAGAATGAAATGTCTCCACGGCTAAAACTTTCGACTTTTTTTTTTTCAAAGAAAAACATAAGGACAGGATCTAGAACAATTATAAAAAATATTTAACTTTTCAAAAATTGTAAATTTTTGATTAAACGTGAAGAATTTAACTTATAATTGCTAGATCCATTAAATTCTCACAAATTATAAAACGGTTTTGAGCACTGCATACTGATCCAGCTGTTCCTATATCACGTTTTATTATTAGTTTTCTATTAAACAGTATTTAAAAACTAACCAGCCAATTTAAAATATTTTTTTTTCTTAAATGTTATTCATTATAATTATTTTAATTATTTTTTAGGTTTTCCACTACTTTATATTAACGTTTAGAATGTAATTCGGTGAACGTCATTTTTTCTGCTAAATCATCCTCTTTTTTTTTTCATTGTTTTTTTTATTCTCTAAACTAAGGCTAAAGATTTATTTTCTTTCTATTAGTACATTATTGAACCTATATGAAGTTAGTTGTACACTACTGTAATTACTGTAATTGTGACGCTAGCGTTATCACCGGGAGACTTGGACTTTCATTATTAAGAAGCTACCAAGAAGTATAATGAAAATAACCAAAAATCTAGAAAACTGTAGTAGCTTCAACCATGAGATGTATATACAAAGATGAGAATTTTTCCTTTCTTTTTAATTCTATATTTTTGATATTATAGGTAAGCAGTTACAGTAAATAAAGGCAAACCTTTTCGCTAATTATATGGCAAAACTGTACTAGTAATCTGTATGGCGTTTAAAAACTTTGTTTTGCACACTGAGAAAAAAATATATATACCGCCTTCATCTAGAATGAATAAATGGTCATTTTCTAAATCCTTAAACTAGAAATATAGATTTCCGAGCTATGCGCATAGGCACGCCAATAAACTGAATAGACGAAATGGTCGAGAATTTCTAATCTACACATTTTCAGATGGTGAAACAATATAAGAATGACATGGAATTATTTTTTCTAGAGCCACAATTTAGATTCTAGATGTCAGTTATAGAATTTTTTTCTCAGTGTATTGGCGTGCCTTATACTCGTAGCTCGGAAATCTATATTTCTAGTTTAGGAATTTAGAAAAGGGCCACCTATTCGTTCTAGATGAAAGCGGTATTTTTTTTTCTCAGTGCACGGTACAAAATATTTGACAGAGTGAGCGTGGATCCAACTGGTAATTTTCATACACATATATGGAATTAATTCTGAATTATCTCTCGCAATTTGTTATATAGAATTCGTTTTGTTTATGTTTGCATTTTTGTAATTTTGGTTTTCTTACTTGTAACCTCTGTTTCTTTCGGTCGAATAAAAAATATATCTATAACCGACATGTTAAGTTTTAACTTCTTATATTTACCGTAACTGTCCACTGTAAGACTATTTTAAATTAATTTTCATGTAATTTTTTTTTTTTTTAACGATTTTATAACTTGCATTTTATTTTATTTTATTTTTATAAGTATTTAATTTTGTTTCTAATTAATTTTCAGTTTCATTTATTTATTTTTTCTTCCGTTCAATTGAGTTTGCTTGTTTCATCGATAAATTTGGCCTATAAATCTGTTATTTTTTTGGTTTTTTTTTTTTTTGTTATTTCTTTGAGAAATTTACCTTTATTTGCGTACAATAAATCAATATGTTCCCCTGATGAATTACTAAATTACTATTATACCTTAAATAAAAATTTATTATTTTGTTTATCTTTATTTTGTTAATGAGATTTATACTTCTTAAAAGGTAATGTACTATTGGAATTTTTATTTCTTCCTGTATACACTAATTTCCAAAACTATTGCAAAATTGAAAATTCTAACTTTATTTTTATTTATTTATTTATTTATTTAAAAAATAAAAAAACTTATATATATATATATATATACAGGGCTCAAAATTAACAGTGGTCCATTGGTCTGCGACTACAAAAATATATTCAACGGACAAGCAAAGTATAAATTCTAGTGGTTCACCAGACCAGTGAAGTTATTCAGTGTTTTTATGTTTTACTTTTTTTTTTAACACTGCTCGAAAATATGTTACAGAATAGAATGTTATAACAATAGAAAGTGTTCTTCATTAAAATTATCAATATCACCTATTCTCCTGTAATTTTTCATTTAATTTCACTTTAAAAACTTTTTTTTTTTTTTTTTACTTTTAGTTCTTAATGGTAAATTTTTACTTTTAATTCTTAATGGTATTCTTTAGCTCGTTCATTGAAGCATAATTCTTTTATTTATATAAGCCTTCATTAGAATTTTTTAAATTAATTTACAAAAAAAATAATTATCATATTTGCTATGTAAATTTATAAACAAACAAAATCTGAGTAAAACAGAGTTTTACAGATTTTTTAACATTTTTGGAAACATAATAGAATGGGTGAATGGACCAGTCAAAGCATGTACAGACCAGAAAAAAAATAAAAAATAAAAATACTGCTCTTGTGGACTAGTAACTAATTATATCATAGTTAATTATATTATATTATTATGAAAATATTTTCACTCCTAAAAATTAGAATTAACCTAGAACAGTGGTTTGAACGTTGTAAACAAGCCACCACGCTCTTCAGTAGAAATGGTCGGCCTGATTAGTTTTGAGTCGAAGGGTTAAAAACAGCAAGAGTACAAAATTTAGCGTTAAAAAAAAAAAAAAAAAAAAAAGAATGAAAGAAAGAAAGAGAGAGAGAGAGGGGCTAAATTAAAAATAGCATTAAAATTCTGAAAATTAATCATAAAGTCATCAGTACGGAAAAAAAAAAAAAAAAAAAAAATCGCGGCTTCCTTTTTCTTCATGTTGAAAAAACAGGCAGTAAATTCTTCGAAATGTTTTTACCGAATTTTTATTCAGTGCGCATCCGTAGCAGTAAAATATGTTTTAAAACTGGTGCTAAAGGACAAAGAACTTCCTAATACATACAACAATTGTCTCGAACTAAAATAATTAAACTCGACCCTTCATCATTGGGCATGATTGCAGTGCGAAAATAATAACCAGCTACCAAGATATATGACGAATCGTAGAATTTACAAGAACTTTATTACTACAATACACATTTTCATTTTAGGATCAATCCTTTCATTCGGTTGTTATAATTTATGGTAGCATTACACAAATCCCGATTTTACCAAAACTGAAAAACGAAATAAAACAAAATGGTAGTATTGATTTACATAATGCTAAATAAATTCTGTCTCATAGTTATTATAGTAAAATTTTATCTTTGATTTTTTTTTTTTTTTTTTTTTTTTTTCAAAAACTGAACATCCCCGCAAAATTGGGAGAACGAAACTTTAACAAATAATCTGGTGTGTCCCTCACACGACTTTCTCTTACCCTGAAATTTAATATAATAAATACAGGTTGGAGATTAAGAGGTAAGACAACGAGCATTGTTATGTAAACCTATGTAAAAACAATTCAAATTAGGCTTCGGAAAAGTTTTATATGATAATTAGTTCTGCGTGAGGGGGGCTACCGCCCACCTCAACCCCCCATTTAATTAATCCCCTTACATTTATATAGAATTGAAATCTGTTATTAAAAGTTTACTTAAAATTATTCAGACAATTTTCACAAGCAACATTCCTTGAAACTTATCAAACTTTTCCAGCAACAAACTTATATTAACTTCAAAATGCAACATTTGAATCTCCTAAAATTATTCATTTTTAAGTCACTTTAAGAGACACAGACAAAAATCAAACGTTAAAAAACTTGACTACGGTAATCAAGAAGCGTCAAAACGTGTAAATATACAAAAAACAAGCGATGAATATTTAGCTTAAAAGCATACATTATTTACCATATCGCTATGAGGAATTGATTTCGATTCCCGAACAGCTTTCCTGGAAATGGTAAAATATTACTAGTAGAGCTCATCCCCTAACAACAAAAAAGAATGTTATCGCTTAAATATTTGAAGCCCTGTATACCTTTTGAAGATTATATACAGACCACATGGTGCACCTAAATATAATCCTATAATAATAATACACGGCACAACCTGAAATGCACTTCCATCAATTTTCAGCTACTGTGGAACTATTATCTAGTTCTTTTGTGTAGCCCTGTAAATAAACAGTGAATGATTTCCTTACCATATTCTACACGATACATGTTTTTACGCATATAAAAAATATATATTCATTTTATTTGGTTTAGTGCAGTCTATAGATGTTAAACTCTACTTACGCGCAATTTTCCCCATAGACGTAATGTATTTGAATACTCTTGAGTGTCCCAGAACAGGAACCATTTGCTTCATCTCAACGAAAAGCTTAGTGTAGCATCTCTGTATCATACACATTTAGAATACCGAATTTGGACTTTCTGCTGCTATTTGTTCTTGAGATATGCTGATAACAGACAGACACAGACACACAAATAGACAAACATATACAGACCAACCACTAAAAACATGATTTTCGGATTCAAGGTACCTCAAAAAGTGTAAATATAATAAAATCACACTTTCGAAAATTTGACCCAAAAAACAATAATTTCTCTACCTTATGAGTAAGAGAAAGTAAAAATACAATCAATTTTAGTATTGGAGTTACTTTTCATTGCTGAGCATAGCATCAGCATTGTAAAACATTTTTAAATTCGTGATTATAATTGCGCAGTTATAAAAACAACTATTCTTTTTTTGTTAGGGGGCCTTCATTTTCAGCTTCTTTACTGCTTTCGCAGCAATTCATTTCAAAATGTCTCCCACACTTTGGCATCTCTTCAATGGATTTATAAAGTCAGTTTCAATGAGAAGCTTGCTTTGTTTTAAGAAGCTCTATTTGGTCTCTGAAAACAAAAGTATATTTAATTTTTAGTTCTGGCATCTCTAATACTGAGGAGAAAAAATAGTTGAGTAAGTCAAAAGAGGTGAACAAAATAGTATTTGCTGGAATAGAAAACTATGTTTAATTTTGTAAACAAAACAAACTGTTGATTTTGTTAGTAAAGTTAACAAGTAAAGAATAAAGATGATGCAAGTTATATTACAAAATGAGACACTGCTCATAGAATACAAAGGTAGGTATTATTAATCCACCCATAACCTGAAATCCACACACATTTTGACTCAAATTCATGTGCGTAAAATCGATTAGACTTTGCAAGTCATATAAACTATACTATACTCATACTGTCTTGTAAAAGTAAGAATTTGTATGACGTTTATAAATTCATGAGTTGTAGATTCGGTCAATGCTGTAGCCATTAAAAAAAAAAAAAAAAATCGGAGGGAGTTCAAGCCTTAGTACATATATGCTGAGTGTTAAAAATACGCATAACTCTAAATTTTTCAACAAATCTGTAAAATTTCGAGGGTTGGTGGGTTTAACCCACAAAACGTCCTTTGGCTACAGCTTTGATTTCGATTATCAACAACAAGCAGAGTATTCATATAGTGTGTAGATCTATAAATAAAATATCTATACCGATTATAACTCTTATGAAATATTAAATTAATAATAACATTTGTAACTGGGACATTTATGCCACATTTTATTTTATACCGTATTTTAGATAGGAACTAACTAGTATTGTCAAGAACACGCTGTAATTATATTTTAGACTTTGCTGAAATTCCTATCTAAAAATACAAGTAATATTTCCTATTTATGCATAAGGCACAATGGACTTTTGAAGCCTCACAAATCTTACATGCGTATAATGCTGAAACGAATTTCCATAATTATTAAGGGGACTTTGAATCTTAGTTTTTGCACCACTGAAAAATTTCATATAAAAACTTATAATTTCAATTAAATTTTATAAATGGAATTATATTAGGTTTGCACAATAAAATATTTATTCAGACAACAATTATTATGGTTTTTTATAGACTTTATATATATATTTCAAATCTTTAAATTGCGTTTTCTCGGTTTGCATACACCGAGAAAAAATTCTGTAACTGACATCTAGAATCTAAACTGTGACTCTAGAAAGAATAGTTCCATGTCATCCTTATAAATTCTAGTCCCCTTTGAAAGCGAGTTCTAGAAATCCCTATTAGAATTCTAGAGTGTTTGCCTGTATTATAAAGGTCAAACTTATTTAAAAATCTCTGCAAATAAATGCGAATACAAGAGGCGGGTTTCAGCACATATAATCTTGGTTTATGACCCAATTCTAGAAAATCAAGCGAGAATTTCTCGCCATACAAAAGATTCAGAATATTCAGAACAGTGTTTCACCATCTAGAAATGTGTAAACTAGAAATTCTCGATCATTTCGTCTATTCAGTTTATTGGCATGCCTTATGCGCATAGCTCTTAAATCTATCTTTCTAGTTAAGGGATTTAGAAAATGGCCACTTATTCATTCTAGAGGAAGGGGGCATATTTTTTTCCTCAGTGCCAATCTTTAAATTGCGTTTTCTCGGTTTGCATTTTTTCATGAATTCATGATCTTCAAAATGTTAAAAATTTTACAGATATTTAAGAAAAGGCTTAATATATATATATATATATATATATATATATATATATATAATAGATATCGTAATAAAATTTAATCTTAAAATTTAGCAATTAATAGAACTAAAACAATAACAGCACACAAAAATATAGAACTGAATTTAACATAGAGGAAAGAATTACGCAAAAAGTTGCGTTATAGATTAAGAACCAATGAGTTACGATAGTAACTTGAAATACTTACGCCGACCTGAATGATAATAAAAAAAGGACCATTAAACTAATGAGAGAGAAAACAAATAATAAATCACAGAATTAATTGGATATAAATGCTTAAAAATAGAAGCATACTTTTCAAAATTAAAAAATGTAATCATAAAGTTTTCTTATATTTCTTTCATTTTTCAAAATTTTCATTTATTTGCCTTGAAATTTATCATTAATTCTTTCATGCGTAAGGTAAAAAAATAAAAAAATAAAAATAAAAATAAAAATAAAAATAAATAAATAAATAAATTGAATCTTATTATTTCAGTCTCGAAATCTCATATTAAATAAAATTTAATATATATATATATATATATATATATATATAGGGAAGTGTATACATGTATGCAGTATAACTTCAAGTGAGATAATTGAAAAATTTATTTATCTCTATAAAATACATAAATTTTTCTGAACAGCGTTTTCATATCGATTTGAATTTACATGTATAAGCATAAATTAAATATCTTTAAGAAATTCTTTTTAATTACTTTAAAATTTATTTTTTCATTAACTGACGCCTATATTTTTACCATGTTTTTATTTTAACTTCGATTCTTGTGTGTTTGTGTGTTTGTGTGTTTGTCAGGGACAAATCTTGCAATCAATTTTTAACTAACTTCCCGACTAGCTAGATATTTGAAATTTTCAGGACAGCTCAGAACACGGTGACAATACATTTTTCTAATAATTTTAGTCAACTGCATCAAGTTCCGCTGCCTTCGGCAGCGTTTATATGATTCGGCAGAAAATTTATTTAACTAACTTCCCGACTAGCTAGACATTTGAAACTTTCAGAATAGTTCAGAATAAGGTTAAAATGCATATTTTTAATACCTTTAGCCAACTGTTTCGGGTTCCCGCTGCCTTCGGCAGCGTTATCAGTACAAGGATTGCAATCGATTTTTTCCTAACTTTCCGACTAGCTAGACATTTGAAACTTTCAGGATAGCTCTAAACACGGTGACAATACATTTTTTTAATACTTTTAGTCAACTGTTTCAGGTCCCCACTGCCTTCGGCAGCGTTTATATGATTCAACAGAAAATTTATTTAACTAACTTGCCGACTAGCTAGACATTGGAAACTTTCAGAATAGTTCAGAACACGGTGAAAATGCATTTTTTAAATATTTTTAACCAACTACTCCGGGTTCCTGCTGCTTTCGGCAGCGTTACCAGTGCAAAGCTTGTAATCGATTTTTCACTAACTTCTCGACTAGCTAGACATTTGAAAACTTCAGGATAGCTCAGATCAGAATACAGTGACAATACATTTTTTTTATACTTTTAGTCAACTGATTCAGGTCCCTACTGCCTTCGGCAGCGTTTATATGATTCGAACGAAAATTTATTTAACAAACTTCCCGACTAGCTAGACATTTGAAACTTTCAGAATAGTTCAGAATACGGTTAAAATGCATTTTTTTAATACCTTTAGCCAAATGTTTCGGGTTCCTGCTGCCTTTGGCAGCGTTATCAGTACAAAGATTGCAATCGATTTTTCCCTAACTTCCCAACCAGCTAGACATTTGAAACTTTCAGGATAGCTCAGAATACAGTGACAATACATTTTTTTTTATAGTTTTAGTCAACTGTTTCAGGTCCCTACTGCCTTCAGCAGCGTTTATATGATTCAACAGAAAATTTATTTAACTAACTTCCTGACTAGCTAGACATTTGAAACTTTCAGAATAGTTCAGAATACGGTGAAAATGCATTTTTGAAATATTTGTAACCAAATGTTTCGGGTTCCTGCTGCTTCGGCAGCGTTACCAGTACAAAGCTTGCAATCGATTTTTCACTAACTTCCCAACTAGCTAGACATTTGAACTTTTATAATAGCTCAAATAGAGCAATGAATTTTTTAAAAAAATTATCCAATTGCTCCGGGTTCCCGCTGCCTTCGGTAGCGTTTATATGATTGAACAGAAAATTTAAAAACATGGTATATAAAAAGATCTTTTTATCTTGTAATTATTAAATACTTTATTTCGTTTATTTTACTATAGACTGAAATGAAGTCATTTGTAGTATAAAGTGTAAAAAGGGAATTTTTATTATAATTTAAATTGAGGAAATGGAAGACAGAAATGCAGTATTGTTTTGATTATGTGGTAGCTTATTTATTTTAGTTTATTTTATGTCACAAATGTATATATATATATATATATATATATAATTTATTTTATCAAAAGGATTATAAAATATTAAAGGAAAATATGAACTTTAAATATTTAACAATCTCCTGTCTCATAATCTATTATATATTTAGTTGTAGAGCGAAAAATGCAGAAGAGAAATTATTAGCATAATTATGATATATGTATATATATATATATATATATATATATCATAAATTTTTATATCGGGTATATATATATATATATGTATATATATACCCGATATATATATATATATCGGGTGATTCAAAATAGATGTTACAGCAATTATATCGTAAACTAAGAAAGATAGAAACATACTTCCAATTACAAAATTAGAGCAAATTAAGAGTAGATTTCAGATATGGCACTTTTTTGTCAAAGGGGCTGTATACATATTAAATACGAAATTTAATTTTTATACGGTCCCTCCTATCATGTGACTTATATTTAGAAAAATATTCTCCTCGCTCTAACAAGCAAAAAAAAAAAAAAAAAAAAAAATCATCTCTCTAAGTCAAAATCTCGCTGAGTTATTGCAATTTGAAAATGATGACTTACACCACTTTTTTTTCAATTTTGGCATCTGTTTTTCGACGCCAACGGGCTAACTTTAGGGGGTTATCTATGAGTTGAGAAAAATTAAAAAAAGATCCTTTATTTTAAAATAGCAACTAAAATCGTTCAAACGCGTGAAATCAACAATTTAAAAAATTTAATGCAAATTTACATTATTTCGTATTGTTAAAAAATTTAATAGTTAAATTTCTGAGGGGGTCACCTGCAAATTAAAACACGTTAAGAGAGGGAAAAAATAAAAGACTAGCAAAAGCGTGTGAAATTTTCGCGCTTTATTTTTACCACTTTCCATCATGGTTGATAAATTTAATGACTTCGGCTCTTTAACAATTCCAGCAAGATTGAAAAGTGTTAATGACTTCGATTTGTGTGTCTGTCCATCCGTCTTTCTGTGTGTCTGCACTCTAACTCCCGTGAATATTCATAGAATTTCCTGAAACTGATATATGTTATTTGAGGTCACTATCGGATGTTCCTTATTGAAAATGGAGTGAATACATCTGCTAGCTTGTGCACAGGGACACCCGAAAGTATTCCAAAGCATTGTGTTCTATGAGAGGTACTTTTATAAACCATATTTTAATACCTTTAATTTATGCATATATTAATAAAATTGAAATACGTTATTATAGTTTTCTATCGGATATTTTCTATAGAAAATGGAGTAAACACCATCACTGGTTTGTATACAGGGACACCCGAAAGTATTCCAAAGCATTGCGTTCTATGTGAAGATATTTCTATAAACCCAAAATTTAATTACTTTGAATAAATCTTAATGAAATTGAAATATGTTATTCATATGCACAAAAGAATGCTTTCGTGCAATTATAACAAAAATGTGCAAATATAACAAAAGCTAATTTTCGGAAATTTGACTCAAAAACAATTCTTTCTCTACACCGTGTATATGAGTAAGAGAATGTATAAAGAAAGAAAAATGAGTTTGAAAATTACCTTTCAGTACATAAATGATTCATAAATTGTATTTGTTAAATTATCAATGAGTATTCACTCATTGTGTATTCACTAGGGAAAGGGAGACATAACAGGTTAAAATAGCCGTCTTTCACCTTAATGATTTCTTTTTCTTCCCCCCCCCCCCAAATGCTGATGAACGTGTGCCTTATTAAAAAAGCAATAGTAATTCACTTTTGATACAACCCCTTAAGACTTGGCGAAAAATGCTAGAATGTTCAAATTGCAATAACTCAGCGAGATTTTGACTTAGAGAGATGATTGTTTTTTTATTTTGATTGTTAGAGCGAGGAGAATATTTTTCTAAATATAAGTCATATGATAGGAGGGGCCGTATAAGAATTAAATTTCAGATTTAATATGTATACAGCCCCTTGTACAAAAGAATGCCATATCTGAAATCTACTCTTAATTTCCATCAATTTTGTAATTGGAAGTTTGTTTCTATCTTTCGTAGTTTACGAGATAATCGCTGTAACATCTATTTTGAATCACCCGGTATATATATTATATTAAGTTTTATTATTATTTTTATTATTTTTATTTTTTTTTTTAATGCACGCAATAATTTAAGAAAAGTAATTTCACTTGTTGACCTAATTTGTCTTACATAAAAAAAAAAAAAAAAAAAAAAAATTAAAAACTTTGTGACATCAGTTTGTTTGCTTATTCGTGTTTTTATTTCACAGAATATTTAATTAAAGGGTTTGCTGCAGAAAAGATGCGGCTTCATTTTGAGGCAAGACGGAGGTAGTCCCCCCCAATAAATGTAGATCGTGTCAATTATGCTGTATGGGAGAAATATTTTTGAATGAAGATACTACTTTAATACATAAAACAAATTATGAAAATGTATCAAAAATATATTTTTGTATAGATTAAAATTTTAAATTAAAAAATAAAATCATTCTTGTGCTTTTCTGTAAATTTAAGTTAGAGCTACCTGCTTTTTGCAGCAAGTCTTTCAGTTGCATAAAACATTTTTAAAATGCACTTACTCGTACGTCATATATACTTATTGTTATTCATATATATATTTCAACATAATCGCAAAGTATTGAAAAAGCTTAACCCATGTTATTCTATGGGAAAATTTGCTCTTCCATAATTATTCATTACCTAACGTTTATTATTTTATTATTTTTTTTAATTATTATTATTCTGTTTTCAGATTCAGAAAATTCACAATCGTTAAATTAGTACTCATTTTCCAAAAATTGATTTTTAAAAATTTAAAAACTTTAATTTTGAATTAAAAATAATAATAATAATAAATAAAAATAAATAAATACGCTTTGAAAAAATTCGCACACATTTTTGAACTAAAAATTAAAAAATAAATAAATTATGCAGACACGACATTATTTCATTATTTAAAACATGAAAATCTGACATTGACAGATTTTAATTTAGTGCCAGACGCCTACTGCTAAACTTGTTAATATCGACAAATTCTTCTTTAGTTAATTCGTGACGATCTAAATTCCATGATAAAGTTTTCATTAAATCAAACCAATGTGTTTCAGCTGCAGATATTGTAACAAATAACGTTGGAAGTCCAAACTGTCTTATAGCCGCAAAACAACGTTTTTTCTCTTTTTCCCAATGAGGGGGAGGTGTGCCTTGGGGGGGGACTCATGTCAAAGGTGTGCCTTGGGGGGGACTCATGTCAAAGGTGTGCCTTGGGGGGGACTCATGTCAAAGGTGTGCCTTGGGGGGGACTCATGTCAAAGGTGTGCCTTGGGGGGGACTCATGTCAAAGTTGTACCTTGGGGGGACTCATGTCAAAGTTGGGCCTTGGGGGGACTCATGTCAAAGTTGGGCCTGGGGGAGACTCATGTCAAAGTTGGGCCTTGGGGGGACTCATGACAAAGTTGTACCTTGGGGGGGGACTCATGTCAAAGTTGGGCCTTGGGGGGACTTCATTCAATAAATCCCCATTCAATAAACCGACTGAAATAGGCCCTTAGCACTATTAAGAGTGTATTATAAAAATTCGACAACGCTGTACCGACTGAAATAGGGGTACCTTGGGGGGGACTCATGTCAAAGTTGTGCCTTGGGGGGACTTCATTCAATAAATCCCCATTCAATAAACCGACTGAAATAGGCCTCTAGCACTAATTAAGAGTGTATTATAAAAATTCGACAACTGTACCGACTGAAATAGGCCTCTAGCACTAAAAAATCAATTTTTGGTAATCGAATACTAATTTGATGATTGTGAATTTTCTAAATCTGAAAAAAAAAAAAAAGGTAATGCCATGGGTAGTTATGGAAACAAATTTTCCCATAGAATAACATGGGCAACGGCTGTTGGCAAAATTAGGTATTTTCTTGCTCTTAACATAACTCAAAATGCATCTCCTGCAACACACTTTAACGAATACAAATGTTTTTCTATGGCATTGTAAATGAATAATCCATGTTAATTACATTATTTTAGATTAAAATTATATTTATTGCATCCGTTACGTTGATTTCGTATGTTTAGCGCAGTATAAAAACGTTGAAAAGTTCTTTTCAGAAATACGTCTTTTAGACGTAATATATTCGAATTATTTGTGCACCGTGTACGACTTTTAATGGGAAGCATTCTACGGTATATATGTAATATCTTATTAATATTTCGGTTTTATGGCAAGCTAAAGTTATTTATGGAAATAAAAGCGAGAACCGGCAGACAGAAGAACTGAAGTCTTAAACACGTTGATCTTTGTTGGAATATTTAAAAAATATTTAAGTGTTAACTATTCTTTAAGAATAAAAGGTAAAAAATATTAATCAGTGAAATTATTTTTCTTGAATTATCGAATGCAAAAAATAAACACACTGTAAAAAAAAAAAAAATTCTAAAATAGGTAAAAACTTGTAAGATATTTGTGTAAAGCAATGTTCCAAATTGGAAAGTTCTGTTTATAACCCAAATTTTCAACCTAAATTGGATACGAGACCAATTTTGGATAGAATTGTTTTGGGGTTTACTTTTTGCAGTGTATATACATTTACATACGAAAAGTTTACATTTTGTTTAGACCATCTACGCATGTTAGATTTTTTTTTTTTTTTTTTTTTTTTAATAAGAGGTGAGTGATACAATATTTTCTAAAACGTCTTTATTTATTATAGACAAAAATATAAAATAAGATAGTGAACCATACATAACAAGTTTGTAAACTCAAAATAGATAGAGTTTCTGACCCATTTTGGGTTATAAACAGAACTTTCCAATTTGGAACATTGCTTTACCCAAATATCTTACAAATTTTTACCTATTTTAGATTTTTTTTTTTTTTTTTTTTAATAGTGAAAATATAAATATAAATAATAATAGCAATACGAAAACCAAAAAATTCAAAATTAACAACAGTTCTAATAATTTTAACACGTTTGTAAATAAATAAATGAATGCGGCAGGACAATTTTATTATTTTTAGACGAATTGTCAGTGCAATATAAGTTTTACCGTTTAAAATCATATTTATAAATATATCCACGTATCGTATTATTTATAATAATACGACCAAATTTCATGAAAGCATGGAAGATCTGCGCAAGTGCTAATTCAACGAGTTCAATGCTAAAATAGGGGTGACAGTCATCTGACTGAGAGAAAATGAGCAATAACACAGAGCTCGTAATTACTGGCTGTTTTCCAAATTTCAAACTGTCGGTCAAGCTGGCATCCCTCCAACATTTTGGACGCGTCCTCACTGCCAGTTTTAGGATATGTGGCCGCACTGTATATCAGTAAATCAATTTATTTATTTATTTTTGTAAAGGTAAATAGAAAAGAACAAAATAATAATCACTTAATTCCTAACTGCAGTTTGAAACAAATATGAAAAAAAAAAGAAAAAGAAAGAAAAGAAAGAAAAAGAAAAGAAAAAGAAAAGAAAAAAAGAAAAGAAAAGAAATCGACAATGAAAATGAAGAGGCAATGAAAATGGAGTTTTCTTTGCCAAACAATTCTTGTACTCCATAAACATTGTTTTTAAAGCTTCCTTTTTTTTTTTTCTTCATCTGTTCTTTTCTTTTTTCTTCAACTTTCAAGAACATTTCCTCTAGCATCAAGTCTTCCCTTTCATATTTTTTGCATGCTTTGCAGAATAACCACCAAAGTCTCTAAAGAAGATACTTTTTTTCTCTTCCTTTTTCCAGACGTTAAAAATACCCAAGAGCAATAAATTAGGCCATCTATTTTTGGAGATCTACATGAATCGGAGTTTTTGGACACCTTGAACCCAGACTTTAGGCTGCTCTCCCTTTGCTTTACTTCTTTCCGGACAAATAAACTTGAATTTTTGCTACAGTGCATTAACCGCTGTCTAACTAACTTGTGGAAGTAGTAAATAAAAAATGTTGATAAAATGTCGTTCAGAGTTACTTAAAAGTGCAGTAAAATATACCAATATTGAATGATGACAAATAAAATTTTTGTATGTAAATATTCTGAGTTACAAAAAAAAAAAAAAAACGCTACAGTTGTTTCGAGTCGAAATAATTAAGCATAACCTTTCTGCAAGTAAAAAAAATTGTCTTTTTTTTTTTTTTTTTTTTTTTCAGTTTATGATGTTTGCTTTGGAAATTTTCATTCATTATTACTTAAATTTAAAAACAGTGATACGTGACATCAATTTAAGTATAATAGTTTTTAAGCTTACCAATAAATTTTTTATTGTTACTATGAGTATTAAAATGCAAGAAAACAGATGGTAATAGGCCAGAATTACCCACAAGAACCATAAATAGACTTATCTGGTGATAATTTTAGTAAAGATATGAAAAATCCATAACATTTACTTGTTTATTATCCACAAAATTCCATATATCTATAAAAACAAAGTACTGATAGAAATTTAAAAAAGAAGAAGAAAAAAAAAAAACAGTGGTAAATTATAAATTATAAATTGACAATAAATAAGAATATCTATATCCATATCACATTCATTAACCCAAAAAGAATAATGATTAAAAAAAATAAAAAATAAAAATTGAAAAAAGACCAAAGAGAGAGCATAAAAAATTGTAAGACTTCGAACTATAATGATCCTATCAAGCCAAACATTATAGGATACGTTCTATCTTGCAAGGAAAAAAAAACCCATGAAATTTGAAACATGATATGTACGAATGAATAATAATAAAGGGAAAATTACCAAAGCGAAATCCAGAGGCATATGAAGTGATATTCAAATTACGATAAAAATTGAGCTGTCTTCAGCATTTACTGTCATAAGATTTAATCAACTATAGTATTTTTCAGATATATTAGCTACTGACTATGCATTGACTGTGCATGGCATGTACATTATTAAAATTAAATTTTTATTATTTTTAGCGAAGCTTAAATTGTTAATTAATATACTATTAAATTAAAAGAATAAAGATACTCTATTATGATTCTGTATCAGGCGATGTTTCCTAGTTTTGAACTGATCATAATTTTTATCTGCTCATTAGAAAAAGAGTGCTAATAATCTGTTTTCTTCAAAAAATTACTGGCATAAGATTTAACCAGATATAATATTTTTCTGGATATATTAGCTGCTGACTCGCAGTTGAAAAGCTAGAAAAAATTACTAAAAACGAGTGCGTGTCTGAAATACCTTCAAATAAGTGCCCCACCGATGATTCTATGATTTCGATTTTTCATCTACGGTTGCTAAGAAGATTTCTACGGATTATTTATTTGTTTCAGTATAGAGTTCTAACAACCACGTGACTTTCTTCTTAGTAACCGTACTTTGCTGAAGGACAATGATAATTTTTCCATGCCTTTGGAAGCGTAGTAGTCGAATTTTTTTATGCTTTTACAAATACATTTACAACACTGTGTTACAATAAATTTGTAACTCTATTCCGCAATGATAAAATGGGTCAGTGGGGTCAACTGTCCCTCAGCAAACATGCTCGTGACGTCATCTGTTAGAACTCTATTGAAACTCGGCAATAGTAATAGAATACGCAAGCGAAGTGATAACGTCACTAGCTGTCCGTGGATGCAGGAAAAAGATTTCCTATGTTAATTGCCCATTGGATTTTTTTGTAAAAAAATATTAAAAATCGAGGAAAATATTTTCCGATTTTAATCCCCATATTTGGGTATAGATATGTATTAGAAATCGTGTGCATGCGTTAGATTACGTTGATTTTGCTGTAAAATTGATAAAATTTGAATTTTAAATTTCAAAACTCTAGAGAAAAAAAAATGACCAACTTCCATATTCGATTGAAAACATAAACATTTCATTTCAAAGGATGATATTTACACAATAAATATCCAACTAATATACTAATTATAAGGAAAATGATAAATATTCTATCATACTTTGAAGCCAAATATATTTTCAAATTGCTAAATAAAGTGTCTGATATAAGATACTCATATGTTGCAGCGGAATAGATTTCATATCTGTCATCCTTGGCGGAAAAAAAAAATATCGCCAAATTATCTGGCGAACATATTTAATTCCTTTCAAAAGTCATGGTTATTTTAATAACTTATATTAAGAGAGTAATGAATAATATGAAACTATATTTCGTACAATGCATGTTATGAAAATATGTATCTGGCATGTATATTTTCGTATTACGTTTTTGATCACCAAATACAAAAAACACCAAGAATGACAGAGTCTTGAAATTTCAAATTAAAATTTTGTCAATTTGACAGCAAAATAACTCAATCTAACACATGCATACGATAACTAATACGTATCTATACACAAATACGGGGATTAAAATCGGGAAAATTATTTTCTCGATTTTTAACAATTTTTTACAAAAAATCCAATGGGCGATTAACATAGGAAATTTTTTTCTTGCATCCACGGGCGGTCAGTGACGTTATACTTTGCTTGTGTATAGAATGTTGATAAATTTAGGAAATGCTGAAATGTTGGCTTTTAGGAATACGTGGCTTTTAATTGTTCTAATAAATATATGAAAGGAAATGGGGTAAGTTTTCATCAGTAAGTTATATTTGACTAATTTATGAAAAATATAACTTTTATAATCTGTTGCTTTGTTATTATTATGAAATAATTACTGTTTTCATATATTTAATGGATTTTTTATTTTTATTTTTTATTTAAATATTTTTTCAATATTTCATATTAGTAAGTAATATGGAATTTAAAAAATTCTTTTAAATATAGTTCGCAGCGGTGCAGGTAAAGCCCGCTAATTTTAATAAATAAAAAATGTTTAAATATTAACTATATAATTTAATAGATGTAGTTAAAAAAAAAAAAAAAAAAAAAAAAACTAAAGAAAAGAAAGAAAGAAAAATGAATTTGAAACTAACTGAAGTTTTTCATTCACTTTTAATACATAAATTATTCATGAATTTTATTTGCTAAATTATCCGCGTGCATGCCCGTATGTTTCACTCAGACAATATTAGACGATAAAATGGCCGTCTTTCTTCGGATGAAAAAGAATCACATGTCCCCCTCCCTTCGATGACCAATCTATGTTTTATTACTGTATCTATGGTTCTAATATGACCGCATTTCATTTATATCATCTGTAGGCAAGCGTAAATGTATATTCCGAGTAAATTAATCATAATGTAAATGCAATGTAATGTGAAAAAATAAATGTAAAAATTATTTTTTCATTATTTTAAATCTGAGTAATATTGAAATTACAGAAAAAAAAAAAAAATTGACATGCCGTCACATTTTAAGAATTAAAGTTGCTATATATACATTAATTTTTTGGCATTATTGAATGACGATTACTGTAATTTAGCTGTGACATTTTTTCGCATTTAACGTCCAAAGCATATAAAATTTAACAATTATTTGAAGCTTTTTTGATGAAACTCAGCAGCTGAAAATTTGGCAGTGAATTAAGTACAATGTAAACTAAGCGAAAATATTTTTCTATTCATTTTAAGGCTTAAAAAATAAATCGCATTCATAAATTCGAAAAGAAAAGAAATGAAATTCACAAAAGGAAATTCGTCATATTTTAAGGCATTCGGAAAAAAAAAAGATGATAAATCTTCTTAAGACAGCTGCTTAAATCAATTAATTAAAAACATCATTTTTGACACAAACAAATGTTTCAATTTCATTGTTATATACACCATGGATAGCATGCACAAAGATCTGTCAAAAAAGTTGGCCTTCCATGCAGTTGAAAACGCTGCCAAAATTCGCCCACGAAAATAGAACAACAGCTGCCTTCTGCTTTGCGAAACTTTGATTAGAATGCGATATCTTTGTCTAAAAACCGCTTCTTGTCTTCTCAAATATGCACTACTTTATTTCAACAGTTTATATTCTCCAGACAATGACCTTTTATTATCGGCCAATGCTTTTAACATAGGTGTGAAGATTTAACAGGAAATACCTTCTCATTCTTTGTTGTAAACATATATATATATATATATTTATGAACCTTTCGTACGTTGTTAAAGTTCCTTGCTCCAGTTTAGAGAAGTAAATGAAAATTTTAATTCAATGCAGTTCAATAGACAAATAATGACTGGGAATGCACTGTAAAAAGATTTGGTAACGTTTCACTTACACAGCCGAAATGTTCTTGGTTTTTATAAGCCTGGAGTAGGTTCCTTAGAATAATATGTTTTTCTCCATGAAACGTTGCTGATTTAAGGATTTTAGTAGTACTTTTAATGATAGATTTGGTAACTATTGGAATATTCCAGAAAAATTGCGGCTAAATAATGAGGAACTATTTGCCCTAAATTTTATAGAAACGTTCCGGATACATACATATATATATGTATATCGTAAGGTTTATGTGTTATGTTAGTGTCATTTCTCTTCTGCGCAAGTACTTTAACTTGTTTTTACTAATCATTGGTACTCAAATTAATTTAATACCGTGACTAATTTTAATCGTAATAAATCTCAATTACAATTTATTTTATGTTGGTATTTTCCTCTATCTTTTGTCTGCTGAGTGTTACAATGGTACTAAAAAAATTCAAATTATATATAAATATATATATATTTTTTTAGTGTATCAGTGTGACGTCAAAAAACTCTTCATACGTGAACACTTTAGGGATAATTGGAATATACTCATGTTTATGTTTGTATTATATGGGGAAATAGTTATATTCTATGCGGAAATTCACAGAGAAATGAGTGTGGGTGGTAAACAATCAATAATTTTGTCTCGAACCCTAGAAACCAATAAGGTCCATTGAATCTTGAGTTTAATTTGTAGTCTCTAGATTCTATCCAAATACTTTTGAAACCCGAGTTTTTTACTACCAGTATTTTTAATTATTACTACTATTATTTTCTGTCATAAAATGAAGACACGAAGACTGTAGTCTTACAGAAATGATAATATGTAGAGAAATATGGGTCATACTTTATATAAAACGTTAATCCTTTTTTCAAGTTAAAATGTAAGAAAGTGATGAACTTTTAAATGTTTATAATTATTAGAATGTGTCATGTTCATACATGTTAGTGTACATGTCTTTGACTACTGCCATTTTAATTTTTAAAATGATTTTATCAGACTGATTTTTCCCTTTTTTTTTCAGGTATTTAACAAGCAGATGACGACTATAAAGTTTTGATCGGTTAAGTATCCATCCCCTACAAAGATGTCATGATTCTTCAGGCTAACATTTTGAGTTTAAAAATGGACAATAATATGCATACAAGACGCTTGAACTGTGTTTGAGGAGGATTTCAAATATGCAGGGAACACAAAGTTTCCGTGTCTCAACTGTGGATTCCATAGAAAGGGCTGTGTTTCAGTATCGTAAATGCTTGTTTTGAATCTGTTGTTTCATATTAACACCAAGCTTTTGAGATTCGACTAATGCTTTTGAAATAACTTGCATTCGTGTGAAATACTAACGTTGTGATATTTCTTGTGAATAAGAACAAAAGAATGTTTTTCTAAGAATCAATTGATAATCTGCTGTGTGTTTGACTAGTGGTGTGTTATTTAGATGTGCCAGTAGCAGTGTGTTATTTTGATATTTTGAAACAATATTAAAAAATAAATAAAAATAAATAAAAAACGACTGCAGAAAAGAAATCGTAGATATGCTTATCCAAAAGTCAACTGATAAAGTACTATGTTAACGCTTTTTAAATGAATATATGGGTTACATAACTAGTTAAAGTGATATACAAAATATCAGAACTTTTGAAATTGGTTACACGATCTAATTAATGATTTGAAACAGTAAAAATATATTAAATATCAAAATGGCATCAGCTTGGAGCCAATTAGATCAACTACTTACATGTGCTATCTGTTTAGATAGATATCGAAATCCAAAACTTTTACCATGTCAACACACGTTTTGCATGGAGCCATGTTTAGATGGATTAATAGATTATGCTCGTCGGCAAATTAAATGTCCAGAATGCCGAGCAGAACACAGAATTCCGTATCAGGGAATACAACAGTTCCCAACAAATGTTACTTTAATGAGGTTTTTAGAACTACACCGGGATATCACCGGTGAAGAACCTGAACCTCCTCCATCTATGATGGAGCGTTGTAGTGTTTGTAGTGAAAAGTCAAACGTTGAAAGGTGTGCTCACTGTGATAAAAAAATTTGTCCAGACTGTAAAGAAGCGCATGTTGATATTTTACGACGAGAAATAATAAGAATAAACAATCAAGTGAGAAGGGGCCTTCATAGACTGTCCGAAGCTCTTACGCAGACAAAAAAGAATGCAGAAAAACTACAATTTAATTGCAATCAAGTGCGTGAAGAAATTGAGGACATTGTAAGGAGATATTCTAAGGATCTCAAAGTCACAGAGGATAAATTAAAACATGATTTAGAAATATATACTCAAACTGAAATGAAATCAATAAGTAAGCTAAAAGAAGACCTAGAAATAGAAGTTAATAACATTACAAGCAATTGCGAATTAATTGATAAATATGTAACTGATGACTTTGAATGGTCCGATGTTGAGCTTTTAGAATACAAGCAAATATTCATTAAAATGCTGGACTTTTTGAGAACTTTTGATCCTGATAACACAGATTTCACAAGACGTATTAAATTTCAACCTCGAGCTGATCCAGATGTTCTTCATAAAAACATCGCTGATTTTGGTGAATTGAAAATAAATGCTCCAATAAATTCAGTTCCTACTCAACAGTCTTTGATGCCTCCTTCGAACTCTTTAATGAGAAGTCAAAGCGACCACAGATTAGCTGCTCAGTTTGCTCGACGATGTGATAATAGGTCATTTTCAGACATAAATCAAAGAATGGATTCTGAACGTGACTCTGGAAGACCAAATTCACCTTTATCAGGCAGACGTCGAGAAGACAGCTACCGTCGGTACAGTGATAGATCTAGAGATCACGATTACCAAGACAGAGTTTCTAGTCGTTATAACCGAGATGATGCCGCGTATAGCTCTCGGTGGCGGGAAAATGATGATTATGGACACCGCAATCGTTATCAGCGGGATTATGAGGAATGTGACGCCGAGCCCCATCAAGGAAGAACTGTCAGGTTTGCTGACGAACAGGCTCCAAGAGAGAGAGTATTTGATATTGACGAGGCATCTAAAGGGCCATTAAGCGGTGTTTGTAAGCTTTTGGACTCCCCTAAAGTCATGGAACGATTGCATCAAAACGAAGTTAAACAAAAACAACAAACTCAAAAGGAAAAAGAAAAAGAAAAAGTGACTCAGCCACAAACACCGCCTATAACGCCTCCTCAACCTACAACACAGTTCAGACGTCAACCATCCAGACAACAAAGTGAGGATGAAATTGACCGACAGAAAAAGGCTAATCAACAGGCTAGCTCTTCATCCTCCACAAGTGTTCCTGTTGATACGTCCAGCAACGCCACCCCACAGAAAACAGCAAATGTTGACTCTTCAAGATCATCTACAATGCCTGAACCCTCCACTATAACAGAATCCACTAATATCCCACATGATTCTCGAAATAGAGGAAGACTGACCGGATCAAGCAGTTTGGATGAGTCAACGAATCAAGGCACTAGGAATAATTCCAGGCAAGTATCGAATACTGATATTGAATTAGAACCTAAAGAAAATTCGGTGGGGAATAGTAAGGAAACGGTGGGGCTTCGGGAAGAATCCACACCTCGCAGGCACACTTACACCCGCCACCAGAGTGACACACGGTATGATAGGCCAATTGCTCAAGAAGAACAAAAACAAGAGGTCAACACGCGACCAACTAGCCTTCTTATAACTAGCAGACCGTCTACACCAACAAGGCGTTTGACACTGGATGATCTCTCGGGGCAGGACAGACCCAACTACACTCGTTATCGGAACAACGAATTATCGAGAACAACGAGTCCGGTTGATGGTAGCAGGAGCCCCACTTCTCGCTACTCCCCACTCTGCCGTAGAACCTTCGTTCTACCCACGATTTCTTCACTTGAACCAACAAGTAATGACGACGCCTGTAGTAGTTCTCTCTCTGATTCTTCTACTAATTTGTTCTTCTCCTGTAATAGTAGTTTAGAAGATATTTCTGATGTTTTTAATCATCAATCTCCGGGGTAAGTTCATACCCTGAGAGCCTCCCAGAAAAGCCATTTTCATCTGGTCTGGGCAAACAGTGTCGAGCACCGATTGAGCTTCCAAATATTTTTAATGAATTTTCAAACATCATCATCGCTAACATTACGATTTTTTTTTTCATGGGTTACTGATTTTGGTTGGCGTGAATTGCCCTTTTTTGGCCCTTGTGCCAAAAACGACACTCAGTGAACCATGGGGTACCACATTATAAATTCAGTTGTCAGTTAAATAAGAGCTCATATCATACATTCATAGAAATTAATGATTATTTATTTTCACCTGAACTTATTTTACAATGTTTTTAAAAAGCATATATTAGAGTAATATCATTCTAATGTCTTAAGGAAAATATAAAATTTAAAAATTATGAATATGTTCAGTTCTTTTTTTCATAAAATTATGTTGAACGTATTTTACTAATTAATTAATTAATGATTGATTAATTCAATATTTCCTTTAAAAATGCGTCACACACAAAATAAAAAGGGATATTCTTATTCTTTAATCGGAAACATATTAATTCTGCCAATAAATGTTATGAATTGATTATTTAAAAAGTTTTTAATTAATAAATATAAATCTGAACAGCGATTTAAACATTAATTAAAGAAAAAATTTCAGAACTTTTAGATTTTTAAGGAATAATGATGTTAAAGAAAAAGGAAAACGTTTCATTTACATTTTTGACAATGTAAAATTAATCATTAAAAATATTTACCATTTATCATCATTATTATTATTATTATAAGAATTTTGAATGCGAGAAAGATAATTAAATAAATAAAGAAACATGCAAAAATAAAATGAAAATTGCAATTTTAAATCAATTTTGGTTCATTTTGCACAGGTACACCCTATTTAAAGCAGGAATGTAAAACAGTTTAATTGTGAAAGCGAAATACATTGCATTAAGAAATCAAACCCAAGTTACCTCCAAATAAAAGCAAATTCAAGTTTTGTTTACATCTAAAATTTATTCATTCCTATCAATTCTTGTTAGATTCAATAATATTCAATTAATTTAACATAAAAAAATTATGTATTTTTCTCCTACATATGTATTTTAATTATTAAATAAGTTTTAAATACAAATATATAATTGTTGTTAAATTTACTAAAAACAAAATGATTAAAAAAAATAAATAAATAAAATAAATAAAATTTAAAATAATGAAAGTGGTTCATAACTGAAAATCAACTAAAAATAGAATGAAATGAAATATTGTAATGTAAAATAGTGAGTAAATGAAGATTGGCGTAAAAGAAACAAATCCGTATATTGTCGTATTAAATAAGTGCACTTTTAAATTTATAATTATCTTGTAGTAGTTAAAATATATTATTATCAGCTTTTTGAATTATTTTTCTAAACTGATAAAAATTTAACTTAAAATCAAACCACATCATGATGAAAAACAACCACATAACCGTCAATAGTATTCTTCCACGTCTTTCAAAAAACCTTTATGTAGTTAAATGTTGAATATTATATATATATATATATATATACTGAGCAAATAGTTTCAATAGTCAATAATAATAATAATAATAAAACATCGAAAACTGCTTTATTATTTTTTACATTGTCCTGATATCTGTTAAACTTATTAACGATTGCTTGCCACTAGACCCATCAAGATATTTGGAGAGGGGGGGATGGGGTTAAATCGAGGAATCACATGCTCAAGCGCTAAAAGTGCAGTGGTATTTCCGTCCGTGGGATTTTTTCGCAACATCACACCATATTTTTCGTGGGATATTTGCACTAAACATGAATAATAAATCTCGACGCCACCCCAAATACACAGATTTATATACATAAACGTGGCATCGAGTACATTCCAGTTTTCTTTGTTTCCTTCCATGGAGGATCAAAATTGTGATGGCATATCTCCGGACCATCTCTACGAGTGAGTCCCAGACCGTCGCCAATTGCCCAATGCGCAGCACTAGTGCGACGTAAAACCCAACCAACCAGTTTTCTTTGAAAAATATTTCAATAATACCCTCAAAATTATCATTTTGATCGAAAATGTTTAATACTTTGATGTTTTTTTGTTATGTTTGAAACATTTTTTGACCAGTTTATAAACAGTACTTAGTGGTTCATTGCAAATGATTTTTCTTATAGAGGCACAGGCGTATCTACTAGAATTTTTTTCTACTTTTTTTACACTGTCTTTTTTACCTTTATTTCAATTATTCGGTACCCTAGAATGACCGGTCTTACACAAATTGAATTATTAGCAATCTCATTTACAATTCTGTAGTATGTACTTTTTCATTCTGCAAACGTAAGGACTATATTGCTTTTGCATTTTTATTATTAACTTTATTCTGAAACTCTTTTCTCATTATCATATCTGATAATGAGAAAAGTTCTTCTTTCCCCCTCTTACTAATAAGGATAATATTTCATATCATTATTATATAAATGAGAAAAAAATACGATCAATATTAAAAGTTTTTTGAAGTAAAATTGGCCAGATGGGTATGAGCAGTAAAAATTTCAAACTTGTAATATTCTATTAGCCTTAATCCTCTTTCAAGATGATAAAGAGAAAAAATAACAACGTGTGGAAATCCTACGGCGCGGAACTGCCACGAGATCTGTTACGTAACTGAAGGCACACAAATCAATTATCCAGTGAGACGATTAAAATAGAAAAAATTCTCGACTTTGGAGCACCTCGAACTAATAGGAAATAAAAGAGAAACAAAGCGAAACAAAAATAATTAGCAGAGGAGTAACTATATACAATCTATCTAACAAAATAAATAAAAATAAAATATTTTATCTCTATTTAGGTTCGAACTAACCAAACTTTTGCCCAATATAATACTAATTTGTAGTTCAGTTAAAACACCAAATCACGAAAAATGTGTTCATCATGTTCATCAATATACAGTTACAGTTAGGATAACAACAAAATTTGTTTCAATTCAGACCCAAATTTTTAAGAGTGCATTTAAGATTTTATTCAATTATCTAAAATCTCGCAAAATATAATTTAGTAATAACCAAATTATCATGAGGTTAATTATTTTTAACACATTACGTATATTTTTTAATATTACATACTTTTTTTTTTAAATAATAAATACAAAGAAAAAAGACTTTGTATATCAGTAAAAAAAAAAAGACAGAGTATTTTTTTAGTTACCTTAGCGATACACTGATGGCTTTATTCACCATTAACTTCAACTGCCGGTTCAAAGCAAAAACTTAAAAAAAGTCTATAGGCAGAGTGCAGCTTTCCAAGAAAATTCGGCGTGCTATTTCTGCCATCTAGCGTCAGAGTTTTCATATAATTTTTGATTGGTTACCTTCAGCTAAAAAATCTGAAAATAATATTGCCGCTAGATGGCAGATGCAAATTGTCAATTTTTTCTAAAAAGTTGAACTCTATACGCTTTTCACGTTTTCGTGTTCAACCGGAGTTGAAGTTATTGGTGAATACCGCCGAAAGATGTTTGAAAATTCATTTTAAGAAGAGGCACTAGAAAATCTGGCTATTCTACATTAGAAAAAGAAATCGTACTACATATTAAAGAAGGTAAATAATATTGCAATTTCCGAGTATTATCAAAATTGGGATGAAGACTGATTATTTCCCCCTCTTTTCTCAGTAAAAAATAAATAAATAAATAAATAAAATAATCTGGTGTGTCACTCACACGACTTTTTCTTACCCTGAAATTTAATACTATAAATACATGTTGGAGATTAAGAGGTAACATAACGAGTACTGTTATGTTAACCTATGTTAAAACAATTCAAATTAGGCCTCGGAAGAGTTCTATATGGTAATTAGTTCTGTGTGAGGGGGCCTACAGCCCCCCTCAACCCCCATTACTGCACTTATATTCATATAGATTTTAAGTGTGTTGTTAAAATTAAAGTTTACTTAACATTATTCAGACAACTTTCACACGCAACATTCCTTGAAACTTATCGATCTTGTTCAAACTTTTCCCGCAACAAACTTATATTAACTTCAAAATACAACATTTGGATCTCCCAAAATTATTCGCTTTTAAGTCATTCTAAAAGACACAGACAAAGATCAAACGTTAAAAAACTTGACTACGGTAATCAGAAAACCTCAAAACGTGTAAACATACAAAAGTCAAGCAATGAATATTTAGCTTGATATATATATTAGAGATATAATAAATATTTATTATTTATTATATCTCTATGAGGAATTCATTTCAATTCCCGAACTGCTTTCCTGGAAATGGTAAAATATTATTAGTAAAGCCCATCCACTAACAACAAAAAAGAGTGTTATGGCTTAAATATTTGCAGCTCTGTATGTCTTTCGAAGATTATATACAGACCACATTGTGCACCAAAATATAATCCTATAGTAATAATACATGGCCCAGCCTGAAATACACTTCCGTCAATTTGCAACTATTGTCACTCTTTTATCTAGTTCTTTTGTGTAGCCCTGTTAATGAACAGCGAATGATTTCCCTACCATATTCTACATGAGACATGTTTCTACGCATATAAAAAATTCGTTTCATTTGGTTTAGTGCAGTGTATAGATGTTAAATTCTACTTATCAGCACTTTCCCCCATAGCCGTAATGTATTTGAATTCTCTTGGGCGTCCCTGTACACGAACCATTTGCTTTATCTCAACGAAAAGCTTAGTGTAGCATCCTTATATCACACACATTTAGAATACCAAGTTTGGACTTCCTGCTACTATTTGTTCTTGAGCTATGCTGATAACACACACACAGAGAGACACACAGATCATTCGCTAAAAGCATGATGTTTGTATTCAGGGGACCTCAAAACGTGTAAATATAATAAAAACTCACGTTCGGAAATTTGACCCTAAAACGTTTTTTCTCTATCTTATGGGTAAGAGAAAGTGAAAATTACACAATGAATCAGTTTACTTATTAATGCTAAGCTACACTTCATGATTTAAATAAGTGAAATTGGAATTTATGGTAACTTTTACATATTAAGGTATTTTTTTTAAATTAATACCTATTTTCTTTAGACATAAAATATTTTCTTGTATTTAAGTAAAACCGTACAAAAGAATCTCTGTGACTAGTTGAATACATTTTTTCCGAAGTGATTTGATAACTGAAACATTTGAATCAGTGAGATAAAATAATGCTTAATAACTGTGAATTTTCGTAATGGTTAAAATATTTCTTTAAAAATTACAGTAAAATTAATTTCAAGTAGAATTATTTTAGTTCGCTTACGTTAAATTGCATAAATTTATAAATGTTTAATAGATTTCCTAGTAGATTTCCTAACAGATAATATTAGTTGTATTTGTATTAATACAATAATTAGGAAGTATTTAACAAGCATAAATTTCCTTTGATGTTCAGATTTTTTTTTTCTTGTAATAAAGATAACGCCATAATTTTGTTCATTTAATTTACGTCTTATTGATTTAAATCAACGTCTTACAAGTTCCATACATTTTCCTATTCATGGTATTAATTCAAATTTATCTAGTTTTAAAATTTTGTCCGTTAGGAGAATACATTATTTGTTATTGTTATAAACACGCCCGTAAAAATCATTTTGATAATGAATTAATAGAAAATAAGGCGGAAAAAACAGCTAATTAGATTTTGTTGGTTCTTAAAAAATAAATTTGCGCCTGTTTTTTCATTCTCACTGTATTTAAAACAAAATATTTCTTTTAGAATTTTTATTTCTAATGGTTAATTTTTTTTCCATGTTCTCTATAATAAGTCAATTCAGCAAGATTTTAGGTTCTTCAAAAATATTTTTATTGTCATAAAATATAGCTTTGAATTTGTACAAAATTTATATTTTCTGATTTAGTTTACTTATACTAGCTATAAATATTTATGCATCCAGCTGGTAGATAGGAGGTGCCGCGATTAAACCCAGGTTGCTCTCGTCGTCCTAGTCATTCGGAATTTTTCTTGACTTTCTGCGAAATTCGGCTAAATATGAGCTAGGAATCTTTAAATTTTCTCCCGTAGAGTGGACACCACCCAGACCTGGGACCCATTCGTGTAGCCAATTGACCTTAACACCAACACCTACACCAATACAGTCTCCTTCAAGTAAAAAAACGTTCCACAAACTAAACCATACATTTAATTATCACATGGATTTCTCGCAAGATTAAACCATTTTAACACCAATTAATAAAATCATTTTACAATTTATTTAAAATGAAAATAATCATAAAATGATTTTTTTTCCTTAATTTTGATTTGAAGAAAAAAAAATAAAATCTCTTTTATTAATAGTACAAATTATAACTGAAAACATAATTGAAGTATTGGTAAAGTGCCGAGTTCGAACCCAGGTAACGTTCATCAGGCTAGCAGTCCGGACTTTTTTGTGGTGTTTCTTTGAAATTTGCGTAAATATACGTAAGGAGCTCTTGAACAATCTAACATTTGAAAAGGGCAAAATTGTAATATTTTCATGGCATAGTTTTTTCGATACACTAAAATAATGTTTATTTTAACTTGAGATAAAAAGTGTAACTGTGTACAAGATTATAATAATTTTGACTGCTCTTTAAAATCTTCGAACTTGAAAGAAAAGAAAAAAAATTAAAAGTACATAATCATAAAATTTCCAAGATCCTCATGGAAGGCATTCTGACGAGGTATAACTTACTTGTATAGATGATGAGTTTTATTCATACATCGTTACACTACCGCCATTCATTTTGAGGTATGATTATTCATATATATATATTATTGATATATGATTATTCATATTTAGGATTAATTTCCATAAATATTTAATATGTGAAAGAATAATAAATTATCCGCCATATGCCTAAAGGAATGTATAAAGCATACTAAATCCCTCTTCTTGGAGGCATTGCCCTCCGAAGTTTTCCGTGGTTTTCTCCGAAACACGCGTGAATCCGGTCTGGGACCCCTTAGAAGGACCTCCGCGAAGAGCGCTACACCCTGGCGTCCCTTGACAACTGGCCTTGATCCCTATACACACCACACTTCGAAGGCATTGCATAATTTGCTTGAAATTCCATTGTATTAATTACCAATTACCACTGTAAAATAATAAAAATAAAAACAGGTATGTTTTAAGCTGTTTATTAGTTTATATGCATCATCATAGTAAATCGATAAACAAATATTTTAATTATCACATTTGAAAGTCAGAATTATTTCTGTATATATTCCAGATATTTTTTATGTATCAGTATTGGTGTCCTCCTTCTGGGGATTTTTTCCCTTTTAAGAGAGTTTTTAAGTATTTGTATGCTTATTGATATTTACTAATAGTATTTGAAATCACATGCCTTTCTTTGAAATCGAAGATGGTCCAAAATAGATGGAAGTAATTTATGTAAAACATAATGATGCTGGTTTTTCTTATTCCAAATTATATGTGGAAATATGTTCAAACAAATTGAAAGACGGTTTGCCCAGACATCTCCTTTTCCTTTCCTCTATCCATATGAAGCTAATAATTGGAAAAACCTATCCCGAATTAAACAAAGAAAATAAAATTAATTTCTTATACTTGGATTATATGCTACACCTTACAAACACTTTGATAGAGAACAGTTTTAAATATTGGAGAATGGAATCTTCTATACACAGACTGTACCTATTTCCTTTATACATAATTCACTATTCAGTGTTGTCTTTATAGACATATTTTTTTTCTCAAAAAACTACGACGTTTGAAATATTTCTTAGGAAATGGATCGATGAAAGATTTAGATAAAACAGTATTGATAGTTAAGACGTCGCCATCTAAGATCATGGCTAACCAAATCATAACTTGCACAGGTCATAACTAAAATTATTTTCTGATTTTTTTATAAAAACCTATTTCAAGTTTCATAAATTTCTAATAAATAGTTATGGCAAGACGAGGTTGTAAATAGATCAACTTTTACACATTTTCAACATGGGTCGTTTTACGTGTAGAAGTTAAAAGAAATATTCTATCCTTTATAAAACTTAGGCAAAATTAATACTGCTCTAAACTTTGTCGATTGCTGTTGTACAAATTTATTGTACATATTACAATATACATATGATATATGTACATTGCTGTACATGTATTAGGGAAGACTTAGCTAACCATCGACGGTGGCCCCAGGGCCCCAAGCTCATACCCTTCTCGAGCTTCGGTAACTTTTTCTTGTCTATTTTAACCTTATATTCCTACCAGTGTTAGCCCTTTTTTTTTTTTTTTTTTTTTTTTTTTTTCGTTTTCATCCCATGGTATTTTCTATGGATTTTTGACTTTTTTCTAATAATTTAATCAACATTTAAAAAAGTAATGAATGATTTATCTTTAATGTGCATATATATATATGTATAGATATATAAAGAAACATTGTTTAAGCTATACCTAAAGAATATATTACAAAATATTTTTCACTATAATCTAGAATTAGTAGAGTCGTATTTATTTAACATGTTTTTTATTTGATAATATGAAAAGATATATAAAAAGACAATTTCCTGTTCACGTATGTACGTGCAGTTATAAATGAAATATATAAAGGATAGGGAAGGATTAATTAGCTATTGAAAACATTTTTACATTCTAATGGGCAGTGGCGATGTACAACCTATACAATCATTTGCCAAAATAAAAAAAACGTGTTACAGTTGAACGATACTGCAAAAGTATTGAAAAAATTCAACATTACATAGTTTTAACTTAATTACAGCATTTTTTTTTTTTTAAATTTTCGTGATACTTCATGCTGTTATATATCAAAAACTACAAAAACATATATCTTAATAATTCTAGATTTTTGGTATCTGACTACGTGCTTATAATGAAAAAATCTTTACGTGAGTTTGCTCTACAAGTTACTAGTTTTTCCTATAGTTTTAATCCTTCCTCCTCTTCCCCCTTCCTCTATAAGGAAAGCAAAAAAAAAAAAAAAAAAAAAAAAGATATTGTGTTTTCTCGAGAAAATTATCACAGAAAATAGATCAAAATATTTATTTTCTTTTCAATAGCTAATTATTCCTTCCCTATCCTTTATATATTTTATTTATAACTGCACGTGCGTACGTGAACAGGAAATTGTCCTTTTATATATCTTTTCATATTATCAAATAAGTAGCATGTTAAATAAATAAAACTCTACTAATTCTAGATTATAGTGAAAAATATTTTGTAATATATTCTTTAGGTATAGCTTAAACAAGGTTTCTTTATATATATATATATATATATATATATGCACATTAAAGATATATCATACATTACTTTTAAAATGTTGATTAAATAATTTTTGGCAAGTGATAATGTTAAGAAAAACTTTAATTAGCAGAACGTTTTATGTATTTATATTCCCTAATTTTTCTTTTAATTTTCATGCATCTTTTCTAAATTAATGTAAAAAAGGAGTCGAATATAAATTTTCATCGTATTTATGCGTATTAAACAAAAGAAAATACTTGTGATACCCAATACCCTTAAATGGACCCCAACTAACTTTGGATCCTTGTTTTTAATCTATGCAATTAAAGATATTCATAATTATATCATTAACTATAATATGATGTTATATGATTGAAAAATTAATTCAAAAACAAAATATTTACACTTTGTTCTTGTTTTTACAGGTTCGCTCGTTCGACGTTGGTCAAGACTACCTCATTAGATAACAGTGAAACTTCGAGAAAACCCTTGGACAAGAAGATACCCCCACGGGCAGCCACACCTGCTCGACAAGATGAAAGTGAATCAGACGAAGAAGACGATGACGATAACGAAAATTACGAAACTGCTAAAGAACCTCCAAAACCTGTTATGTCGTCTTTTTTTACAAGGCAAAGGCGACTGCCCGATCCAGAGCCAAGATTACTCGAAATGCATGAAAGTGACTCCGAAGAAGAATCTGAATCTGAAGAAGAATCTGATGAAGATGAAGAAGAAGAGGAAGAGGAAGAAAAGGAAACTACAAAAACCCAAACTATTACACCTGTTGCAAAAACGACTGCTAGTGCTGCTGGGAAGAGCTCTCAGGAAGAAGAAGAGGAGGAAGATGATGAAGAAGAAGAATCTGAAAATAGTTCAAGTAGTAGCAGTGAAAGTGAAAGTGCTGAATCTAGTGACCAAGCAATGAAAAACGTTTCTAACGTGAATTCCAAAAAACAATCTTCATCTGATTCCAACGAACCATCTAATTCTAGAAAAGATGCTAGTAATCGTTACAATCAAGATTCGGATGATCAAGAGGAATCGAGTCAAAAACCTTCTGAGGATGATGATGATGATGATGAGGATGAGGATGAATTTACATCAAAAAATTCCGAATCAACAATAAAACAAAACCAGCCATCAGATAATCGTACCAGGAAAAGCTCAGATGACACAGATGCAACCGACAGTAGTTCTGCTAGTAGTTCTGCCAGTTCATCCACTAATTATCATAGTTTAAGTAGAAATACCACTCCTCATGTTTCACCAAATGAACTTGAAGATCGAATATCTTCAGAAGGCAGTGGTTATGATCCTGGAACAGGACGATTCAGAAATCGCCCTTTTCTAGCAAGAAGTAAAAGTTCCCACGAAATTGGACTTGGTTATGAGGAAAATTTAGACGATGAAGAAGAGGAAGAACCTACCACCCCAACTTATAAAACTAGGCCAGACAGAAAATCAGATGATTTCACAAGGACTAGACAATCATCTTTTGACACAGTGAACTCTAGCAATAGTTGCTGGGCCAACTACCTCAAAAATAAATATGGTAGCAACGCCGCTGGTCGGGTAGTACCACGTAGCCGAAGTTCTCACTCCTTGTATCAAAGAAGTGATGAAGAAACTTCTGAAGACGAAGTGCCTTCTGGTAGAGATCCAGTACTATCGAGTACATATAGTTTTTCTAATCCTCGAAGTACATATATGCAGAAACGGAGAATGATGCTAAAATTAGGAGGCAGAGGCACTGATCCTGGAAATTTCACATGGCCCAGAGGTGTTGCTGTAGGAACTGATAACTCGATTATTGTGGCAGATAGTAGTAATCATAGAATACAGGTAAATCAAATGATTAATTTATAATAAATAAATAAATTTTTGCTACAATTCAATTACTAATAGAATAAAATTTAAGACTGGCCATATTATGTAACCTGACTTTTTTATTTTATCAAGCTAAAAAACTGAAAAGTATATAAAATATTTAAAAAATACAAGTTTACTGCATTAAAATTCTTTTTTGAAAAATATAACTATTGTATAAACGCAAATTACTAAAATACTCCTTATGATACAGATTTGAATATGTTCAAGTTTTTATTAAATGTTAAAGAAAGTAAACCATTATTGGATTTGTGAGATACAGCAATTTTAATCCCATGCAAATTGATATTTATTAGAAATCAAATGCAATTGTAACTTAATGTTACTCTAATTAAAATATAACTCCGGTGTGAAATATTCCAAATGAAACAAATTATAATGGCATAACTTTTAAAAATATATAAACTACTTCTATTTACTTCTACTTTATTTAAGATCTGTTAAATTCAATTCCATACTATCTGTATTTTTATGGCCATAAAAACACGCGTCATCGATGCACCCTAATGTGACAATTTGACATATAATGAGGAATAATTCGTTCTAATTACGATTGAGACTCTCGGTTCAGATATGGATATTCGTACTGGATCGTAACCCACTTTACGGTCTAATGAGCCAAAGTGTGCAAAAAAAATGAACTTAGAGTGATACTCCAAATAATTTCCTAAATTAAATGTAGAGAATTAATTGATTTTCTGATCATTAATGATGTATTGTCCATATTTAAGTTCATTTTCTTTTGTACCAATCTTTCTATATTTATGTTCTAATTTTCTTCAAGATAAATTACTGATCATACAAATAAAATAAAAGAAATCTTAGAAATTAATTATTTTATTATTAGAGACATTTTACTTATTAATGAAACTTAAATTTCTACTTTTATGTGATTGATTAAAATGGCTATCCCTCATCTATTGTTATTACTTATTAAACATTTCCAGGCAGTGAAAAGATTAAATTAAAACATATAAATACAATAATAATAATGACAATAATAATAATGAAAACGCATGATAGGAGAGGGCCGAGGAAAAAAAGTGCCAAGCCACATCGTAGGTGAATTAAATCTAACACTGTAATATGTAGCTTGTTATTATGAATTACAATATCCTACATATTATTTGCTTGTAAAGTCACTACGTGCAAGGACGTAGCAAAGAAAAAAAAAATCGGAGGGGGTTCAAACTTTAGTACATAATGTTGAGTGTTAAAAATGATGTAATAACACAAAAACAGGGCTACCACTTTTTTTTTTTTTTTTTTTTTCTTGTCGTATCACTATTTCCAAAAAATAAAATTTATAGTAGATTCAGGTAAATCTGCAGTTTGCCTGCATGAATTTATTATAAATTTTATGTTACAGAAATAGTGTACGAAAATCATTAAAAAAAAAAGTCGCCTGTAACAGCTCTGCAAAAAATTTCGACAATTTTCAAAATTTCGGAAGGTTCCCCCCTTGGGCACAGCCTTGACTAGATAGCATCATAAATAAAAGATTTCGTTTTCGCCCCAGACATTTCTAGAACTTTTTACTGTGGGAAAAAATAACAAATACGTAATAGCAAATATCATTAAGTTAATTTGATACTGCTATTCAGAATATTTCAAAATATTATTTAGGAACAGGCAAAAAACTTTGTTATATGTTTGGATTTGAATATTTGATCTAACTTACAAATCGATATACCTCAGAAGTTTGCTGATATGGCTTAACACACTCGGCCCCCGACCCCTTCATTTGTTTACAATCTTCATATGGCTCATTTGCAAAACAGGATCATTACGTCCAACAACAAATGAAGTTCAATGAAAGATATTCCATAAATTAAAGACAGCATCGTCCTAGAGTTAATAATTTAAACACTGCACTAGAAACAAAATAGAGGCTTTCCATCCTTATTTGCTTATTTGTTATTTTTGTGCACACATAAAATCTTAAACTAAATGTGCCTATTTGCATACATTCTTGTATAATAACAGTAACTGACTTTCCAGAAAATAGCTTCTGTTTTGACAATTCTCAATAAAACAGACATGTGACGCTCTGGGTTCTAACAAAATTCTTACATACTGCGCATGCTTCAAACGCCATTTCATATTTTAATTAAAATAAACTTCTGGTATTTAAATTCTTTAAAACTTACTTTTTTTTTTTTCCTTAATAAATATGTCTTAACTCTTTCAGGTGTAGTGTCCTCGCTCGCTGTGAGAACGCATTTACTAAGTCCCATTTTCAAAAATTTATCTCGTAAATATTTTAACAAGATTTTACTTTTATAAGTTAGCAGAAAAAATCATTTATTTCTTTTATTTTATTCATAAATTCTGTCGGCAATTTATTTTATTCATAAATTCTGGCAGTCTAATTTAAATGAGCGCAATTACTTACAGACGGTTAACTGTAATTTTTTTTTTTTTTTCCATTTAATTTCCTACTCTATCTTAAAGTATTTTGTGAAATCCATGAAACTTCTCTCCCTCTCTCTCTATATATTAACCTCCCATTGGTAAGGATCGAACTCACAACTTTCGGGTTCGTAGTTGTGTACTCTGACAACACAGCCAACGGGTCTTGGCTGAATATTTCCTGATTATTTAGGATAGTGTTTTAAGATATTTTTAGACTAAAACTGTGAAATTTGTTTACAATGTGTGTTATTTTTCGATTTATAAGATGAGTATATTCACCTTAATTGTGTTTTTGAGAAATTAATGGATTCATATTAGTTAATCTGTTATTAATTTTGAGTATAATTTAAATATCGAATAATTGGTTAATAGTTTTTTAAACATTATGTTTTGTTCTGTAGAAATTGAAACTGTTAACTATTAATAATAAATACGAAATTGTTATTAAGATTATTTTTCTAATTAAAATGTTTAGTAAATGAGTATTAAGCAATTAGTGGAAGATGCTACACAATTAATGCATTCAAATTTTATTAATTTATTTCGAAATAAAAATCAATACATTATTTTAACGTGTGTTTAAGAATTTTACTGAGTGCCCTCCATTATTTTTATTTATTTATTTATTTATTATTATTATTATTGAAAGGGTGTTAAAACACAAATACAAGTAGTCCTGTCGTACTAAATTAAATTTTGTCCTAGACAGAATTTCATCCATAGTTTTTTTTTTTTTTTTTTTAATAACATGTTTAAAAAGTATGTGTTACATACCTGCCAACATCCTAATTAATATTCCGTAGTATTGTCAGTACCCACTTTTTTTTTTTTTTTTTTTTTTTTTTTTTTTTTTTTAAAGAGTCTTTTTCTTCCTATTTAACCGTAATTACATTTGGAAAGAGTTACTCTAAAAATAAAGTGGTGGGGGGAAAAGGGCGGTTGCTAGCAAAACTACGGAATATCGATTGGGATGTGGCAACTGTGATATTAATTTTTGAGTTAATTTTTGCTCGCTTGATTAAAATGTGTAATAATAAGAAATCATGACTATGCCTAAATTAAATATGTCTAATAATCTTTGTATGGTATTAAAACACTTTTAAACAGTTTGAAGTGCTTTTTATTTTTCTAATAACAATAATAATTTGCTTGCATTTTTTTCTTTTTCTTACTTTATAATCTTGTGTGTATGTGAACAAGAGGAATGAAAAATACCAAACTGTGGTGGGCTGTTTAATGCAATAATTATGTATTTATTTGTACTTTATGCTGCATTTATTGCAATTTCTATCATGCCTTCTTTGAAATAACTACGCACGCAAATAATTTTCGCTCGCAGCTACATTTGCAATTAATGGCTGCATTAAAAGTATATCAGTATGTATACAGTCAACCGTTTCAAATATCAGAATAATACAAAATGTACTTCAAAGAACATCAATTTGGTCTTGCAGAAAATTACTAGTTTTATTTTATTTTAATTATTCCTTTATTTATTTCTTAATGCACTTTTTAAACACAGCGTTGAAGTAACTGAAGAATTATCCGAAGAATTATCACAGAATTATCTGAAAAATTATTTTAAAAATGTCATGATTTGGCAAAGTTTACAATGTACTGTTTGACCCTCCATTGCGCCCTGTGCTGTGCCATATCTGATGCATACCTAAAAAAAAAAACCTTCTATTTTCTAATGGATATTAAATCTCGATGTGTAAGATTTTTACCACATGTGAAACGCTTAAGTATATATTTTTCAAACATTTTTTGATTCTCTAAATGACAGTAGTTCCTTATCTTTTTATTTTTATTAAAAAATAAAATAAATCTATCCTGCATCCACGAACAAAGACAGAATTTGTTTTAGATTTTTCTCCTGAAAATCAGTAACATATATTGAATGTATATACATACATATATATATATACAAATTAAATACATTAAATATTTTTATTTGGGATGCTTTAAAATTAAAATATTTCAGTACATACAGTAAAGTTCTGTTTAACACGTATGACCCTAAAAAACCCACAGTTAACGAAATATAAAAAATAGAACTAGAATTTATATTTCAATATTTTTACTAAGTTAGAACTGTCTAAAATGATTAAATTATTATCTACATAACAAAAAGAAAAATCATTGCAGTAAAGTGTTAATGATACTTAAAAAATCAAATGAAATATTCCTATAGATTCTAATTTATTACGAATTGCAAATAACTCTCATATCACGATGTACAAATGGCAATTTTCTTGTCATTCAACAGCAGATTAGTCTTATAAAAATGCTATTAAATAATAGAGGAATAAAGATTATGAATAATCCTCAATAAATTTGAGACTATATATTCAAAGGGAAAAGAAAATATAAGATGAACGTTTCTTATTTTAATTAATCAACGATTTAATTCTATCAATTTATGCATAAAAATTTTATATATATATAACGAAAATAAATTTTTTAAACCTCAACAACAATCTTGCTGTTATTGAAAACTGAGCCACTCAATGTTACAGAGAAAATTCGCCCTTTTGACTAACTCAAAGAAAAATTTATATATTCTGTTATTATTTGTTTTTGTGTTATTCTTTATAAAAGTGAAAACATAATGAGAATTAAAGTTTGAATTGATTTTCTTTCTTTCTTTTTCTTTTCTTTTTTCTTTTTTGAATATTTAATATTTTATTATATTTACATATTTTGAGGTCCCCTGAAACCGAAAATCATATTTTTAGAATTTAATCTGAGGGTGTGTCTGCACCGAGAATATATATATATATATATATATACCGCCTTCATCTAGAATGAATAAGTGGCCATTTTCTAAATCCCTTAACTAGAAATATAGATTTCCGAGCTATGCGCATGAGGCCCGCCAATAAACTGAATAGACGAAATGATCGAGAATTTCTAGTGTGCACATTTCTAGATGGTGAAACTATATTTTGAATATTCTGAATCTTTTGCGAGAAATTGTATTGCGAGAAATTCTCACTTGATTGTCTAGAATTGGGTCATAACCAAGATTATAGTTGCTGAAACCCGCCTCTTGTGTTCGCATTTATTTGGAGATATTTTCAAATAGATTTGACCTCGATAATATAGACAAACTCTCTAGAATCTAATAGGGGTTTCTAGAACTCACTTTCGAAGGGGACTAGAATTTATAAGGATGACATGGAATTATTTTTTCTAGAGCCACAATTTAGATTCTAGATGTCAGTTACAGAATATTTTCTCAGTGTGTGTGTGTGTCTGTTACCAGCATGTATCAAGAACGCAAATTGTAGAAAGAAAATACAAACTCGGTGTTCTAAATCTGTATTACATAGGGATACTACACTAAATTTTTGTTCAGATCAAGGAAATGGTTCGTGTTCAGGAAAATTACGTTATGGGCGAAATTTATGGTAAGTGCCATGCAACATCTATAGGGTGTCCTAAACAAAATAGAATTAACATACTTTTTATAAGCATAAAACTATGTTTTGTGTAGATTGCGGTATGGAAACCATTCAGCAGTCGTTTACAGGGCTATCCAAAATATCTGATATGTTGGGGCTATACTTGGAAAATTTCGGTACGCACAGTTTAATACCTATACGCTCAACTAAACCATATTAAAAAACCTTTTTATATTTATACATAAAAACATGCTTTGTGTGGAATATGGTCTAAAAATCTTTCACCATTTGCTTACAGGGCTACCCAAAAGAACTAGAATATTGCGGAGCTAAGCTTGAAAATAGGTGGAAATGCGCTTTAGGTTGTGCTGCATGTGTGTTATTAGTATAGGACAATTTTCTATAAATTATGTACACACTATGTTGTGTATACATAATTTATAGATGACATACAGGTCTATCAATAATTATGCAAAAGCGTTTTTTTCTGTTAAATGTAATTGGTGGCAATGCTTTACTATAGTATTTTACCATGTCCAGGACATCTGCTCAGTAATAAAATTTAATTTCCATACGGTAAATACCGTTTTTTTTTAAAGCTAAATTTTCAGCGTCTCTTTTTTTCTTTTTGCGAAACTACCCATTTTGAGGCTCTCTGAATACTAAAATGAAGTTTTTAACGTTTGATCGTCGTTTGTGTATATTATCATCGTATCTTAAAAACAAATAATTGCAACAATTGAAATGCTGTATTTAGAAGTCATATATGAGGTTATTACTTGAAAAAATGGATCGAGATTCATAACTTTCAAGAAGGGGATGCGGATGAAAATTGTCTGAATAATTTTGAAATAAATATTTAAATTTAATAGCAGCATTGAATTCTATGCAAAAATGTATTTAGTATATTCAAAAGGGTGATTGAGGATAGGCGGGAGTTCTTCTCACAGAGAATTATGTGTCAAATAAAAATGTTTCTATACCTAGTCTGAATCCTTTTCAACTAGAACGAATAAGAGGCCATTTTCTAAATCCCTTAACTAGAAATATAGATTTCCGAGCTATGCGCATAAGGCACGCCAATAAATTTAATAGAAGAAATGATGGAGAATTTCTAAACTACACATTTCTAGAGGGTGAAACAATATTCTGAATATTCTGATTCTTTTGTATTGCGAGAAATCCTCGCTTGATTTTCTAGACTTGGGTCATAAACCAAGATTATAGTTGCTGAAACCCGCCTCTTGTAGTCTCATTTATTTGCAGAGATTTTTAAATAACTTTGCTCTCGAGAATATAGGCAAACGCTCTAGAATTCTAATAGGGGCTTCTAGAACACGCTTTTCAAGGGGACTAGAATTTATAAGGATGACATGGAACTATTTTTTCTAGAGCCACAATTTAGATTCTAAATGTCAGTTACAAAATTTTTTCTCAGTATGGGTTAGAGAAAGTCATGTGAGGGACCACACCAGATTATTTTTTAATGCCATAATTAAAGTTTTTTTTCTTCTTTTAGTTATTAATAGATTGTTTTTTCGCATTTATTTTTGAATGGTTGTTTGAGTTTGTTCTTTTACGTAATATTTTGATGTTCCTAGGTGCACCGTTATTGTTTTTTCGAATGCCAATATATTTTTACTTTCCGAACACTATAGTGAGGAAAGTATTGTAATCATGTCAAAAATCCGAATTTGAGATTTTGTTGTTTCTATAGGTTTCGAGGTCCCCTGAGTCCGTTTTCACTATTTTTGTGATGATGTATGTATGTGTGTGTGTATGTGTGTGAGTGAACACGCTAGCGTCTAAACGCTTTGTTCGAATAAGCTGAAAGTCGGTACGCATATTGTAAGTTACCGTAGTGCAAACCCTATAGATTTTGGTGAATCTAGCACTTATAGTTTTTTTACAGGGACACAAAGAAAAATTCTTCAGCATTATGGCCTATGGGACCAAAATCTTAAAAGTGCGATAGCATCTAAACGCCTTATTCAATTGAGCAAACAATTTATACGCATATTATAGGTCACAGATACTCAATCTCTATAGATTTTGGAGAATCTAGCACTTATAGTTTTTTAACAGGAACACAAAGAAAAATTCTTTATCATTATGACCTATGGGACCCAATTTTTAAAAGTGCGATAGCATCTAAACGCCTTATTTAATTGAGCTGAAAATTTATATGAATATTATAAATCGCTGTTGCACTAACAAAAGCATTTTGGTGAATCTAGCATTTATAGGTTTTTACAGGGACACAACGAAAAATTCTTTATCATTATGATCTATGGGCTCAAAGTTCAGTAACTTTAAACAAAACATCGTGTAATAGATGGAGAAAAATACTGAAACTCACTATTATGGTTTTCTCACTGTTGTTTCTTTAACAACTCCTCTTTCTTTATTATATCTACACAACTGTTAATGACTCAATGTTCGGAAAGTCGAGTGGAGTCACTCCAGATTTTTATGATTTAGAGTATTCTAACACGGATTGACTATCCATGCAGTACCTACGTATTATTGCTCCATTGGCTTTAATGCAGGGCTGCCACAGGCGACCAGTATTTCCAAATCTGGCGGATTTTTTATTCAATAATCACCAATAATTTTTAATTGAAGCGTTTGCCTTATCTCTTCGAAGATTGGTAATCTATTATGTATATCAAATATCACTTCTCAAAACTATTGGTGATTATTGAATAAAAAATCCGCCAGATCTGGCAACACTGCAGACGACATTAATTTTATTACTTTCGTTCCACTATTTCCATAGCATAAAATTTATAATAAATTTATGCAGACAAACTACAAGTTTTAATGCGTAAATATATTATAAAATTAATTTTTTTGGAAATAGTAGTACAAAAAGAATAATAATAATTAAAAAAAAAAAATCGCAGTTTTCTGTGATTAAATAAGATAAATTTTTTAGCGAAGAAATATTAGTGTCGAAAAAGTTGGTACCAATGTATCATGACAGTTTTCTGTGAAACTATAGAGGTGATAAATCTGATTTAAAGGATAAATATGACTTAAAAATTCAAATTGTTGACAAGTATGAATATAGACGTCTATAAAATAAACAAATTGTGTGAATAAAAATAGCGACCTTATGAAATTGTTTACGACACCACTATACTGAGAAAATATTCTGTAACTGACATCTAAAATCTAAATTGTGACTCTAGAAAAATAGTTCCATGTCATCCTTATAAATTCTAGTCCCCTTCGAAAGCGAGTTATGGAAACCTGTATTAGAATTCTAGAGCGTTTGCCTATATTATCGAGGTTAAACTTATTTTAAAATCTCTGCAAATAAATGTGAGTATAAGAGGTGAGTTTTAGCAACTATAATTTTGATGTATGACACAATTCTAGAAAATAAAACGAGAATTTCTCGCAATATAAAGGATTCAGAATATTGTTTCACCATCTAGAAATGTATAGACTAGAAATTCTCGATCATTTCGTCTATTTAGCTTATTGGCGTGCCTTATACGCATAGCTCGGAAATCTATATTTCTAGTTTATGGTTTTAGAAAATGACCACTTATTCGTTCTAGATGATGGCGGTATATATATATATATATATATATTTTTTTTTTTTTTTTTTTTTTTTTCTCAGTGTGTACCAGACTTTGAATTGTTTGTACTTTTTTCATACCTTGCTGGTTGCATTTTTTAATCTACAATTACTTATATCTCTCTAAAATTCACTTTTTATGCGATAAACCTGTCTAACTAATAAAGATATTAAATAATTGCAATCGATACAATAATTTTTTGTAGCACTGCATGAAAAGCTGAAATATTAAAAACATGTTATTTTTTTTAAATGAGCTAAAAGTTCAATGTATATATATTTTTTTCTTCAAAATAAAAGGCTTGTGATTTATTAAGATAAACTAGGGAAACTCAATTTTGATTAATATTTTTTTTTTCTCTGTCCTCAACGTAATTCAGTTTTAATTAATTAATTATTATTATTTTTTTTTCTTTGGTCACCTGTTTTCATTTGTAAGGAAAAAATTATTTTTAATTTTTTCATTTAGTTTTAACTGCGTATTACTTTATTTCTTCTTCTTCTTCTTCTTTTTTTTTTTTTTTTTTTTTTATAAGTATTTATATTATTTCTCGAACATTATTATATAATTTATTAAACTCACACATTCAACTGATTGGGAAGAAAATCATATATATTTTTTTTAAATTCATTTTTTCAACTGAATGAAAATAATGCCTGGACCGGGAGTCGAACCACGGATCTTTATCTTACAAATTTCGTAAATAATAACAATTATGATAACAAACAAGTTAAGTTATCAAAATTCAATTTAAGCTTTTAAAATCTAAAATTTATAATGATCTTCCTTTCGGCCTTCCTATATAAGCTTTTGTGTGATTTAAATAGATATCATATACATTTTTTTTAATTTACAAGGATTTGGTTTACAAAGGTTGACTGTATATATGCGCACTGATTCCAAGTTTAACATATGTACAACTTTTTGGATTAAAATGTTCTATTCAAAATCTTGTGCACATACACACACTGATCAACTGTTTTCTTTTAAAGTATTAGTGTGAGTGTGTGTGAATATTCAAATATTATTAAAATAAATAAATAAATGAATAATGTTATTTTTAACAGTCAAAGATATTATTACATATTAGTAATTTTAATTGTTTTGTACAAAGACAAATTTTTCATCAACTGGAAAAAAAAAAAAAAAATCTCTATTTTTTCTTTTGTTTAATCTATAATTAATTATATATTTTAGAATAATAATTTTAGTTTGAAATGAATGCTATTATAAAACTGTACAATTTGCTCAAAATTCAGTGTGTTTTCAAGTTTGTTAAGAAAGCAATTTTTTAATTGTAACGTAAGTTATATTTCTTCTTTATCGTATTCAATAATGCATACTAAAGAGCAGGGCTCCAGGAATTTGAAAAAAAAAAAAAAAAAAAAAAAACTGGACTCCAGCAAAATTTTTCTGATAGCCAGCAAAAATACCCCCCCCCCTCCCTCCCCGCTTTTTTTTTTTTTTTTTTTTTTCCCAATTTTGAAATTTATTTGAATCTATAAATTAAAATTCTATGCATAAAAACCAAATATTTAGCAGAACAGAATGATACATCAGGAAACACCTGTTTAAACTGAACATCATGAAACCAGTTTTATCATTTTCACTAAACCTATACACCATCGGCATTGATACATCATCACACTGGCACAACGATTCAGCACGGCGGCGCAAAACACGTGCAAACAGGAGCAGTGTAAACCAATTCTCTAAAGCGGTGTACTTATTTAACACCGAGTTCTGAAATATGCACGGAGAAATGTGTAAATCTTGCGGTGCATTGATTCAACACAGCGTCTCAAAACGTGGTGAGAAGAGCGGCAGTCAAAACGGATGGAGTTAGACTACATCAGTAGAATCAGATCCCGATCTGGGAACAATTTTTTCATCAAATTATTAAAATAAAAAAAACCTGTTGAGTGTCCTTAAAGTTGAAAACAAAGTCGACAGTTAAAATATATTTGTCGCCAATGGCAACCAGGCGACCGTATTTCACGCTAAAGAATAATATTAATTACAGCGTCAAAATTCTACACACTGAGGGAAAAAAAATATATATATATATACCACCTTCATCTACAATGAATAAGCAGTCATTTTCTAAATCCCTTAACTAGAAATATAAATTTCCGAGCTATGCGCATGAGGCACGCCAATAAACTGAATAGACGAAATGATCGAGAATTTCTAGTCTACACATTTCTAGATGGTAAAACAATATTCTGAATCTTTTGTATGGCGAGAAATTAGCGCTTGATTTTCTAGAATTGGGTCATAAACCAAGATTATAGTTGCTGAAACCCGCCTCTTGTATTCGCATTTATTTGCAGAGATTTTTAAATAACTTTGCCCTCGAGAATATAGGCAAACGCTCTAGAACTCGCTTTCAAAGGGAACTAGAATTTATAAGGATGACATGGAACTATTTTTTCTAGAGCCACAATTTAGATTCTAGATGGCAGTTACAGAAATTTTTTGTCAGTGCAGGCGACCGTAATTCACGAACCCTGCTAAAGAGTAATATTAATTACGGTGTCAAAATTCTACAGAATGATTTTTTTCGGAGAAAAATATTCAGAACCTAGTTAATTTATTTTTTGTTTACCTATGTCTTTTTCTGATATTAAAAAATTCATTAGATGAAAGCTGGGTTGAAGACAGAAGTATCGGTTCCTGAATTGTAAGCTTTTTGAAAAAACTTTTTTTTGCATGTTTTCATAAATATGAATATAATTTTTTTAATCTAAATTGAAACACTGTCTAAAAACTTGTAATTTTATTGCATTTTTCTTGTAAGCGTGAACTTTGTACAACTGAAAAAATTTACTAGTTACAAAAAAAAAAAAAATGTTTGAAATTAATTTTAAGCATGTTTCATTTAGGAATAATAAAGAGAGAGGGGTGCACATTCAGATAGATTAATTAAAAAAATATATATTTATTAATTAAAACTATAGAAACTAAATTAATTTCAAAAATATATATATTTCAAATTTTATTTATTCAGTCAATTTTTTTGAAATATACATGATATTATTTAAAATTCAATAAATAGCTTCAAAAGTTAGAAAATTTCAAAATTTATTATTATTTTTTTTAAAATGTGTTTACGTAAAAAAATAAAGTAAGTTTAAAAAATGAGATATAACGTATGTAAAAAGATATGAATGAATTTATATATAAAATATGAAAAAAAAAAAAATAATAATAAATAAATAAATAAATACATTATTTATATTTTAAAGTAATTAGTATAAATTTGAATAATAATAAAAGTTAAAATGTAAGCTTAAAGTAATTTTCTGAAAGTCAGCTGCTACAGTGTTAAAAAGGGTTTCTTAAAAATGAGCTGAATTGTCTCAAAATAGCTCCGAAACAATATATACTTAAATTTGAGAAACTATGTACTCATTTTTGACTATATTGACATGCTCAAGAAAAAGGTTGACCAATAAGAATCCAAATATCCTCATGTTTCACATGTCATTATACTCAAAAATGAGTACATGGGTTTTCAAATTTAAGTATATATTGTTTCGGAGCTATTTTGAGACAATTTAGCTCATTTTTAAGAAGCCATTTTTATCAATGTAAAATATTACAAGAAAAAATTAAGTAATATGAAAAATCGCACTTATTTAGAATGTTTATAACCTATTACTAATGATTAAATGTGTAAAATAGCAACCTTTTTACATTAATTTCTGCTAAAAAGTGTTATAAAATTTTAAACTATGTTGTCCTCGATAAAAATATTGGAATGACATAAAATAAACTGCTTCCAGACAGCTTTGTATCCTATAAGTTTAACTCGTACTTTAAAAGATTCTTTTGATTTTTTCTTTCTACTGTATACATAAAAAGGAATTATTGAATTTGTGGAAGTTTTATATTTCCGGTTTTTGATGCATTTACACGTTTTTAGAGTTCCTGAACACGATTTGGCCCTTTTTAGAAAATAATGTTTGTATGTCGACAATACAAAATTTTGTGGAAGCAGTTACTCACGAACAAACGAACAGAAATTAACCAAACTTGGAATTTAATTGGACCTTGACTTAAATTGGTGATGATTACATTTTTTGAACAATCGTTCAACAGGTGGAGCTGCCATCCCGTTTTTTCAAAAAAATTTAAATGGTGGTATATGACAAAATTTAGTATAAATGTTCAAAATGATAATTCTTTTTAATCAGTTGTTGTGAAATTAAATATATATATATAAGAGTAATCATCAACCTTAAAAAATAAATAAATAAATAAAATAATAATAATAATGTGTTTATCTAGGAACATCTCCCCCTCCCCCCTTTCCTAGGGAGCGTAAATTTTCAATATGGGTATCTTCCAAAAGAACTCATCAACATCTCTGAAACAAAAAAGCTTAACTATAGATGCGCGATAACTTGAAACAAAAATTTCGAATAAAATAAAAATCATGTATTTTTTCAGATGTTATCTGCAGGGCCAAAAAATAATAAACAAATAAATAAATAAGCAAAATAAAATATAATAATAATAATAATAATAATAATAATAATAATAATAATAATAATAATAAAAACTGCCTTTGGAAATTTAGTTGGATATTGTGTTGTACTTTTCTGATATGAAAATCGCTTCATCGTGGAAAACAGTTTTAATAAGCAATATGTAATGCGTGAATTTGTAAAGAAGAAATATGGAAGAAAGTTTTGTGCTGGCCACAAAGTACTAATTTTTAACTTATAATTAAAGTATACGTTAAAATTACTTTCTAATTAAAAATGGAAACATAACTATCTACTCAAATTTCGTGCTTCATATTTTTAAAAAGGCGTGCATATAATGCACTAAAATTTTCTCTCGATTGAAGAAAATTTGTATCATAAAATCCGTATCGTGATGTAAAATTGGTTGCATATCATCATTATATGATATATATCGTGATGGCGACAAGCATCGCGATATTTAAATACCCATTATGAAAAACTGATTCGTTAATGAGAATTGGTAAATAAAATTGCGTCCAAAACAAGAAATCATTATGCGTAAACCACAGAAATCACTCCGATTTATTCACTGCATTGCAATGATGGATACATTTAACTAAAGGTAATAGACAATAAATATATATATTTTATCACATTAATAAAATTTGTTTACATTGCTTTTGATAAAATAATCCGCAAGCTCAAAATTTCAGTGTCATTTAACTACTCAGTTCTTATTTATTATTATTTTTTTTAAAGCGCTACATGAGTGATAAATCAAAAATTTTAATTGAAAAAATATTCTTTGAAGGCTGTTGAGGGTTAGCCACCACAGTTTCTGTATTTTTCTATTCCACAGGTGTTTGATTCGATTGGAAAATTCTTATTCGAGTTTGGATCTTACGGCAGCAACGAAGGGGAATTCGACTGTCCAGCGGGAGTCTCTGTGAATCGGATTGGCCAGTTCATCGTATCAGACCGCTACAACCACCGCGTCCAATTGTTCGATCCGACGGGCCGCTTTCTCCGGGCCTTCGGATGCGAAGGACGGACAGATGGTCGATTCAACTACCCGTGGGGCATAGCCACAGACAGCTTGGGATTCATCTATGTCTGTGATAAGGAAAACCACAGAATACAAGTATGTGTTTTTCTTTGAAGTTCATTTTCATAATAATGTCACTGTATTGTATTAATACACTACAAATAACGAATAAAATTATATGAATTTCTAGAACATGATAAAAACTTCTAATAAACTGAATTATTTTACCATTTTTGAGTTGAAATAAACTTTAACATAGTATTTAAGAAAATTTACATCCGTTCTTCAAATAAAACGATCGGCATTTTAGATAGTCGGACACAAAGACTTAATATTAATTTATGATTTTCAAAATGTCTGTTACTTATGCCGACAGATGAAGACTATAGTCAACAAATAAAGCATTTCATTTAATCAATGCACTCTTCGATCTGCAATTGGTTATAGGGAGCAGTAGAATAAACTGTTGATATTGATGTGATATTTCACTGTGATACAATTTGATTTGTGACCATTGCCAACAGCTATTGCACGACTGTAATGAGAAATCGATCCACAGAGCATCAACTTAAAGAAATTGGATTGTTAAATGTAAATTTTGTTGATATTTGTTTGTTTTGATCTTCTTATACTGATTTGTATATATTTTTTCCATTTTATACCTGTATTATTGTGCCTAATGTAATCACACAATTATCGCCCTGCTTAGTGCTGTAAATACAGTCATCTCATGATATATGAAATATTGCCATTTGTGTTCTGCAGTTATTAACAAATTTGGTGAATGAAAATAATATATATACAAAGTGGTCAAGCTACATCATCAGCACATTTTGCAGGTTAGTCCAGTCCCATGCAATCACTACTGCTGTCATCCACTCAAATAAACTCGAATCCAGTTATTTTTAAATCAGCCGTTTTGTCATACGCCACATGACTGAACATTTTTGCTACTATAGTTTTCTATATGTTAATGTATATATCAAAAATTATGAAAGACGCCAATTTTTCGTAACTTTAGATGCAAAATAATATTAAACTTCTAAATTGCCCATTCATTACTCCTTTATTTTTTATCCAGTCTTACAATTAGAGGTCACGACATAGTAAATTCAGTTATGGTAACGACCTCTTGTAGGATTGTAGTAAACTTTAATAATAATAACATAGTAAAATAGTAAAACATTCTAGTCAGTCAATTTCGAAGAAAATACTTTTATATCTTAACCCTTAAATGCCTGATTATTTTTTAAATCAATTTAAAAATGTTTTATTCTTACCTCTATTAAATAAATCACGGGAAAAATACTTAAAAAAATCATACTCTATTTTAACTAGGGTTTACAGCTAAAAAGCAACTTGTTGTCAATCGGCAAACATGAGACATCAGAGCTTCAATATTATTCTAATAATACTTTAGAAGACAAAATTGGGTATGTTGCCGAAAGGCAACACACGGCATTTAAGGGTTAAGTTGCAGCTTTAGTATTAATTAGTTCACGGATTGTCTGAATTTAAAAGTTCACTTGGTAACTTGCTTGTCTCGCGCCTGGAGGTCCATAATTCGGACCTGTCTCCTGTCCATGGATAATATTTTTTTTAATTGCTTATCAAAATAACTTTTTGTTAATTAATTTTATTATTCAGGTAAATATACGGCATACTTGCCAACTTTCTAATTAATAGTCCGTAAAATTGTTGGTACCCGTTATTTTTAGAGTAATTTTCTCGAAATATAATTATGATTAGACAAGAAGAAAAATATTCTGAAAAAACAAATTCTGAAAATAAAAAGTCTCGTGTGAAAAGAAAGGCGAATTATTACAATTTTACGGATTATTGATTAGAGCGTTTGCATGTATGTAATACAGGTAAAAGAATTATATGCTTTTTCGATGAATAAATTAAAGAAAGAAAGTCCAATATAGCAAAATCGAATCATAGACACTTCGGACACAAGCCACACTAGCAAATCCCAAACATGCTGATCGAGGTTTAAACATAATAAGGAACTAATCAGTACCTGAGCTGTATCTAAAACTTTAACAAGCAAAATTGTTTTCGAAAATGGCTGTCTAGGTCGTTTTACTACTTTAATATGTTATTCTCTTGAAGAACTCTCGAAGCCCGCTTGTAAATTCTCGTCAGATGAGGGCAGATAGCACATGACAGAATTACAGTACAAAGAATTAGAAAAACACCCAGGGCCAGCACGGGAATCGAACCCGCTCTCGTACGCTAGAAGGCGATTAGCAGTGTGGAAACACTAATTCAATACTAATATTTTGATAAGTAATTTGATTTTTAATGGCAGTTTTTTACTCATTTAAAATACTAAATGTGCTTTTTGGAAGACAAATAGCTTTATTCTATCGCAGTGTATGATAAAGAAAGAGTAAAGAGGAATTGATTTGGTAGAAGACGTTACAAGCAAAATGTTGTTTAAATGTAAGATTCTATGTTTCGTTTAATCTATTATGCTTTGTTCATGTGACAAATCTGACCTTTTTTTTTTATCCTGTTCGCTGTCTTCAAAGCGTACTTTTTTATTTAATTACTTACTTTTAATTTATTTTACAAGACGAAAATAGCTGACCGCAAATTTTGGATTCAATTCAAATTTTGAAAAAAATTGCGTAACGAATTGTGTAATTCTCCTTAATCAGTAGGAGGAAAGCGTCGGAATGACTTAGCAAAACATTGGTGTTTGTTATTTCTCGCGCATGTGAAATTTAGTTTTATTGCTAGTTTTGACGTCATGGACATGGCTTCTTTTTTGGTCTTGTGGGTTACATCAGTGATTCTCAACCGTTTTAGAGCTGCCGCCCCCTTAAGAGACAAAAAATGTAACGCACGCGAAATTTTAAAAATTTAATTTGAATACTAAAACGTACTCATATCGCCCCCCTACCACCCAAAATATGCCTACCTCCCAAAGCACGTTCACTGCCCCCTCAGCAGCCTCCAACACCCCCCGGGGGCGGTACCGCCTCCGTTGAGAACCTATGGATTACATAGTCAAAGACGATACTGTCAATGATAACATTTTTAATTATTTTAATGGATAATATGAGTGAACTTTGGTTTTCAAAATATATTCAAAGACAATATTAATTGTTTGCCTGAAATTGGCTCAGTTCCCAACCGTGTTATTGGTGTCAACCGAATGTAATATTCACTCATTTTTGAGCAAGTAAAAATTATATCTTGTGATATCTATTCAATTATCGAAGGTAGATTATACACTTATTCCCGACATTAAATATAGAAATCAGAGAATTTGTGGATTCAAATTATATCAGTACTAAGAGTTTTCCTTCATTTTCAGACTAAAGTCAGTAACTATCATTATTTTACATTGGTAAGTTACCACCATTTTAATCGGATTTATTTTCTTTTCGATATGTCGTAGCAATAAAATATAAGATCTGAGTTTAGTCAAAAGATGTTATATAAAAGGTAGTGACAATTTAATTGTGAAAAGCAAATTTAAAATAAATGTCATAGCTGTGAAAAAAAATAGGTCCGAAAAAATATAGCTGTATCAAGCTCCTAGCTGAAGGAAACTTTAAAAAAAAAACCCTGAATAAGTTTTTCATTGAAATTTTTTATCATTGAAGCATGTAGATCGAAAACCTATAAAAATGTTCTTTAATAAATCGCATATTTGACATCAACACAGCTCTACACTGCAAAAAATAAACTGTCAAAAGTACAGGAAAAATCTGGTGGCAGGTACAGTTTTGTCCTGTATATTTGACGGAGAAATACTGGCACCCCAGTTGCCAGATATTTCCTGTAATTTTAACGGTTTTTTTTTTTTTTTTTTTTTTTTTGTTATTTTTCTACAGTGATAATAAATACAGACATTTACTATTTGTAAATAATATTAAAAATTTTCAAAATATGCATGCTAAAAATGATGTCAAATACAAAAACGTTAACATAGAGTCACGAAGGGGTTATAACTGGGAATAACGTTATTATCTATCAATAATTTTTATTGATATTTTCCACGATGGGAGAATATTTAAATCGATCATTGGTTCATACTTCTTTGAATATAATAAAGCTAATGCAATAACAGTGACTGGTGATCGATATCGAAACATTATTAAGACTATTTTGGGGCTTGCAGTCGAAAACATGATTGAGATGTGGTTTCAACGAGATGGGGCCACAGCACACTGGACAAGGGCCGTTACTGGGCTTCTGAGAATTACTTTCGGCCCTCGAATCATCTCGAGATACACTGACTTAAACTGACCCTCCTCTTCGTCTGACTTCACTCTGCTTGATTATTTTCTTTGGAGCTAGAAGACAAAATCTAGAAGACATTTGAATCTAGAAGACAAAGTGTGACTTTGAATCTAGAAGACAAAGTGTATGTGAACAAACCACACATAGTATAGTAGTTCAAAACCAATATTCGTTCAGAAATACGTGCCCTCGACCTGAAGTACTGATTTCTGTTATCAATCATGAGCAACACAGGGCCGTATTTGTGAGGTTCATAATGGCAGATACCTACTCGGGGTTTTATTCCACCCGTAAGTGTAAATTATCTCCCGCCCATGAATTTTACGGAATATCGGTGGAATCTAATGATATATATATAAAAAAGTTATTCACAGTTATAACCACTTCGTGACTTTTGTCCTTCCTTGATTTGCATAGATTCAATTATTTCTTTTCCTTACAGGTGTTCCAATCAGATGGCACCTTTGTGGGTAAATTTGGTGCCCAGGGTTGTCGTCCAGGCCAACTCGAGCACCCACATTACGTAGCGGTCACCAACACGAATCGTGTCGTGGTCACGGATACCAACAACCACAGGGTTCAAGTCTTCGACGTCAACGGAAGGAGTCTGAGCAGTTTCGGTTCAGAAGGTTCTGCAGATGGCCAGTTTAAATTTCCCAGAGGAGTCTCAGTCGATGACCAAGGTTACATCATTGTTGGTGACAGTGGCAATAACAGGATACAGGTGTTTCAACCTGACGGAACTTTCCTCAGAAGTTTCGGTAGCTGGGGAGCTGGTGATGGAGAGTTTAAAGGATTAGAAGGACTTGCAGTAACCAGTGGTGGTAGCATCATAGCGTGTGACAGAGAGAATCACAGGATACAAGTCTTTTGAGACAAGTAAGCATAAAATTTGCGTTAAAAATTTTTCATTTACAATGTTTTGGTAGTTAGCTTTGTAAATAACATAAAAAATATTTTAAAAAAATGACATTCCCCAATTCATTGGATCGATAATGATATACAGTCGGCAGCAAAATTATTGAAGCACACATCCACACTTTTCATACACGCACACACACACACACACACATATATATATATATATATATTTAGTTTGATCGCTAATTTTTATCCTCAACTTACTTTTTTATAAATAACATAAAAACTGAGATCATGAGTCGACAAATATTTACTTAACAAATCTGTATTAGGTGCACATCTTTTAAATGCGAATTATTGCTAGTGCTTCAATAATTTTGCTACCGACTGTACGTATATCTTATATATATTATAAATGTGAATGTCCGTTTATTTGAGTCAGTTTCACGCTAAAACTGCTCGATGGATTTCGATAAAATTTGTTATGGAGATAGCTTATACCCTAACTTAAAAAGTTGGCTACCTTTTATTCCGAAAAAAAATTTGTTTTTGCGATTTTTATGCATAAAATAGCAATTTTGTAAGCTAATAATAGCAAAAAATTAGCCATTTAAATTTATCCATAATTTAATTGTTGCCAAAAAAAAAAAAAAAAAAACGAATTTATTTATTTTTTTCAACAGGAAAATAAATACATTTATCTAAACGTGAACGATAAAAAATTATAAAAAAAAATTATGCATCTCACAAAAATTGACGTCATTTTTAATTAAAAATTTCTTTTACACATTGATAAAGTGCTAATACGCAAGCGAAGTGATGACGTCACTGGCCGTTCGTTTATGCAAGAAAAATATTTCCTATGTTAAACGTCCATTGGATTTTTTGTAAAAAATTATTAAAAATCGAGGAAAATTATTTCCCGATTTTAATCCCCATATTTAGGTGTAGGTATGTATTAATTATCATATCCATGCGTTAGATTAAGTTATTTTTGTTGTAAAATTGACAAAATTTGAATTTTTAATTTCAAAACTCTAGGGGAAAAAAAAAAAATGGCAAATTTCCATATTCGATTGAAAACACAAACATTTCATTTCAAAAGATGATATTTACACAATAAATATCCAACTAATATACTAATTAAAAGGAAAATGATAAATATTCTATCATAATTTGAAGTCAAATTTGTTTTCAAATGTCTAAATAAAGTGTCTGATATAAAATACTAATATGTTGCAGCGGAATAGATTTGATATCGGTCATCCTTAGCAGAAAAAAAAATATCGACAAATTATTTGGCGAACATAATTAAATCCTTTCAAAAATCACGGTTATTTTAACAACTTATATTAAGAGAGTAATGAATAATATGAAACAATATTTCGTACAATGCATATTACGAAAATATACATCTGGCATGCATATTTTCGTATTACGTTTTTGATCTCCAAATACAATAAGCGCCAAGAACGACAGAGTTTTGAAATTTAAAATTAAAATTTTGTCAATTTGACAGCAAAATAACTCAATCTAACACATGCACATGATAACTAATCTATACTAATATTATAAATGCGAAAGTTTGGATGGATGTTTGTTACTCAATCACGCCACAACGGCTAAACGGATCTGGATGAAATTTTGTACAGAGATGGATAATAGTCTGGAATAAGACATAGGCTACTATTTATACCGGAAAAAATGTAAATTTTTAATTAATCTTCTATATAATAAAAATATTTCTTCTGTAATAAAACTTTAAAATAATTTATTTTAATTTTTAATTGTTGCCAAAAAATATTTCACGCGAATAATAATTAAAAAAATAATAAATATTAAATTTGCCTAGGCACATGACAACATAACGTCATTATCAAAATTAAATAATAAGAAAATGAAAGCTAATTCAGATCTGTATTAAAGAGCTTTATTAGTTGATAATCCTGGGTATATTTTTAATTTTAATACTGAAGTAGATAGGACATTTTTCGCCAAGGACTCTATTTTTGTGACAGAAACCTTAAGCCAAGTAGTCCATAAAAAATTTAAACAAATCTGTACATATAAAAGAGTAAACTCAATGATTCACTGACTCAACACTGCCATGACGATTCTGTGGGAAAGGGGGTCACAAATTTTAGTGACCAGGTTGGTTTTCGGAGCCTGACCCCCAACTAAGACGGAATTTTGCAAAATACCCCCCCCCCGTCTCCCTTGGGGGGCAGAAGGCTTAACTCGGCTCCAAATTACTTAACGGTGAAGAAATTGCAGATGGACAAACCAGACTTGAGTACAAAAAAATTATTTCCTGCGATTTTGGAATTTTGGATTTTTAAGGGGGGGAGGGAAGGAAAAAGGTTTTGGAAGAAGGGTACTCACATACTACACACTACAAAGGGATTTTATGAAATTCCACCCTACCGCCCTTTGGAGAATGGGGGGCAAAAACATGTATTCATGCGTAACGCTGCACTAAATTATCTAAGGTTGGACATTTTTTATGTAAGGGACGATTATATGTATCTAACTCATAGTATGAAGAGATTTTGCGAAATTCCCTCCTCCTTCCCTCCTTTAAGAACGGGGGGAGAGATTAAAAAAAAAAAAGTTTTAAAGCATAGCTCAGCTTTAAATAATTTCATGATCTCAGTTTTTTGATGTGTCGGTTAGGTATGTGTATGCAACATGCAATATAAAGTAATTTTGGAAATTTACCCCCCCCCCCGTTCCTCTTGGGACGGGCGGGGCAAAAACCACATTCTGAAGCTTAAATCCGTCCAAATTACCTAAGAATGGCGAATTTTGGTGTGTGGGTGTTAATTAAGTGTGCGAAATATGCACTTTGATGAGATTTTGTAAAACTTTCAACTGTAACCGCGAGGGAGGGGGGTAAAAAGCAGGTAAGGGACTGCCGAAGGCATTGGGCAACTTAAAATTAGATTTTGACGGATTTCAATGATTTTTTTTTTTTTTTTATTAATGATATGCTGTTTTGGGGATTCATTTCAATATAATGACCAGCGAAGCGGGCAAAGCCTACTAGTAAATATATATGTGGATTATTGTTATGATTCCGTTTTTATTTATTTATTTATTTATTTTTATTTCCTTTATCCTTTTTTTCTAAATGAGACTTATAATTTTATGATACTTCTTACTATGTAATATAATATATCTACAAAAAAGACACTAAAAATGTACAAAAAAGCCAAGCTCAAAGAAAGAGAATTGATTAAAGTTGTGTCTAAAAAGGGTGTGATATCAAATTCCCAAGCTTACATTCAAATACTTATTTAATATTCCCTTTTAACTAAATTTTCACATGTGAATCAAGTGCCTTATGATATGTTGATAGAAATCCTTCTTTCCTGTACTAAATACATCATAGCGTGTTTCTGAAAAATATTATTATTTTTATTTATGTATGATGGGCTTGGCGGCCATCTTTCAAAGTTTTACGTTAGTTTGAATTCTATAAATCTCATCAATTATAGGATGAGTTGGTTGATTGGTTGGTTAATTGAGTTTTATATCGCACTAGTGCTGCGCAATGAGAAATAATTATAGGATGGGAGGATGGGAGTGCGCCAAACTTAACACTGTTAAAACTTAAATTGATTCAACTTGTGTGCTTAACGGGGCTTTTGCGATGTTTTTAATGCATTTTTTTTTTCTTTTTTAATCTGAATATTTCAACCCCTGTTGAATGGAATAACCATATTATTTTTACGAGATATTTATTCCAAGAAGCTAAATTCAAATTGGGTAAATATAACGGGGGGTGGAAGCTTCTAATGTCCGCCCGCCGATGATTGATACCTGGTTGGCAAAGTGCCAGGACGATTCCACTCACTCGCTGGGAGACACAGCAAAGGAAGAAGAAAGAGAGAGGGGAAATTTTTCTATTATTCTTGTTTCTTCTGTTATGTGTTGAATCGGAACAACTTTAGTATATCCCCACAACGATATATGGCGATTTTTTGTTGGCGATTATGGCTAAATCTTAAATGATAAAATCATAATCTAAATCATAAAACATAAAATCATAAATCCAAAATAAACAACATATAGGCTGCCATATTATATCGCAAACAGTCCAGAACGACATCGTTATCTTTCAAAACGTCGCCAAAGAAAAATCGCCAAATTCAGCTGTGGGGATATACTAAAGTTATAGCAATGGTTCATACATATGGTACAAGTTCTCGGATTAAACCTCGTATTGAATCGAAGCATATTGTACATAATGTCATTAAGTTTTGCGATAAAGAAGCTTTTGAAGGAGAAGTTATTGTTTGAAGAATTTTAATTATTTTTTCAAGAATTTTGATAATAAATATCAAAATGAAAGTAATTGTCGAATGTTTAAAGCAACATCCAATTTTAAATAGTGTCATTTTAAATAGTTTGTTCGTTCGGTGCAACTTGCACATTAGTCCAGTGAGGTACAACTTTCACATTAGTCCCCTTAGGTACAACTTTCATATTAGTCTCCTTTAAATGTAGTGACCAGCGAAGCTGGCAAAGCATTCGTTGATTCACTACCTTAATTGATTTCACATTCCTTCATTTTTGACGATGTTATGTACTAGTTTGTAAATAATAATTGACATAATTTTTTAATTAGTGTCACACACTTCAAAAGTTTCAAAATACTGACAAAGCTTTTATTTTTAATTTTAAATGAGTAATATTTATATTGAAATCTAAAACTATCCCTTTATAACATTATGTTTTTATTTCTCTTAATTAATCGTAAAATATTTATATAACCAGATATTCAAGAATCAGTTCAAAAAAGGAAAAGAAATGCAATCAGTGAGTTTTTAATTTTTTTCATACCCATAAACAAACAGATCCCTAGGTACTACGGACACTCCTATTTTATAAATGGACCAGTCTTTTTCACCCATGCGCAGATGACGCCAGGGATCATCCTTCTGCGGTTTATCAGTATGCTTCCCCCCCCCCTCTCCTTCATGTTTTTACGTTAATTTAAATTTTTATATTCTTTATTCCCGACATTTATAGGATGGAAGTACACTTAATACTAAATAATTATAAGAAATCATGTTATCGAAATATATCCGTCTCTGCTGAATGGAATAGCAAAATTAATTTTATATGAGATATATTTTAAGAAACTTCTTTCAAATTGTGTGAATGTTTATTCATTACTTGAAAGATGGCCGCCAAGCCCATCATACATAAATAAAAATAATAATATTTTTCAGAAACACGCTATGATGTATTTAGTACAGGAAAGAAGGATTTCTATCAACATATCATAAGGCACTTGATTCACATGTGAAAATTTAGTTAAAAGGGAATATTAAATAAGTATTTGAATGTAAGCTTGGGAATTTGATATCACACCCTTTTTAGACACAACTTTAATCAATTCTCTTTCTTTGAGCTTGGCTTTTTTGTACATTTTTAGTGTCTTTTTTGTAGATATCATTTATTTTTTTTTTAATAGTTTTTATATTTACTGCAATTAACCTGATACTTTACATCAGATATGTCCTGGATTTCAACTCAGCTTTCGTGCGATGTTGTTCTTTGCGTTAAACTGTATTACAAAGTTTTCTTTGCGTTAAACTTTCCATAATTCTGGTTGCTAGACATTATCCATGGGTTTTCTATGCAGACTAGTATGTCGTGTCCATCACAAAACTTTCTTCTACATTTTCCTATACATATTAACGCAGCACAAATTATTTATTATTTTTTTCATTATGAATGCTGAATATTATCAACTCAGAGAGGTATTGTTGCACAAAATGTCCAACGGAAGTAAATTTTCACCATGCAGATGGCATCCTTTCAGTTCTAAAAAAAAAAATTGTAGTATATGAGCTCCACTTATCGGCCGATAGGCATCGAGATTGAATCAGCATAATGTCTCAAAATGGCCTTTTCACATATTAAGTTTTGTTTCATTATATGCAACAGAACCTTTCCTTAAATTGCGAAAATCGCTGTATAGCAGCGCCACATGTTGAGATATTGGTACAAAAGTTGATAAGCACTATAATTTGTAACAATGTAAATTTATTTGTAAATTTATGCAATTCCATGTATTAGTTACTCAGATATAGCCTTCTCTGAAATTGCGGCAATCACTGTATAGCAGCACCATGTTGAGCAATTGACACCAAATATTGATAAACGCTATTATATATCAAGGTTCAATTGCATATAAATTTATATGTAATTCTGAGCAGTAGATCCTGATATCTAGTTGGAACAAAACTTTCGCCACACACATAGAACACACACACGCAAATAGAAATTTTCTAAAAATAGTCAAATTGTTTTCAGGAGCTCTTACAACGTGAAAATCCATTAAAAACCGAAAGTCGAAATTCATTTCAATAAAATGACAAGCGAAGCGGGCGAAGCCTGCTAGTATACTATATAGAAGGAAGTAGAAATCTTTATGCATCATAATTATCATTGCCAGATTGAATTGAAGGATATTAAAATTGGATACTATATCGTGTACTGACTTTCTTATTCTAAGGTATAAAAAATATTAAAAAAATAAGCAATTCGAGCTATAGATTTGAAACAAATGTTATTCAAAAATGTATTCATTTCTGTTTTCAGGGATATAAAATTTAAAATTGTACAAAATAATAAAAGCAAAGATTCTTTGGTTAAAAAAACAACTTATAAAAAGAAAAAGCAGCTCAATTTGAAATTAATATTTTTCGGGTAAACTGAGATGAAGCAATTTCATATTTGGCGATTTATGTCTCTTTGGCGATATTTAACAGTTTTTCAGCAATTAAGATTAGAAATTTTGATTTTTAAAAGCTAAATTTTATAAAAGTTCCTAGACTAAGTAATTGTCTATCTGAAAAACCAGTTTTCAAAGAATTCTGCACATTTATGAATTCTCTAGCTTGTTTTAAAAAAAATTTCTTGAAGAAGAAATTTTTTCAAAAAGTTGTCAAAACATCTAATTTTACGCTAAATTGAAAATGCTCCCATTTTTTTACTTATTAACTTAGAAAGTTCGTTTTTATCTCAAATTAAAGATCTCGTTGATACGAATATTTTACTTTTTGTTTCATTTTACTGCGATATTTGGTTCGTCCAATATTTAAAACTTTACGGAAAAAAAATTTGCCGATTTAACATGGGAAAGTTGGTTTCTGTATAATAAGCATTTAACGATCTTGGGTTATTTCTGTCGATTTTGTTATTGGCGCGTTCTGCTTTGTGTTAGTGGTAGTTTGTTTGTTTTGCTTTTCTCTGAGCTTGGCTTGGCAAAACGACCGTTTCTGCTTGATATATGTACATATAATTACTCCATGTGATATGTTTGAAAAGGTTTTTAAATACATATAAGTAAAAAAAAAAGAAAAAAAAATCTTCTGGTATATTAACCTTTAGAGAAATAAAAGTACCAATAAGAAAGAAAAATAGACAAAATAAAATGAAATAAAAGTATGAAAGCATAATAATATTCAACACTTCATCAGGGCATATACTAAATTATTGTTTGGAAATATAAGTAAACTAGCAGGCTTTGCCCGCTTCGCTGGACATTAAACTTAAATGAGTTGTCAAAATCCCATATCTTTATTAATAACCTAAGTTCTCGCTGTGATTGGTAGAGGTTTTCTCGCTCGCAAAGTGAGGAGTCTAGGTCTCCACTGTCTTCGGCACAACTTACCCACTTCTTACTTCCCCTTCCTCAGCGGGTGAGTTCGAAATTTTGCAAAATCACATTAATGTACATTAATGCGTACACTTAATCAATATCCAGTCTGGGACCCCACTGCCTTCGGTAAACTTACCCACATCTTACTTCCCCTTCCTCAGCGGGTGAGTTCGAAGATTTGCAAAAATCCCACTAATGTACATAATGCGTACACTTAATCAATATCCAGTCTGGGTCCCCACTGCCTTCGGCACAACTTACCCACTTCTTATTTCCCCTTCCCCAACGGGTGAGTTCGAAGTTTCGCAAAATCCCACTAATGTACATAATGCGTACACTTAATCAATATCCGCACACCAAAATTCGCCATTCTAAGATAATTCAAGGCGAATTCAAACGGAAAAACGTGTTTTTACACATGTTTATTGGGAACGACTTCAGTATAACCCCACAATCGCCCCCCATTTGGCGATTTTTTTGTTGGCGATTATGGCTAAATCATAAATCAAAAAATCATAAATCATATATGATAAATGATAAAATCATAATCCAAATCATTAATCATAAAACATAAAATCATAAATCCAAAATAAACAACATATTAGGCTGCCATATTATATCTCAAACAGTCCAGAACGACATCGTTATCCTTCAAAACGGCGCTAAAGAAAAATCGCCATATTCAGCTGTGGGGTTATACTGAAGTTATACCGTTTATTGCCCTCCGACTCCGAGAAGGAGGGGGGGGGGGATTTCGAATTTCGTGAAATCCAGTTACAATAAGTGCCGGATGCAAACAAACAATTTACGCACCAAATTTCGTGACCACAGAAGTCTTTAATAGAAAACATTATAAATAAATAAATACAAAACGCACAGCTTTACTATGGGAAACCTTTTGTGACTTTAAATATTTTAAGCCATTTTTGCGATGAACTGAATTGGCTATCTCAATTGTGCAATTAAAGATCTTGGCGAGAAACGGCCGACCAACGTCGGTTCCGAATTTCAAATTTTGCCAAAGGGATCCAATACTAAAGCTGTTCCATACACAAAATAAATAAATAAAATAAAATAAAATAATAAAATAAAATAATAAAATAAAATAAAATAAAAACTCTTTTCTGGTATTTACAAAATAAAAATAAAAAATCTTAATAAAATCCAAATTATAATAATTTACAATTAAGGGGAGAACATACAAAAAATCTCATAAGGTACATAATAACAACAAAAAATTTTGTTTTACTGCAGGAAAGAAAAGTGCTGCTTAATTAAATAAAAATATTAAACTAATGCCAAATATCTCTATAAAAATATTTATCCACATACAAATTCCTGATAAAAAGAAAAACAACTTTTGTAGGTATTTTTCTCTCTAATTTTTATTATTATTATTCACGTGAAATTGAAAATATTTCATTTTATTTCTGGAAAATAAAAATATAAAACCTTCTACCGAATCTGGGTTGGAAACGGAAAAAGGGTAAAATAAATTAGAAATATCAGACCTATATTTATAAATTTGATACCAAATGAAAGGGGCGATTTTTCTGAATCCAGAGGTGCAAACAGTTTTTCGATGCGACATTTAGATTTTTTAAAAATAACTAAAGTATAAATTTAAGTGGCAACGGAAAAACGTAAAAAGGGAAAAATAAATTAGAAGTGTCAGACTTATCGTTACAAATTCAGTACCAAATGAAAGGGGTGATTTTTCTGAATCCTGGGGTGTAAACAGTTTTTCGATACGACAATTAGATTTTTTTAAATTAACTAAAGTATGTAACTTAGATGGCAACACTTCATTTCAATCTTTTCATAATTTGTAGTCCGAATCACGCGAATAAAAAAGTCTTTAACTTAAAAATTTATTTTTATATTTTATTTTTCCATTCAAAGCGTTTTAGTGAAAAAATATTTATGGCGCATGCGTAGGCGTTTTTTACCCATAATTTAAACACTATTCATAATTTTGAAAATTTCTATAAATATAATTTTAAGTTGGGTGAAGACCTAAGTTTCTGCCAAGCGCCGTTGAATTCCGTCCAGCCGTTCTCGAGTGATGCCCGGACAAACGTGTTTTAGTTTTTTACCCCCCAGGGGGAATGGAGGGGGGAATTTCAAAAAAGTTGATAGATATAATTTTAAGTTGGGCGAAGACCTAAATTCCTGTCAAGCGCTGTTGAATTCCGCCCAACCGTTCTCAAATGATGCCCGCACAAAAAAAGCGGCATACGGACACGATGACACACACACACACACACACACACGCACAGGCAAAATTTTCTGAAGTCATTTTCGGCTTTCATGGGGTGTGAAACGTGAAGATATCGCTAAATTTTTCGATTCCGACAAATTTACAGACAAAAGTCTGATTTTATTAATAAAGATTTTTGTAAAATCTGTAAGCTTAAAGCTAAGACGTAATAGATTTAGTTATAAAACAAACGTATTTAACTATAAAACGAGCGAATTCTATTAACAGAAGAAAAAGTAAATAAACGAAACAAAAGAATTACCAGATAACACCAAAAATAACTAAGAAAAAGAAAAAAAAAAAAAAAAAAAAAACTACAAGATCGTCAAAAATCGTCAACTGAAAAAAACAGATTCAAAATACTCTCACAGTGACAGTGAACGGTTTCAGTTAAAAGGTGTTAATACTTAAGATTAATTTTGTGAAATGTAATGAACTCAGAAAAATAAAAGTTAAAAAAATAAATTGTTTGAAAAACAGATTTGAAAAAATAAATAAATAAATTAATAATAATAATAATAGACTATATTTTATTAAAAAATTACTCGACTATCCGCGTTTGTAATGATCGATAGATGCCGCTTTCTCAACTGCAGTTGTTAGTAAATATTGCCACGTGCATTTATTATTGCGCTTTCTTGTTGTTCTATCATTGTTTCAGCATGAAAGCTATCAGTGGTATGATAATTTCACCTTAGCCCACCAGAGGGCGAGCATTTCATTACAATCGCGGATTGAAGAACGTTACTTTATTAAACTAATTTAATGTATTCTTACTATGAATAGTTACAGTTTATATAAACGTTTAACGCTTAACTGCTTTTGAGGATTAAAATAAACTCCTAAAATTAAAACAAAAAATAAATTTATTTTACCTCAAATCAATAAATTAATAGACTATATATTTTATTCAAATAAAGAATAACTTTTAAATAATAGTTCATTTAAACAATTAAAAACAATTCTAAGATATTTTAATAGTGTTGTTATCATCTATTTACACAAAGATAAAATATGAAACAAGTTTTCTTTAGGACGGAGGACTATTAGTTTCAATCTGGATTTTTTGTAGACCAGTTTTGTGTAACACCAAAATAAATAAGAAATATCAGTCCTATCTTTACAAATTCGGTACAAAATGAAAGGGGAGATTTTTCGGAATCCAGAGTTACAAACAGTTTTTCGACACGACAATTAGATTTTTTTTTTTTTTTTTATTAACTAAAGTATGAAATTTAGGTGGAAACACTTTATTTTAATTCATTTCAATCATTTTAGAAGAGTACGTGGCCCAGTTTTACGGTCAAAAAATGAGATAAAAAATGAATTAAAAATTAAAAATAAAGATAAAGATAAAAATTTTACAGATTATAATTAATAGTCCTCCGTACTAAACTAAATTCTGTCTTTGAAATAATTTTTAATGTTTTTTTTTTTTTTTTTTTTTTCCTCGCTGCTGCTTTACAATTCGATAATTGTTACGCAATTTCCCTAACAGCACACGTTCTCCAAATGACATCCTCAAGATGTCTTATGGATGAAATGGACACCTATGGACATCCTATAGACATCTTCAGGATGTTTTATGGACGAGTGTGTTGTTAGCGATTCACACACATGACGTACATATCAGGTTATTACTTTCCGAACACTATATAAGTGAGGAAAGTATTGTAATCATGTCAAAAATCTGAATTTGAGATTTTGACGTTTCTATACGTCTTGAAGTCTCTTGAGGTACCCCATATTTGCTACTTCTTATGATGATGTGTGTGTGTGTGTGTATGTATGTGAGGGAACACCAGCGCCTAAACACTGTATGAAGTGTATAGTATATGTGTGTGTATGTATGTGAGTGAACACGATAACGCCTAATCTAAACGCTTTGTTCGATGAGCTGAAAGTTGGTACATATGTTATAGGTCACCATAGTACGAATCCTTTTGATTTTGGTGAATCAAATGCTTATAGTTTCTTTACAGGGACACAAAGAAAAATTCTTTATCATTATGATTTATGGACCAAAATTTTTTAAAGTGCGATGGCGTCTAAATGCCTTATTTGACTGAACTGAAAATTTATACACATGTTATGAGTCACCATTGCACGAACTGTATAAATTTTGGTGCATCTAGCGTTTATAGTTTTTTTTTTTTTTTTCTTTACATAGGCACAAAGAAAATTTTTTTATTGTTATGGTCTATATGGGCTCAAATTCTTTAAACTGCGATAGCGTCTAAACATTTTATTCAATTGAGCTGAAAATTTATACACGTACTATAAGTCACTGTTGCACGAAGTACATGAATTTTGGTGAGTCCATCACGGATAGTTTTTTTACAGGGAGACAACAAAAAATTCTTTATCATTATGTCCTATGAGCTCAAATTCTTCAAAGTGCGATAACGTCTAAACGCCATATCGGATTGAGCTGAAAATTTATATACATGTTAAAAAATCACCGTCACACTAACTATACCTAAATTTACATACATATTACATGTCACCATCACACAAACTGTATAAATTTCGGTGAGGTTTATAGGTTTTTGCAGGGACACAACGAAAATTTTTTTATCATTATAGTTTATAGGTCCATTTTTTATTTATTTATTTTTAACATGAAAAGGAAAATAAAAGGTTAATTCTTTATGAATTATTAATGTAAAGAATTTGTGTAATAATAATATGAAAATTAAAATAAATTACTTCTTTTAGTAATAAATGTCAAAGAATTTCTTCAAATTAATATTCAGAAATTAAAAAAAGAAAGAATAAGAATCTGGTGTGTCACTCACACGACTTTCCTTTGCCCTGAAATTTAATACTATAAATAAATACAGATTGGAGATTAAGGTGCAAGATAACAAGTATTGTTAAGTAAACCTATGTTAAACAATTCATATTAGGCTTCGGAAGAGTTTTATATGATAATGAGTTCTGTGTGAGGGGGCTACCGCCCCCCTCAACCCCCCGTTTCATTAATGCACCTACATTTAAAAAGAATTTAATTATGTTATTAAAATTAAAAGTTTACTTAAAATTATACGCACAATTGTCACACGCAACATTCCTTGAAACTTATCAAACTTTTCCAGCAACAAACTTATATTAACTTCAAAATGCAACATTTGGATCTCCTAAAATTATTCGTTTCTTAAGTTACTCTAAGAGACACAGACAAAGATTAAACGTTAAAAAGCCTGACTACAGTAATCAGGAAGCCTCAAAACATGCAAGTATACAAAAAACAAGCGATGAATAGTTAGCTTAAAACATACATTATTTACCATATCTCTATGAGGAATTTATTTCAATTCCCGAACAGCTTTCCTGGATAAAACATACATTATTTACGATATCTCTATGAGGAATTTATTTCAATTCCCGAACAGCTTTCCTGGAAATGGTAAAATATTATTAGTAAAGCACATCCACTAAATAACAAATAACTAGTGTGTTGTGGCCACCACACGACTTTCTTCTATATTTTCCTATACAAATTCACTCCGTAAAAATAATTTCTTAAAATTATTATTTAAAAAAATTATCTTCCATGATAATGCAGACGATTTCCATATTAGAGAAATAGTACAACACTAAAAAAAAAAAAAAAAAAAAAAAAAAGAGTTAAATTTATTCTCAATATTACAATAAAAACAGAAAACATTTTTTTTTTTTTTTTTTTTTGTTAAAAATGAAAAAAATCGATAACTTTATTTTAAATTATCGCAGATAGACGGTTCAACCATTCATTTTAATGGTATTGGCGAGCTCTTTACACAATTTTTTTTATTGTTTTTTTATTTTTTTTCAGCTGACTATCTCTATTACAAAAAATATATATTCGTTTCATTTTGTTCGTTTTCTGTTCGGTAGATAGCAGCACTACTCTGAAATTTAACAAATGGTGTTTCAGAAGAAGCCATATGCAAAAGTCAATTTAATTTTCTTAGTAAGTGTGAATATACCTTGCTACTTTGATGATGCACTCGCGCCTAATTTATTCACCCGATGAAAGGCGGAACTGGAAATTAAGAACGATGTTTTAGAGAAAACCATATGCAGAAGTTACATTACATCACGAGTGCGTTATTGCTACTTTAATGATCCACTGGTGCCTTGCCTAGATATTTCACCTGATGAAGGACCGTGCTGTTATTTTGACCTGAAACAACTGTTACGAATTTTTGGATTTTACGAAGTTATTTATTTATTGAATTAATTATTGTTGGAATTTAAACAAGCTAACCTATAGATGTTTCAACCCTAAAAATTCTCAAAAATTAAAAAGAATGCTCATTTATTATTATATTACTATTTATGATCTTTTACAAAATAATCAGCATTGCATTTTTTATCTCAAGTATTTATTTTTTGCGTTAGCCTTGTAAAATATATATAAGCAATAATAAGCATTAAATGTATCATTTTCCACATAAAACTCAATAGCATTTATAATATCAGTTTTATCTAATTTAAAATAATTAATACTCACTTTAAATAATTATTGACCCTAAGTCATAAAGCATACCAATTTTTTGTATGTCCCTGTAAAAAAAAAAAAAAAAAAAAAAAAAAAACTGCAAATATTACGAACATTATTTTTTATTTTTATGTAAGTTTATTTATTTATTTTTGAGGAAAATGCCCGTTTGTGAATTTCTATAACACATGTCACCAGTTTTTAAAACAATATAATATAAGAGATACCATGGCAAATAAGCACATTAAAGGGACCCATAGAAACGCAATACGTAATGTATTCTAATTAGCATCAATGTCTTATAAAATAAGTATAACATGCCATTTTAAACATGTATTATAAAAAGCACAACAGAAGTGGCGTTTAAGAGTAATAAGAACAAAACTTTGAATAAACACCGTAAAATGCTGGAACTCGCAACAGTTGTTTCAGATCAAAAGAAGACACGACCCTTCGTCAGGCGAACAAAGTAGGCACGAGTGGTGCAATCAAAGCGGCAACGCATCTTGCCGCGTTGTCGCTTTGATTGCTGCACTCGTGCCTACTTTGTTCTGTTCGGCTAAGGGTTGTGTCTTCTTTCGACCCGAAACAATTCTTGCGAGTTCCAGCATTTTATGGTGTTTATTTAAAGTTTTGTACTTATTACATTTTAAACATGCTTTATGTAGTCTTATTAATGTAATTTAGATTTATTAGCAATATATAATCATATTTTAAAATCTAAAAATCATTTAAAATTTAAGAATCTATTCAACGGGGAAGGTGAGCAGCCTGTCTTTTAAACAGTAACAGTGGATATATCTTTTTTTTTTTTTTTTTTTTTTTTTTAGTATATTAAAAAGGAAAAAGACATATTGTGATCGCATTATTCAAATAATAGTTTATTCATACATAAAATAAATTATACATACAGTTGAACTATTGTATGTATGTATGTTCCTCATCGCTTTTTTTACGTTATCCATCCAAGTCTTTCTTGGTCTTCCTCGTTTTCTTTTCTGATTTGGTATATAGTTAAAAGCGATTTTAGGTAATCTTTCATCGTTCATTCTTTTAATAGGACCAAACCAGATTAATTGCTTTTTTTTAACCTCATCTAATATGGTTTAATTTATTTTCATCATTTCTCTGATTCTCTCATTTCTCACTCTCTCCATTCTTGATATCCTGCATGATCTTCTCAGGGCATCCATTTCAACAGCAGCCAATTTCTTTTTTTCCGTCTCCATAATTCTCCATCCCTCTGCTCCATACAGAATATGCTTTTTACATACAATGGAGTTGTATTCCTAGATAACTGCTCACTCCACCAAATCGAATTTAATAGTTTATCGCAGTTGAACTATTACTTATTATTTATTTTAAATACCATTATACAAGAAATGATGACGTGTCCGCGTGGCCTAATGGATAAGGCGTCTGACTTCGGATCAGAAGATTGCAGGTTCGAGTCCTGTCGCGGACGAAATTCTAATTTTTATTTTTATTTTTTTAACGGCAAAAACTATTGCCGTTAAAACTACCGCAAACATTTTGTGCTGAAAGTATGCTGCATTTTGCATATGCTATATTTTATTTTTTCCATTAATTAGAAATATTGAAAATTTGGTACTCTTCGGTACGATTTATATAAAAAATAAATAGAAGTAATAAGTAAAAGAGATTTAAGGTAGCAATAAATCAAGTCAAAATAACTCTAGAAAGAAATCCAAAATTAATAAAAACATCGTAACAAATCATATTAATTAAATTGTAAAGCATAAATGTTTTATTACAGTTCATTGCGTAATTTGAAGCGTTCTATGTAAGCAATATTAATTTTAAGGAAAAAAAGTAATAAAGGTGTGAAAAAAAAAGGAAAATATTGCAAAAATTCGGAAAACAAACTTTTTAAATAAAATAAAATAAATAAATAAAAATGTTGAATAATTGTAATTAGAAAAAAGACCATTAATAATTAAAAAAAAAAAAAGTTTAACACTTTCTTTTTTTTTTTTTTTTTATCTTTTCTTTTCTTCTTGTTTTTAAGCTGATTTTTTTTTCTCTTTTTTTTATTTATTGAAGTTAACAAAATACTAAACTTATTGTATAGAATTAGATTAGGGAGTCTTTAATGTATGAAATATTCAAGTAGAATATTTTGTTGCACAAATAAAATTTAGGAAATGTAAACTGTTCGTAAGAAATGCAAATTTTTCCATGTATTTTATTTGGAATTAAATTTATACCACAAATAAAAATGCACTCAGTTTTTTTAAATACAAGTAATCACTAGATTACTTTAATTTAAGGATTCTATCTATGCCACTAGATGGCAGCACTAAAATAAATTGATAAATAAGAATTTTTCTAATGTATCTCCAATCTTGACGCCATTGATATTGTAATTAGTCATTAAATTTTCAATTTTTCTCTCTGAGAAAATTAATTACTATGTTAGATGGAAAATGTTATTTAGAAATATTAAATATACGATACCAAAATTTATCTTTAATTTTATTATTTTATTTGCTCTTTCAGGAAATAAGGTACATTATAAAATTTAGAGTTTTAGTTATTTTAGTTTTGAGAAAGAATATGTAGTATATTACTAACGTTATCTTGATCAATTTATTTGAAAACAACTACAACTTTCTTTCCATTAAAATTATAATAATTTAAAAGACACTTTTACCATGTTAAAATAATACTGAAAAAAAGAGAGAGAGAGAGAGAGAGAGAGATTTTCTATATATTCAGGGTTTGATGTATATATGTTTTTTTTTTTTTTTTTTTTTTTTTTTCCCCATCAAATTTTTTAAATTGAGTTTTTATTATAGTTACACGTTTAGAGATCCCCTGAATCTCAAAAACAGATTTTTTTAGTGATTGGTACGTGTAAGTGCCTGTTATCAGCATATCTCAAGAACAAATATGAGTAGGAAGTCCAAGCTTGGTAATCTAAATCTGTATCACAAAAGAGTGCTACGCTGAACTTTTCGTTCAGATCAGACAATTTCGTGTATAGGGACATTTTCCAAGATAATTTAGGTCCACAAGCGGCCGAACGGTTCTGCGCTCAAAAGTTGGTAGACGTGTGAGGTGCCAGGTTCGATCCCAGGTCGCGCTCGTCGGCGTAGAAGTTCGGAGTTTTCCATGGTTTTCTCCGGTACTTGCGTAAATACAGGCTAGGACTCCTTAGAAGGACTTCCCCTTCAGGCCTAGTACCCTAGTGCCGTCAATCGGTCTTAATCCCAACATACTTTAAATACATTATGTCCATGGGCGAAATTTTTGGCAGGTACAGTTTAACATCAATAGACTGCACTAAACAAAACGACAAGAATGTACATTTTTTATCTGCATAAAAGCATGTTTAAGGGAGGCATGTTTAAAATAAGGCTTGAAAATCTTTCACTGTTCGGTTACAGGGCAACCCATAAGAACTAGAATCTAATGATACTTCAAAATTGCTGGAAAGGCATTTCAGGTTGTACGTATTGTGTATTGTTAATACAAAAACAAGATTATATATTACACAACAGTACACAGTGTAATACGTCTATGATTTATAGAAGGCCTACAAGGTACCGATAACACTGTTTGGCATGAAAATTGCCTCTGACACCATTTCAACATATTCTTATGTAAAATGACCTCCTGAATCCGAATATCACCACCATTTTGTCCAATCACCCACCGTTATCTAGATACATACCCTCCCTCATTTTTATCATTGTTTGCTAATTTTATACCCATCAGTTTGATTTGGAGAGGGACGATGATTATTTAAACCGTTAAATGTCTTCTGACCTGAGGAGCTACAGAGGTAGAAAGTTCTAAAACACGAACATTTGTAGTAAGGAGGAAATTTGAGGGGATTTGTGCCCAGAAAACAAAAGAAAATCAATAAAAACAACCAGTTTTTGTTTGTTTCTTTCTTTTTTTTTCCCGCAATATTTCTCTTATTTTTTACATATTCCAGCTTCCAGTTTGCCATTTTCTTACCAAAACACCCCAAATAATAAAAATATTATACAGTGAAAATTTTTTCAAAATGTTGGTAAAGTCTTAAAGCCCTCGCAAGGAAGTTTGACTGATTCACTGTACGACGTTTGCTTTCAATAACTCCCACGTTAAATGTTTTGGGCAGTAAAATATCCTCCTTTGACACGTGTTAAAGATCACCACACAAGATTACCACAGTCGAGAACACCATAAAGTTCACTCTCTTATCTCAAAACGTGTACTAAAGGTAGATAGCGACTGACGATTACAATGATAACAGCAATGACCTTTAACACGTGTCAAATCAGGAGATTTTACTGCCCAAAACATTTAACGTGGGAGTTATTGAAAGCAAATGTCGTGCAGTGAATCAGTCAAACTTTCTTGCGAGGGCTTTGAGACTTTACCAACATTTCGAAAAAAAAATTCACTGTATAATTTTTAGTATTTGGGATGTTTTGGCAAGAAAATGGAAAACTGGAAGCTGGAATATGTAAAATATAAGAGAAATATTGCGAAAGAAAGAAAGAAAGGAACAGAAACTGATTGTTTTTATTGATTTTCTTTTGTCTTCTGGACACAAATCCCCTCCTTACTACAAATGTTCATGTTTTAGAACTTTCTACCTCTGTAGCTCCTCAGGTCAGACGGCATTTAACGGTTAAAATAATCATCGTTCTTCTCCAAATCAAACTGATGGGTATAAAATTACCAAACTATGATAAAAATGAGGGAGGGTGTGTATCTAGAAAACGGTCGGCGATTGCGCAAAATGGTGGTCATATTCGGATTCAGGAGGTCATTTTACATAAGAATCTGCAAAAATAGTATCGATCTCCATTTTTTTTTTTTTTTTTTTTTTTTTTTTTTTTTCAGAGCAGTGTAATTAAGCTATTTTTTATTAATGTAACCATGTCCAGGAAAACTGTTCAGGAATACAAAGAAATTCCTGATACCCATACGGTAAATAAAGTTTTTATTATTATTATTATTATTAAATTTTCAGAGTATATATATATTTATATGTTAGCAATTTGCATACAGCGCTACAGAAATATCACCCTATTTGCATGCAACGTTCATTCTATGCCCTTGATAAAGTAATGATGTTTCAATCTCAGTTTGCTCCTTTTTTCGGCATGTTTAACCAATTTTCTACTCCTTCATTTAATACTTGGTTACATCTGCTGCAATGTGTGAGAAGGTTTTCAATATAGTTTCAAGAAGTGGTGATTGTGAAAGTAGTCTGAATAATTGGAAGTAAAATTTAAATTTAACAGCACCCTTGAATTCTATATAAATGCAGAGTTGCCAACATTTTAATTTATTTCGGAGCATTTTTAGCCCCGCCTTTATTTCATACAACATTTTTTAAAGAATTTTCCCCCCTTATTTTATTGCAGTTATTTATTGGAGATAATTAATCTGTAAATAAAGTGGTGTGAAATAAAAGCGGGGCTTAAACTGCTCCAAAATAAATTAAAGTTTTCGCAATTCTTTAAATGTGGGTACTATAACGGGGGTTGAAGGAGGGGGGGGTAGCCACTCTCACACAGAGTTATTTGTAAAATAAAACTACTCTTAAACCCAGTTATTTTTTTTATTTTTTTTCTAAGGTAGGTTTATATGCAGCAATTTCTACCTTACCCTTAAATCTGCAAACTGCCCATGTAGTATTAAAATGCAGGGAAAGAGAATTTATTATTTAAACATTCATTATTAAAACGTATAATTATTTACGTGGTGTCTTTCCTATTTCTGATGTATCCATATATAACACCGCGTCCGGAGAGCATTTACGACCCTGCATTGATATATGATTCTGAATCGTCTGCATACACTCTACCTCTTCTAGAATTTCCTAGCGTTGTACTGAAACACATCGATGTTGGAATCCTGCTAAACAAACTAAGAATGCTTTTTATTACTAAAAATTTTTAGTATGTAATTTTTATGTTCAAAAATAAATAAATAAATAACAGAAAAGAGCATTGTTTAAGTTGTTCGCCACTATACTTGATAAACGTATTCTAGAAAAATAAGTTAAGTTGCTTTACAAGACATAGAATATTCGGTGTTCTATAAACTAAATTCCACACAGTGTCTTTATTTTTCTACTACAAAATTAATTTGAAATGTTTTCTTATCTGAATTATAGGATTAAATTAATTTTTCTAAATATTTTTGTAAAAGCAAAACGCTAAAATTTTTCGCTTAAAAATAAATGAAATAATATTTTTTCAGCAAATTTTCAATTTCTTGTATTATATTAAGTACAATTTTTAAGTTAAATAAAGGGTAATGTGTGTATATATATATATTGTATTGTATAATTCTGATTCTACTTGGTGTGAATTTTTATTTTTGTATTTATCTTCATAATTTTTTTCATGTTTCTGCTGTTATTCGTGTAATTACTTTCTCTTGCCCATATACAGTCATTTGCAAAAGTTTAAGACCAGTAGCCGATTTTCAGTATTTTAACACATTGCATCATTTGCGCAGATTATTGCTGATGGCATCAGACGCATTCTACTACTATAAATAAGGGTGGCCGGCACGTTTATCGCCAGTTGTTTATTGGACTTTGTCGTAGACAGTACTGTTGTATAATTATTGTAATGGGTAAAAAACCTTCACTTACAGTTACAAAAAGGTCAGAAATGTTGATCCTGCATAAAATTAGATTTTCTGAACGTCAATTAAGTTCGAGGGTAAATGTGAGCAAGACAGTTGTGCATCAAGCTATTAATAAATTTTAAATTTGGGGAAAATTTGGGGGCCTTAAGAGAAGCGGCCGCCCCAGAAAAACACGAGTGCACGTGATGATCATGTGATAAGAAGGATAGTCGTATGAGATCCAAGAACTCTCCTGCAATACAATTAGACATTCTCTCTGGCTGCAAAAAGCACCAACGTCAGTATGAGTACTATTTCAAGACGTTTGGCCAAAGATTTCGGTTTATCATTTCATAAGCCAGCAAGGAAACCTCGACTTACTCCAAGTATGAAAAAGAAACGATTGACTTTCGTCAGACAATATCAGATTTGGACAGTATAGCAGTGAAGTAGGGTCTTATTTTCGGATGAGTCAAGCGTGCAGCAATTTCTGCACGTGCTACAAGTGTCCGCCGCCCAAGGGGAAACAGATATCATGAGAGATATACGATTCAAACTGTGAAACATCCTCTAAGCCAAATGATATGGGGTGTAATTTCTGTGTCCGGTATTGGTACTGCTAGTTTGTATTTTGTACCTCCTAAAAGAAATCACTCTGAATGAAAAGCGGTACCTTAATTTGTTACGTGAGAAGTTGAAGCTTCACCATGCGTGTTCATTAAATGTTCAATTTTTATGCATAATTGGGCTCCGTGTTACAGGGCGAAGATTCTCAAGAAATATCTGAGGGCACAAAAAATCAAAGTGCTTGATTTGACAGGTAACAGCCCAGATTTGAATCCAATAGAGAATTTGTGGTCTTTTGTGAAAAATAAAGTCGCCGAAAAGCAACCATCCACTGCTACGGCACTTGTTGAAGCAATAAAGAATGTCTGGTGCACAGACATTTCTAAAGCTTACTGCAAGTCTCTTACTTGCTAGCCTAAGAGGACAGCACAAGTTATTAAAAACAAAGGAGGTCCTACAAAATACTGAGTTTAATTACCGTAAATAACCATGTAAAGTCTATTTCGTTCTTTTATATGTAAAATATGTATGCTATTTTTGTGGAATTCCATTAAATATGATTTTTCTATGGGTGGTCTTAAACTTTCGCTAATGACTGTATATGGTAGGCTGACCAGATCAAAGTACCTTTATAATAGAGAAGCATTAAAAATTGCTACAATTATCAAGTTATGGATGTATTTTTTCATTCCTAATAAATAAGGACTAAAAATAAAGTGTTATTAATTAATAATTTTGTTTCTACAATTTTTTAAAACTTAGAAAAATGCCTTCAAAAAAAAGGGCGTCCCCATTTGTCCCCAGAAAATGGGGACGTTTGGTCAGTATAGTATATGGTAAAGCTAGAGAAAGCATTATTTTCGGGTTAAATTTTCAAAATTTAGTTTTTGTTATATTTAAACGTTTTGAGGTCTCTTGCATTCGAAAATGGTTAGTTGTTAGTGCATGGTTGTATTTGTTATCAGCATGTCTCAAGAATTATTATATTTAATCAATAGACAGATGAGTAGAAAAATAATTAAAATTTGAATTTCTAATGGTTTTCTCTTTCTATTTTACAGACTATTGACTCTCTTCATTGTCAATGTAGCTACGTCACGTGAGCTCTGGTAGCTGACGTCCTTTACCATTATCTGCATTCTGCTGCCGCACATGAAAAAAAAAAAAAAATAATGACGGATTTCCTTTCCGCAAAAATTCGTCTGTGTAATGTATGCCTATAGTGCACGTTTTAAACATCCTCTTGTACTATATTTTCATGTTACATGTACAATTATGTTATATGTATGTAAAGTGCTCAAGTTGCTCTGGACGAAAACTAAATAACCATTGTTTAGCTAGCAGTAAATATTGTTTTTATTGTTTTTATTTTTTTAACAATGCACATTTCTATAGAAAAGATTGTCTTTCTAGTAAGCCTTGGGATCCTATTCGCAACATTTCATTGAAACGTTAACTGGTCTGTATATTAGATATACAGAGTTCTGTTAAACGAATGAAAAACATGTTGCGCCGTTTTTTTTTTTGTTTTTTTTTTAATAGTTTAATATTTTAAGTACATTTTTGCTTTCTTATATTTTCTTTGTTTTATCCAATACCAAAAACTGCTTAGGAATATGTTAAATTGAGATGGTACATTACATTCGCAGACAGAAGTCATATACTCAAAGATGAATGTCTTAATTCAAATGATATACTATACTATGAAGTGTATTTTAAAAACAGACTGAGAAGAATGAATGATTTGATTTTTATCACTCGTCATTTTTAAAATATTTTTTAATGCTTATTATATTTCCTAAAATAAATATATAAAAACAGAACAACAACAAAAAAAAATGTCCGATCAACCTTTTATATAATATATAATATTATATATAAGGGGCGATAAAATAGCCCAGAAAATTTTTTGTAACCAGAATTGAAAGAAGGCTCATTGGCTGATTACATAGAGACCTATGACGTAGCTTACCGAACTATCCAATGAGAGTGGCTCTTCTTTCAACCCTATTCTTTTGAGTCAATGGAAGCAAGTTGATTTGGTAAACTGTACAACATATTTTTTTTAATGACAAAGTAAATCTAGAAAAATCAGCCAACAAAATAAATTTAATTTTCCCAACACATGTTTTTCCACGTACTAAAATAAAGCCAGTGTATTTACATAATTGTATTATACTGATTATCTGTATAATTATCTAGCGTATAATGTATCATTTGCATGAAAAGATTATGAAATGTATTTTTTCTTCGTCTTTGAATGTATATGTATTTTAAAATAATCATAAGCAGTTTAATAGAAATCATTGTTCATGTTCTCATAACAACGAGTTCTTTGTTATTATTACTATTACTTTCTTTTTTCTTAATTGCACACTTTAGGTCATATGTTCTGAAATGACATTGCAGAATACGTATCTAAAAGTGTGTGTCATAATCAATATAATTTGCTAAAATCAACAATAGTTGCATTAAGCTTGAAAAAATAAATAAATAAATAAATAATAAAGCAAATTTTAATTTTTGTGTGATTATAACGTGTGATACAGTTTGTTAGCCCTGCGTGTTTAATCTTACATATATAACTTTTTAAATACTAAATCAAGTGAAGAAGTACCATTTTAAAGAAAAATGTTTAATTTCTATTTAAACTTAAGAGTTTTTATTGTATTATCATTTTGATTTCTTTTAATTGATTAGTAGATACTTTAGTATCTTTTTTTTTTTTTTCTCTCTTTTTTTGATTTGTGATCGTTTTGTACTGTAAACATTTTTACGTTCTATACCAACTGTACATCTATCTTGGCACAGTATTATATAAATGAAAATTTACTTTTCCTTTCCCGTATCGAAACATCATGAATAGATTAATCTATATATCCATTGCAATTTACGAAAACTTGATTGGGTTTAATGTTGCATTATAGCTACACGCAATGGGCAGATGGCTACAGTCTGGGATTTACATCTTAGAGTAATTCGGAGACATGCCATCGCAATTTTGATCCTCTTCGGAGAGGATGGCTCCCTTGCTTCGTTAAACCCCTGAGTTAATTTTCAAAGATTTGAGTTCAGTGAATAGAATTAGTAGAATTAGTAGAAAAAGCAATTCTGTTATATTACCTGAAGTTTCCTACACTTCCCTATCTAATTACCTCCTACATTTAAACATTTGTCATGGCTGATCACGAGCTTCAGAATCCCCATGTTATACAATTCTGCCACTAGTTTATGCCAGTGCATTCCACGCTTTTTTGATCGGATCGTGACTGGTGATGGAATATGGGTCGTAGGCGTCTCATATCAACCCAGGGAACAAACGCCAATCACTTGAGTCCCGTCAGCCCTCATCACCGCCTGTGATATCGGGTTTTTTGGCTAAGAAATCAATCGCCAATATATTTTTAAAAGTTATACTAAGTTAGCCGTAACTGAAAAAATTGGGTGTTGTTCTTGGCATCATAATTTGTGGTTTTGTGTAAAGTTATCCAGCCAAAATTTTATCACTTCTGCCTCTGCTTTTGCACTGAAAGGACGGTCTTTTTGATTCCTTCTCTCCCCGTGTCCATGCCGTTCCATTTGTGCATCCATCCATTTTATTAGAAAATGAACATTATTTTGATGTTTTCAAAAGGATTTTTTTCTGCTGTAACTCTATAGTGTTGAATTATTTAATGATAAGCATTATTGTTACGAAGTTGAAGATAAATAAAACACTTTAACGTCAGCATCGGATTTTGTGTGATTGTGTTCACAGTCTTGAGTTTTTAAATTTCATCACTTACGGCCAGCAGTTTTAACGAGCTTGATTGTTTCTCACTATTTTATCAATGCATTGCTTCATAAAAATATAAGAAATTTAAGCATCGTCAAAAAGTGCCTTTATCGTCAATTCCTTTCTTCAAAAATAGTGCAACAAACTTCTTCACTCCCCCCCCCCCCAAAAAAAAAAAAAAAAAAAAAAAAAGTGAAAATTCAAACAGATTCTCTCAAAACGAAAGGTCATGTCAACTGTTTTTAGGGATCGTAAGGTGAATTTTTTCATTTTTTATTCCACTTTAATGACTGATGTTTGTTCTCTGGGGTAATGCATGCTGGACATCTACGTCTCATCACTCGATGAGGAAAGAGCAGAAGAGGGAATTTATTATGGGAATTCTGAAGCTCGTAACCAGATAGACAAACATTTTAAATGTAGGAGGTGATTATGTAAAGAAGTAAATGAAGCTTCAGGTGTATAACAAAATTGTGTTTTCCCGTATATATTGTGTTTTTCATTTTGTATAACTAAACAGTCTTCATTTTCTAGACGATCCACGTACTTTACTTTAGAGGTCTTCGTTAACATGTAATAGAAAATTTATCTCGAAGTTTTTTCATTAGATTACCGAGCGTCGTCAAATGAGGACGGGGCTTTAATTTTGAAACTAACAGAAGAGTTTTTGAATTTCATCTATTTCGCGCTTAGCAATTCGTATTATTTCAGATTTGAAATAGTTATTGAATTATATTTAGCAAAATTGATTCAGACATTAATGGGTTATTTTAATTTTAATATAATTCTTAGTTTTTAAACATAACCGAATACCATTCGTCACATGTCAGTTTTTCAGTACATACATATACCTATATTTCGTTTTTTATAATACTGTGCTAAGATTCGTGAAACCTTCTTGTCCAAGGTTATTTTAGAAGTTACAAGGAAACTGAAAAGAAGGAATATAAAGGTTCTGTTGTTGATGAGAAGCTTGGATTGTCTTCCTCTTTTTGATTTGTTTTAGCTTAATGTTTCTTTGCCATTGTTTTGTGTCGATTAAATACTCACAAACACGAAAAATGACACCGTCTGGCACGAGTGCATAATGTACAACTATCTTTTATAGAAATTTAAGTTGTATTAAGCTTCAATAAAATGTCCTGGATATAATTTTGTTTCCTACTTTTTTTTCATAATTTATTTCACACACAATATTCACAATTTCACACCTTGCATAACTTATCGAAATTATTTTGTGTAGCCCTTGTTGGAGAGAAATTGTTAATTTAAGACATTCGCCAAACTGTATCGTACATTGCGTTCTATAATTCGAAATTACACCCAAGTTCTTTAAATATTTTTTAATGGGTCATAAAATTTATCTATTTATTAAGGAGATAATTTCAAATTTAAATAAGTTTTCCAAAATAAATCATTCCTAAATTAATAGATAGACAAATAATTTCGTTAATAATGTATTTTATTAAATATTTTTGTCTCTTATACAAAAAAGTTTAATTTCATTCAAAACCACTTTAGGTAGCACTCAGATATGATTGAATAATAGAGAAAAAAGGGGAGTAGTTACACAATAAATATAGATGTTATGCCATCATACACGGCAGTGTAAGGTTTCTCCATCTTTCCTCTTTATAATAACTCTCAAGCAAATCATAGAGAACTTAGATTTCACAATTCTAGGGCACTTCGGGATCTTGGAATAGGGAGAACAATTAGAGGCTCCATTCGATAGATTCTTTCCAGAGACGAATCATAGGTGTTTTGCCAACTCTTCTGGTCGCTCATATCTTTCATATTTTGAGATTAAAAATTCAAAGGCAGTTGATGCGGGATGAAGCAGGATTTGTGTATCTGGAGAACCACCGGGAGAATCCATCACTGCCTCGACGAAAAGTAGTTGACCAAGAACCCGTTCTCGCACTTCTAATAGACTCACTGGTTACCCAGTTGACATTATAGAACAAAAGAGGAAAGACGATCTCATTTCTTTCCCTTCTCCTTCAATTTTACAAGCAGCACTTATAAATCTATCTTATTCTTATTTAAAAGCAAAAAACTTTTTTTTTAATCGAAATATTTACATGCAGATTAATAATTACTTTCCATTATTCTACCACAAAAAATATTTATACATAAATAGCTATATACTTAAATGAAAAATCATTTATGTATCTATATACATATCTAAATGTGTAATTTTAATTACAACAGCCCTGTAAACTGATAACCAATTATATTCTTAACATGTTCCACAGAATCCATGCTTTTAAACACTCCAAAAACAAATATTTATTTCATTATGTTTAATAGAGTATAACCATGTTAAATTGCACTTATAAGAAATACCGTCTGTAGACCGTAATGGTATGAAATTCTTTTGTGTGCCCCTGTACACGAGACACAGTTATTATATCCACCAATAAAAAGTGTGCAATTAATTCATTGTACTCATAATTATTTTACATCATTTGACATCATTTGGATGATTACAGAATGTCATCAGAATTCTTTTTTGGGGTCCTGTAAGTAAATTATTTAGTTTATACATACTTTTTAAACATATCCAGTTTATACATACCTAGAAAAAAAAAAATGTTTTTAAGCATCGAATGCTGCAGAAACGCGTTAAAATGCGCTTAAATAAAAAAAAAATCTGCCCAAAGACTAAAGTAATGAAATTCTTTTGTGTGTCCCTGTAAATAAGCTAAAAACATGTATGTTAATTTTGTTTTGTTGAACGCAGTGTAATCACGTTAAAATGCATTTAAACTAATTTCTGCCAATATGTTGTAATTGTAAGAAATAATTTGGTGTGTCCGTGTACGTGAACCATAAACTATATACACGCCAAAAACTATACAGCTATTTCCGCATGCCGCGAGAACGTGTGTTCCAATTTGTGTGGCAATCGGGGAATTTTTGAGGCCACTATCATAGTACAGAGAAATTTTGTTCACAGGCCGTAATGATAAGAAAAACTTTGGTGTGTCATTCAAAACCATACATTTTTGGTATACATTCAAAACCATACAGCTGATTCCGTGTAGCTCACGAACATGTGTACCAATTTACAAGGGATTCGTACCATTTTTCCGACTGCTATCGCGGTACACATAGGCACACAGAACCCAAAATCTTTTTGAGTCTCCACATGGAGGACGTTTCGGTAATTATTAATTTATATATATATATATATACATATAATTAGGTGATTTTAGAAATATAGAAGATCTAAAAACAGAGAGATAAAGTTTTATGACAGCGACAAGCTACTAGTTTTGAAATGTAATTTAGAAAAATAAAATGATTCAACAGTTTAAGAAAATCGATGAATTACGAATTACAAAAAAGTTTCGTGATATCAAATCGAAGTTTCGTCATGTTTATATTAAATATTTTTGATATTAATAATATTTGAATAAAGACTGACGCGAACATTATATAGTATCGGTATTATTATCAGATTTTATCATCGATTTAAATTTGCTTTCATGTGCAGTACATGCATTTTGCATACAAGTTTAATATTCTTAAATAGAAATTTAATAATATTTATAAAAGCAAAATAACGTGTATTATTCAAATTATACTTCTGAAAATCCAACCTGAACGAAACAGTTTAATTTTTTATCGACCCAAACACAAGAAAACAAAATAAATAATTTAATTAAAAAAACCTTTACTTGCTTCCTTCTTGGGCGAAATACTTTCTGCAGGGCGCCTTGCTTTCGTCGACGGCGACAACTGTGTTAAAGACTTCTTTTTCTGCAAGTGTTCAATGTTCTGAACGTCGTTGCGTAACTACCACCAAAAGGTGGCACACCATTTTGTCCATACCCGTTGCATCGTTGTCGTTGCAAGAATTAGGGTTAGTAATTATCTCAAATATTTCGTGAAACGTTGCGTATTTATGGTTATTATAGTTTGCGAATTTTGTAACATTATCAAAGCACAGCCTCCTTAACTAGATGCCTGTCGCGTAGCTCGGAAACTAGGCAACAGTTGAAGCGGTAGACAGCGCCATCTAGTACAGATTATGGGACTATTTTATTCAACTGTCACCAATAATTTAAAGAAGTGATACATGATATATACAATCGACGTTTCTTCGATTCTATTCGCCTTTCATGTATATTATATCCCACTTTTAAAAAATTTTGGTGGCTGTTGAATAAAGAAGTCACGCAATCTGTACCAGGTGGTGCTGTCTACCGCTTCAACTGTTGCCTAGTTTACGAGCTACGCGACAGGCATCTAGTTAAGGAGGCTATGATCTAAGTCTATTTTAATTTCTTCATTAAAAACTTTAGTTAATGCTTTAGTGATTTTCCGAGTTTTTATATCGTTTTTATGTTCTTTAATTCTTGTTTCTATTTTTATTTTAGGCATCCCAATATAGCATTTAGGCTTTTTTTTTTTTTTTTTTTTTTTTTTGCTATTAATAAAAGGGATTTTACAATTTCCTGCTGTTTCTAGTGGGGGAAGGGGATCGTTATTATTCCTGATGAGTTGAAAAATGTTAGGTTGGGTTTAATTGGTATACTGATATTATATTTTGCTGCAACGTTTTTAATTTTATTAGAGGCACCGCAATCATATGGGATGGAGGATGTTAATTTGAGGGTAAGTTTTTCAAAATTGGGGATTCTGATAAAAGTTTTTAATCCCTTTTTTTTATATTAAAAACTGTTATATAATTTTTGCACCCAATTTTTAAATAATTTAATTTAAGAATCCCCAGTTTTTAAAAACCTACCCTGAATATATGAAATAAATTAATAAAGGATAGTTAATTAAATTGCTATAAAGTAAAATTATCTATCATAGAATATCGATAGAATATCGATCAGATCTTCATCTGTAAGTTAAATAATAATAATGAAAAGTATTTTTGTTCTGTAGAATTTTGATTGAGAAATACTTTTACTAATTAGTTCTTAATTAGTAATTAAATTTATACTACTTCGACTAAGTTATAACGTGAAGGATTTTAAGAAGCATTTAATATTTAAAATAATAATAAGAATAATACTATATTTTATCACAAAACCTATATGTAATATAACAATAAGTAAGAATATATGCTTGAATTAATATGTCTTAACATCTCAGTATTGGAAATTTATGAAATTGTTCTATATGCATTTTTACAATTGCTACTTCAAGTCGTCCATCTCCCATACCTCAGTAAAAACGCGCTTCTTTCGGGGTTCTTACACTCCTTTTTTTTCAGTATCAGTAAAATTTTATAGCAAGTTTCGTCGAAAAATAAGCTTATAATTTTAAATAAAATTTTATTGTATTTGTGGTGGTAGTGTCCTTGCAAAAGCGCAGAGACCTGCGCTAGGAAGCCTGTCTTTGAGCAGAACCACAACAAAGCAAGTACTGTGTTGCCAGATTGTCGAAAGTCAATTTCCCCCAAACAGTTCTCAAAATTCCCCATATCAAAGATTTTTTCCAAAAAAATCCCCAACTAAATTTATACTAAAAATGTAATATTTTGAAAAAAGTTAAAAAATATTTTATAAATTTAAGCTCACATTTTTCTCTAAACAATGCTTTATATATATATATAATACCCAAATAACAGAAAATAATAAACAAAAAACAAGAATAACTTTCAACACACTAGTTTTTGCAAAATTGCATGCATTACATACATCTGATTTACAATTATATCATACAATTAGATTACAATTACATCATACAATTAGATTACAATTAGATCATACAATTATATACATCTGAGTAACTTTCTGAGTCTAGTTCTCTCACTTGTAGTCATTCGTACTTAAACTATATATATGTGTGTGTGTGTGTGTGTGTGTGTGTAACGTTTTTTATAGACTATAAAATGCAAGACAAACAAGGTATACTAAAAACAGCTTAAAGAGCTTGCATTAAACTTGATATTTCCCGTCTACAAGTTTAATTCAAATTGAGGTTTACGCTGGTCCAGCTTACTAATTATTACTGATCATTATCTACTCGATTATTCAAGCTAAGCAACAATCAGTACGTATCAAACAAACATTATGCTTGCTACAAGACCCATAAAGTAAATAACTCTTGAAATCAGGGACTACAAGAAAAAAAAAACAGAATACATTTTGTACTCAGAAGTTGAAAATGTTACTCTTCTGTTTCTAAAACAGCATCCAGAATCAATGCCTTATTATCTAATAAATTTAACCTCTTTTTTTTTTTTCTTTTTTTTTTTGTTTGTTTGTTTCATTTTTTGTAGTATTTTAGGAAAAAGTAATATTTTACTAATTTTAAAGAAAACCCCAGATTTCCCCCCAAAATTTTTCTTTTCCCTAAACTACTCCCCCCCCCCCACTAAATCTCTGACCCTAAAAATGTCCCCTGACGCTTCGAAACTCCCCAAATTGGGGAAAAATCCCCAAGTCTGGCAACACTGCAGCAAGTAGTTTATGCCAAAACATACATTTTACAAAGATTGTTTCAAAATTGGCTAAGAGGGTCTTGAAAAAAAAAAAAAAAAAAAAAGTCAATGGAAAAATCAGTTTATATTTAGATTATTTTCGTCTGCGGTATCGCGCCCACTTGAGGACGCAGGACGTAGGTGGATGGCAGAAGCGCTAAGAGAGATGTATTTCGACCTTGTTCTTTTTCATGTAAGATCACTCCCGTTGGCTTCTCGTTCCGTTATTCTACACTAAAGGGGTAGGCCGTAGGCCATAACTTCTTTTGTCTGCTTCTGAATTTTTGCCAAAATCACAAGTTGGAAATTCAATATTTCAGTAACAACAGCCATCCAGTATATCCAACAAATAAAAATAAATTTCTGTTTTCTTTTTTTCGCCTCCTTTTCTTATGTTAACAAGATCTTTCAGGGAAAAGATATTTGCAACTCATTTTTCTGTTGCATAAAATAGTAATCGGTTATACATAACGAGTCTGCATTTATCTAGAATTACATTTCATGCAGGGAATTTATTTAATTATTTAATTATTTTTTATTAATATTATTATTAATTTTATTTTTCATTTATTTATCTATTTTTGTGGGAGGGCGGAGTTCGTGGAGTTAAATAATATTAATTTAAATGTAATTATTTATTTTAACAAACAGCATACATGTTTTTATTAGGTTGGAGGCTTTTTTCTTTCAAACGAAATAGATCAGATGAAAATAGCTTTTATTTTTTACTTTTTCTCTAGAGAGTAGAAATAGTAAAAGAAATAAAAGCTCGTAAATCCAATATTTTCTTTAAAAATAATATATTGGATTCAAGAAAATTTTCGACTTCCAGATTTCGATGGATTTATACGTATTAAAATCTACCGAACACGACTTGGACATGTTTAGAAAATGTCTATCTGTCTGCCTCTCTATCAGAAATGTCTGTCCGAAGGGCAGTATCCGCAAAAATCTCACGAACCACTAAATGAAATTTAACTAAACTTTATTTTTAGTGGAACCTTGACTTAAATTGTAACTGATTTATTGGAGGGTTAGTCACTCAACTGGTGGCACTATCAACCCGTTTTTCTATAATTTTTAGTCTGGCAGTAAAGACAAAATTTCGAAGAAATATATTTGAGGAGAATCATTTTAAACCAATCGTTGCGAAATAAAACAGAAAGAAAAAAAAATTACAATAGTGATATTTAACCGAAAAGACCTCACTCAATTTAGTTGCATATCGGCCAATAAATGGTGCTGCAACATTTTTGTATCTCAGCCTCTGATATGTATACTTAGCTGTATCTCAGCCTCTATAATGTATACTTAGTATGGGGGTTTGTTGTTATAAAAAGCTATGCTAAGCATAGTTCAACTTCAACACAATGTTAAATAAAAACAATAATAAATATAATGGCCAGCATCACAATGCCTGGACGTGTTCAATAATTTCAAATAATAATCATTAACATACACATATAATAAAAAGAAAAAGCAAGCAAAAGAAAAAAAATATATATATGTATATATATCCACTTAATTAATAAACGGTAAATTTTGCAATTTTTGTAACTATCGTTTAAAGATGCTACGCGTACTCTTCAGTGTAGCAACTCTACGCAGGCCGTCCTCACCTAGGTGAACTTACAAAATTTTGGTAAGATGTAATTTTAAGCTCCGAGAGCTGTCTATTGGCTTGACTAGAACTAAATCACCCTCCTTAAATTCTGTTTTAGTGTTAGAGCATTTAGGTCATTGTTGTAACCAATTAAGATAATCAGAAGACTATTTTTTCCAAAAGCTGATATAATCTCTGAACCAACTGCTAACGATTCAATCTGTTTTGAAAATTTGAGGTAAAATGCAAATCGGGTGTAAAGATGATCCAATTAAAAAATGAACGAAAGTTAAAGCCTCAAGACCGTTTGGTTAGCTTGAAAAGGGGCATAATAGTGTAGAATTCATGACATCTTCAAAAAGGGGTCAGGAATTCCTCATTACGTAATATAGTGTCATTTACAACTCTGGGTATATGAAATTTTAATGACTGAACCACCGCTTCCCATAGTCCACCAAAGAGTGAAGAAGATGCCGTTTAATAACTTCATTAGCTAAATAATTATTAATTTCTTCCTTATCGGAAAAGAAATTTTTGAGAATTCTTTTAAAATCATTATTAGCGCCATAGCATCCTTAACTAGATGCCTGTCGCGTGGCTCATAAACTTGGCAACAGTTGATGCGGTAGACAGCGCCACCTGGTACAAATTGCGTGATTTTTTTATTCAACTGTCACCAATAATTTTAAGAAGTGATATATGATATGTATAATCGACGTTTCTTCGATTCTATTCGCCTTTTATGTATATCATATCCCACTTTTAAAATTTTTTGGTGGCTTTTGAATAAAAAAGTCGCGCAATCTGTACCAGGTGGCGCTGTCTACCGCTTCAACTGTTGCCAAGCTTCTGAGCCACGCGACAGGCATCTAGTTTAAGAGGCTATGATTAGCGCCAACAAAGTTGGTGTCAATGTCACTGTATATTCCTTCTGGATGATATTTCCTTGCTATAAGACGTTTCAAAGCTCCAAGGAAGTACTCGGTTGGCAAATCACTAACAATCTGTAAATGCATTGCTTTTACAGCAAAACATATAAAAATAGAAACAAAATATGTTCTTACTTGTTTACATCTGTTGGGCAAAGATTTCACCTGAAATGGACCGCAAAACCTCTATACCGTCCTACGTGGGTAAAAACTCTTAAAATATTTACTCTCGTAGCAGGCAAATCTGGCATTAATTGCTGCTCACCTCTAACGTTTATTTTGTTGCATACAATACATCCTCTTAATGATTTTCGCATGATGTTTCGTCCTCTAGAAATCCAGAATTTTAGTCTTATGTTCGCTATTATAGCTTCAAGACCTGTATGGAAATACAAAGCATGGAAATAGTTAATAATAATAAAAGTGAAACTATGATCTGAGGGAATTAACATTGAAAAAATTTTCTATCTGCTAAGTTAGAATTTTTTAATCTACCTCTTACTTGGGAACGTTTTGTGTCGTCCAAAAGAGGACTTAAGTTTAAAATTTTACTAGAATTGGGAAAATGGGTGTTCACTTAGTTAAACAGTTAATTTTTTCAGAAAGGGATATCCCCCGAATGTTTTTTACTATAAAAATGAGTGTGCAAGTTCGTCAGTCTTAAGACAACCAGTTTCTAGATATATAATGGATTTCTTGTATTATTTACGAACCTTCTGCACCAGGCTAACACTCTTTGAAGTCTTAGGAATGAGGAACAGTCTTTTATTACATCTAGTGACTCAATATTCTGGACTAATGCTTATAATTGATTATTTGGTATTTCCTTTAGTTAACGTAAAAACAAATCATTTGTATCGAGAGATGTTCTATTAGAAGAATTAATTTTCATGCAAGAAAGTTGGTCCAAACCACCATAGATCATATTGTTTAATTTTGTTTGGATCTGGAGATGATATCAGTTAGAATATCTCTGGTGTTAACAATCACGCTTTGTTAGTTCATGAATGATGCTTACACGACTTCTTAAAATTGGTTTAGTTCAAAAACAGGCTTTTTGATACAGTCTAATATATAATACTATGCTACTGTCGGACCACAGAAAAATGTCGCGTATATATTTTTTTTAGAAAGTGATTACCTTTGAAACTAACTTCATTAACAGGACAGCACCAAAAAGTTCGAGTTTGAAAATGGTAACTTCACTGTAAAAAAAATTTGTGTAACTATTCACCAAAAATGATGGCAACTACTCTACACCAAAAATGGTGTAATGAAATTTCTGGTGTAATGAAACACCATTAATTTTGGTGTAAGGAAACACTAAAAATTATTAGTGTTTCATTACACCAAATAAATGTTCATTACACCATATTTGGTATAAAGTAGTTGCCACCGTTTTTGGTGTACAGTCACTCAAAAATATGATTTACATTGTAGCTGTATCCCCAGTTGCCTGTGGCCTTATCCACAAATTAATTTCTATCAGTCAACCCGACCACCTAACAAAAATAATTTATGATTACCTAAACATAAACAATAGAACCTTTTCTGTCAAAGTTGGAAATTCTCTTTCTAATCCTTCTCCCATTTTAAGTTCCGTCCCTCAGGGATCCTTGCTCGGACCCTTTCTTTTTATTATTTTCATCAACGACCTGCCAAAAGACCCGGAAGTCAAATTAGCGCTTTTCGCTGACGATACTGCCATCTGTTGTCAGAAACGCACAACAAACGCTGTTTTCGAAGTACTTCAGAGCTACTTGAATAAAAATTTTCGATCTGGTTAAGAAAATGGAGAATTAAAGTTAATAACTCCAAACGTGCCGCCATTTTCTTCACTAATAAACGTTATGACATCTCCACTACCTTTTTACTTAATAATCAGCCTATACCCTGGAAACTCAGCCATAAATACCTAGGAATTTACCTAAATTCAAAATTAACGTGGTCACATCACATTTCAGAATCTCTGAATAAAGCTGAGAAGGCCGCACATGCCCTTCACTTTTTTTTTGGCTTATAATAGCCACCTGTCTCTCATAAATAAATTATTATTACAGAAATCTATGATTCGCCCAATCATCACCTATGGGTGCATGATCTATGGTTCTGCTGTGAAAACTCAGTTAATTAAAGCTCAGTTATTCCAAAATAAGCTTTTACATAGGTTTGTCCATTCTACTACAGTGCCTAGAAGTATACTAGGCGAGTCGTATTAACCCTGGTCGATATATTTAACGCCCCAGCCCTCCCGTTCCCGCTGTTCAATGTCTTTTTCTAGTCAATTTTGTCCCTTTATTACTTCCGGTGTGAGCGTGTTTTTTTTTTTTTTAACACACTTGACATTGTGGGTTTTTTTGGTTTTCTTCCCATGCTATTTCTATGGGGTTTTTAGCTTTTTCCCCCTCTTTTTCCACATACTAAAGTGGCGGTGGTTACTTCTAGGCACTGTACTATCACTGAAATTAGACGAGAGGTCGCTGAATTTCCTGAATTCAGAATTAATCATGGAAAAATCGAGATGTCCGATTCGACTACAGAAGATGATGTCACAGAATTGATGGAGGATAATTCCCAGGTATCAGATGATACAATTAATACTCTAACAAACTCTAACAATTTCCCTCCGAGACTAACAACACTTACCAAATTAAAGCTACTAAGCGTAAACTGGAAAATGACACTCCAAATACTAAAAATAGCAAATTAGAATCTCTATTTAACATCCCTATACAAAACAAATTCGAAAATCTCGAAGAAAAGTTACTTTTTGATCAATCGGTGCCACTAGATGGCGCCACGAAAAATGCTCAAAATTCTAAAAATATCAAGAAATATCCTAAAATTCCCCTGCCAAAAGGCAGATTTATCACCGTTTAATGCGGTAACACAAACCAATTATTCAAAAACTTAGAAAAAAAAGCATAGGTCAACGGAATTTTACTGTCACCCCAGATGGAAAATTCATTAAACTCTTCCCGGAAACTCCTGCTGATAGCTGATCATGAAATTATCACATCTAAACTAGACGAAATGAACGTCCAATATCAGGGACCGATTTACTCACTTGGAGGCCCAGGGCACTCATGTTTAATGGGCCCCCCTACCCGTACTTTAATATTTACAATCTGATGTTACATTAATTACACAGAGAAAATATTTTTAAGGTAAATATTTTTTCTGCACAGTATTATACACTAAGCAGGGGTCGATCCAGGTTTTAATTTTTGGGTCCCTTTTTTGTGAAAAACAGAATATTTTTGTGAAATTTTTATTTATTTTTGTGAAAAAGTAAAATATTGTGTAAAATCTACCGTTTTTATAATTACTTTATGTAATGTTTAATATCAAGTTAAGAGAGTCTCGTTGAGCCAAATACAGGCATTAATAAAAAATAATACTGAAAACATTTAATAAAAGGATCATTTTTATAAAACAAAATCTTGTGAAGGGACTCATTTTATTAATTTGAATTTTGTGAAGGGTCCCTTTTTACTATATGGAATTTTGTGAAGGGGCCGCAAAAGGGGGATCCCGGAAAAAAGGGCACGGAAGAAAGGGCACCGGAAAAAAGGGCACCCGGAAAAAAGGGCACCGGTAAAAAGGGCACCGGAAAAAAGGGCACCCGGAAAAAAGGACACCGGAAAAAGGGCACTTTTCCAATTCGCAAATCGCAAAATAATAAATATCAAATAATAAATTTTAAAAATGACTTTCAAACTACATTTTTAGAAATTTCAATTGATTTGGTACGACATTCATTTAATATATATCTCGGGGAAGAGGGGGGAGGGGGGCAGGAGCAGATCGAAAGGAAATAATTGTTTTTACAAGAACTCTTACCGATTTTAATGAAACTTTGTATAATCACGTACAACTTGTGAAAAAAATGACAGTAAGTGGCAGGCAAACATGGGGGGGGGAGGTAAAGAGGGGGGGGGGCAGAGGAAAATAAAATTATCTTTTCTTTTTATAGCACCGTTTTACCGATTTAATGATATATTCTATAATTATCACTTACTTTTTATGAAGATCACAATGAGTGCATTATCTACTGGGGGGGGGGCAAGGGGGGATATGATCGATTTTATCTTTAAACTACCCTTTTATCGATTCAAAAAACCGTATAATTACGTATAATTTGTGAAAAAATTACAGTAAGTGACAGACATATTTTTGGGGGGGGGCGGGGGGGGGGGCAGGGGTTAAAAAGGGGGAGGGGCAGAGGAAAACAAAATGATTTTTTTATATCACCATTTTACCGAATTAATGATACATTTTATGACTATCACTTAATTTTTATGAAGATAACAGTGAGTGATTTATATATCTGGGGGGGGCAAGGGGGAGCAGATAAAAATAAAATATATTCTTCTTTAAACTATCCAATTATCGATTTAAAAAAAAAAAATTGTATAATCACGCATAATTTATGAAAAAATTACAATAAGTGTCAAACATACTTGGAGGGGGGGGGGTTAGGAAGGGGGCAGAGAAAAATAAATTGAATTTTTACATTACCATTTTAGCGATTTTAATAATATATTCTATAATTACCACTTAATTTTTATTAAGATTACAATGAGTCTATTATATACTTGGGGGGGGGGGGGGGCAAGAGTGTTAGATGGAAATAAAATATATTTTCCTTTAAACTACCCAATTATAGATTTAAACAAAAACTTTGTATAATAACATACAATTTGTGAAAAAATCACTCTAAGTGTCAGACGTACTTCGGGGGGGGGGGGGTTAAAGAGGGAGGGGGGCAGAGGAAAGTAAAATTATTTTTTATATCACCATTTTATCGATTTAATGATATATTCTATAACTATCACTTACTTTTTATGAAGATCACAATGAGTGTATTACACATCTGGGGGGGGGGGGGGGCGCAGATAAAAGTAAAATATATTATTCTTTAAACTACAGTATAATCGATTAAAAATAAAAACTTTGTATATATAAAACTTCCTGCTTATGAAAAATTACAGTGAGTCTACACATATCTGGACGAATTGCTGCGGGGGGGGGGGGGCAGAGTGAAGAAAATGTTTGTTTTTATATCACCATGCTACATATTTATATTAAACTTAGTACGAGTATCACTTGCATTTTATTAAAATTATAGTGAAAGTTACCTATAATTGACAAGGGGGGAGGGGGGTAGTGGGGGCAAATGAAAAATAAAATAATCTTTTTAAAAAACACTTATTACCGTTTGTTTTATTGTTTTATTTACATTTTGTGTAAATATCAGTTAGTATTAATGAAAATTTACAGGGAGGTATTCAAAAATTCAATGATTTAAATCTGTAAAAAAGTTGCTCAAAAATGAAATTTCTTCTTTTAATCTATCTCTTTTGTCCACCCTCCCCCCCCCCCCCATCACGTAGAAATAAAAAACTTATGCTTTCGTTGATGATTAGCATGAGTTTTACAAGGAGAAATTTAAAAAGTGCCCTTTTTTCCGCAATCCGGAAAAAAGGGCACCGGAAAAAAGGGTACATTTCTTAATTGTTACTTGTAAAATACTTGTTAAACGTGGACGATAGCAAAAATTTTTTGTTTCTACGAGGGGAGAGGGAGAGACAGATCAAAGAAAAATATTCTGTTTTAGAATAATCTTTTACCAATGTTTGATATTAACTTTTAATTAATGCCTGATATTACCAATGTATTGAATTTTTGGATTGCGGAAAAAAGGGCACTTTTTAAAATTTCTCCTTGTAAAACTGATGCTAAACATCAACGAGAGTGTAAGTGTCTTTTATCTACATCGAGGGAAGGACAAAAGAGACAGATTAAAAGTAGAAAATTCATTTTTGAATAATTTTTTTACAGATTTAAATCATACATTGAATTTTTGCATACCTCAGTATAATTTTTCATTAATAGTAATTGATACTTACACAAAATGCAAATAAAACAATAAAACAAACGATAATAAGTGTTGTTTAAAAAGATTATTTTATTTTCCATCTGTCCCCCCTACCCCCCCCCCCCTTATCTACTTTAGTTAACTTTCACTATAATTTTAATAAAATGAAAGTGA